>CM069910.1:79281396-79745726 GCA_036172215.1 Camellia granthamiana
GAATCGCCGCACGTGCGGCCTGGGCCCCGCACGTGCGGGAAGTTTGGCAATTTGAGAGACGCACCCTGCTTTAGAAGCAGGTGCGTGCCAAGTGCGGCATTTTTAAATTTTTTTTTTCTTATTTATTATTTTTATTTTATTTTATTTGATTTTTTTTTATTTTATTTTCAAAAAAAAAATTTGTTTTGTTTTGTTTTATTATTATTAATTTTTATTTTCTTTCATTTTTAATTTGTTTAAGTAAATACATTTTTATAAGTACATAAATAAATTTTAAAAATAAATAAATAAATATACATTTATTTAATTTATAATTTTTTTTTTATAAAAAAAAATCAAAAAAAAAAAAAAAAACAAAATCGTATTTTTTTTATTTTATTTTATTTTTATTTCCTATTTTGTTATTTTTATTTTCGTACCAAAAAAAAAAAAAAAAAACCCAAACAAATCTTATCTAACTCTCTCTCTCCCAATCCCTCTCACTCTCAGATTTCACTCTCTTTCTTCCTATCTTATCTCTCTCTTTCTCAACCCCACACAAACCCACTATTTTCCTTCTTCTTATTCTTCCTTCTTCTTCTCTCTTTTTCTTCTTCTTTCTTCTTCCTCACCACTACCATCTCACCGCCGGCGTCCTATTTCCTTACCGGCCGTCGAAACTCCGGCGACCACCATTTTTTCCGGCGGACCTCTAATTTTTTTCTCTTCTTTTCGTCACTTTTTCAAGGTAATTTCTTTTCTTTTTTGTAGATTTGTGGATGTACGATTAATTTGTAGAGTTTTTATTTTTATTTTTGTGTATTGTTGATCTATAGTTCATCCCCAAAAAAAAAAAAAGTTCATAAGTGCATTATTTTTTTTTTAGTGTTCATTCTTTATCTTTTATGTTTAGTTTTGTTTTAATTTAATTTGTTTTTCTTGAAGTTGTAGAATGCATGTTTAGTTAGTGTGAAAAAAAAAAAAAAAAAAAAAAAAAATTGAAACCGACCATCTTCTGGAGAAGATGAAAGCCGCACGTGCGGCTTGGGCCCCGCACGTGCGGGAATTTTCTTTAAAAAAAAAAACAAAAAAATTCAGAAATCATGTGCTAATACTAATCCTAATTTTGTTTATTTTTATTCCCTCTATTTGTTTAGTTTAAATTGTTTCATAGTGATTCTGGTTCGCTTAATTACTTAGTGGATTTTGGTTTTATTTTTATTTTTATTTTATTTTTATTATACTTGTGTAGTTAGTGATTTCATTTTAATTATTAATTCTATAATGTCTTTGTTCATTTAATTATTCAAGTAGTTTAGTTTAGTTTTTATTTTACTTTATTTTCGGAATTTTATTTCATATTATTTTATTTTCTTTTCTTTTCTTCTATAAAAAAAAAATTAAAAAAAAAAAGTGTTTAGTTTAGGTTATTTTATTTTATACATTAGTCTCTTTTGTAGTTTAGTTATTTAAGAGTTTAGTTTAGTTTAATGTAATTTATTTTCTAGTTTAGTTAATTTAATTTAATGACATTTTTATTCATTTATTAATTATTTTCGTTTTTACAAAAAAAAAAAAAAAAAAAAAAAAAAAAAAAGAAGAAGTGGGAATTGCATGTGGTACATTAGTGGGCAAACTTGTGCTTTCATATTTTATTTTATTCTCATGATTGGTTCCACGGGTTTGTGTCTATTTGTTTTTGGTGTGTGCAGGATATGAGTCGACGTATTGCTCGGGCCTCCAAGAAGGCCAGAGGTTCCACCTCTTCAGCGCCACCACCGCCACCGTCACCGTCACCACCATCCTCGCCACCCCCACCGCGTGACTTGCCCCGGCCGGAGTGGGCTTCACGCCCTCTTCACAAGCTTACGCAGTTCAACCTGCAATTTTTTCAGGGTGAGGCAGACATTACTTGGGCCGTTGAGCAGCTCCGACTCCGGCAACAATTGGGCATTTGCTCTGTCACAGCACCAACTTATCCTCGTCTGGTACGACTCTTCTACCAGAACCTATATGAGTCACCTACCGAGGCTGGACTGCTCTCGAACATTGATGGTCAGGCTGTCCACATCACCTCATCCATGATTGCCACAGTGTTAGGGTTTTTCGCCAAGCCGGAATATCAGCCATTCCCTGAAGTTGAGGATCGACAGCCCATCCATAGCCTCATCCAGCAATACTTCCCTGGGGCCCATGGTGATCTCAGTTTCACATGCTTACGGCGGAGCAAGCTGCCTAGCCGCTTGCTATTCCTGGATTCTGTGGTCCATAAGAATGTCCTTCCACTTGGGCATCGAGCTGAGCGACGATTGGAGTTTGTTCGGGTTCTACACGGGTATCAGTATGGCTATCAGGTCCCACTGTCGCGTATCATCTTCATGCACTTGCAGAAATTTCTACGAGAGGCAGTTCGGCCTGATCATATGCAAAACTTGACGTGGCCACTACCATTTGCCAATCTGCTGACCCTTGTGTTTCAGCTGAACCACCTCCACATTGCTGAGGATGAGGAGATTGATAGAGGGTATCCTACTTTCGGCCAGCGGGAATGGCAACATAGCATATCTCGTATTCCGCAGCCGGTTGGTGCCCTAGTTGCTGAGGCTCAGGATCCTGTACATGACCACCCAGCTCATCCTGTTTCCCCCGTGCCTCCCCAAGGGGACCCGCTCTACATGACTCGCGAGGAGTACTTACAGCTTCAGCATTCTGTGGATCAGGTCCACAGTACTCTTCGTGATCATCACCAGAGTCTCATGGAGTTGCGCACGGATTTTCAGGCGCATTGCGACTATTCCCGGGCGACCTTCGACCAGCTGCTCGCCCACCAGCAACGGATTCATGATGACGCCTTTGAGACGCGCTCTATGATGCAAGCTTTGTTCGCCCAGCACTTCCCGCCACCACCACCACCGGCTTCCCCGTAGTCCCCACCTGTATATTCCTTTGTCTCTTTTCTTTTTATTTTTATTTTCCTTTTTAGTTTTTTTTTTTTTTTCTTCAAAAAAAAAAAAAAAAAAAAAAAAAAAGGGAAGTGTATACATGTTACTCTCTGCCTACCTAGATGTGCATCGACAATTCTGGTAATATTCTCTCATTTCTCTTTACTTTTCCATTGAGGACAATGTCATATTCAAGTTGGGGGATGGGGGTTATATTTTCTTTTGTGCATTTCTATCTGGCTCATAATTCATGCTTATACTTGTTTCACTTGATTGCATTACTTTACTTGATGTGACTTTTTGCTAGTAGTGTGATGATGTTTGCATATGTCAATTGGAGAGCATAGTAGACTTGTATGAAAAGAGTTTATTGGGTAGATACTTGCATGCGATGTTTGCACAAGGAGAGTTGTCTGTGTTTGTGGTTTTAGTACACTTGTCATGAGTATGCCTTAATTCACATTAACACACTATCATAGCGGTGATCTTTTTATTATAATCCCTGGTGTACATCATTGATAATAACTAGAGTTGCAGAAAAGAATAAATGAGGAGCCAAGATTCTTAAAAAAAAATAAAAATAAATAAATAAAATAAAATAAAATAAAATAAAACACTTGACTAGTTTGGGTTCGTAGCCTTTTTAACTCGAGTTATTAAGCTCGTAGGGGTGTCTTTACACCTAATGCCCTAAAACCGTCTGGTTTGGGAGTCATTGGCCCAATGCTTGTTACATGAGTTGATTAGAAAGCTTAATGGATCAAGACATTGCACAGTCATTACAAAAAAAAAAAAAAAAAAAAACTACTTTTGAGAATCTTGGCTGCAACAGGTTAGTTTTTCTGTATATGTTGGGTGTTATTGTGAGTTACACTGGGCTATTATAGTGGATAGTTAACTAATATGGAGATTGCACTTTACACTGAGGGTACTCATGACTTGTCTACTAGCATGCACAAGTATAGGGAACTTTACTTTTGTATTAACTGAATTGTGGTTTCGACTCAATAGGTTCCTTCATGCTTGTCCACTGTGTCTTTAATGACTCATGATGTCTCAATATCACACTGTAGTGGCACATAAAGTTGATTGTTAGGTGGAGTAGTGTGATCAATTGTTGTTGAGTATATATGAATATGTTAATGTTTGTGGGTATCATTTCTGGAAACCTTCACGAGACTTTACTCGTCCACTTGGGGGAACCTTGTGGTTTAAAGGCTTGTTGCATATGCTAAATGCAACCGTTGTCCCACGAAAGAGGAAATAGATAGATTTTGTTTTATTTTATTTTATTTTACTTGCTTGAGGACTAGCAAGTAGTAAGTTGGGGATGTGATTAAGGCCGAAATGTACATCATTGAGGCCGTTAATTAGAATTTCTTAACTTCACTTGCTGGTCAAACCGTGTATTTTATGTGTGTTGAATGTCAATCAGGTTATACATCGTCGGAGCATAAAATGGGCAAAAAGACAAAATTTGGACGGAGTTGACTTTTTCTGGAAAAGTCAAACTGATGTTTTAAACCTGTTTGGAAATGAGGAGAAGTATAAAAAGAAAAGAGAAAGGCTTTTCTAGGGTTCTGAAACTGTTTTAACCTAAAGAGGGAGGCTAGGGTTTGGAAAGGGGAAGGAAAGCAAAAGCTCCAAGATGTCTTCCATGGTGATTTATTCTTCATCTTCTTCCTCTTTCCACTCCTCCATGAGTGGCTAGTCGTCTTTTCTAGGGTTTTGATGAAACCCTAGCCATGTAACTATTTTGTTTTCCTTTTGATTCTCAATTATGTAAAGGTTTGAACCATTGTATGGTGTTTTAGAAATTCTTTATATATAATTTTCATTATCTTTTTAAATATTTGACTTTCTGTGATTGTTGAATGTTATCCATACATGAGTTTTCTATTCTTTCACATTCAAGGTATGAGACGAACCATACTACGAGGGACGAGTCGTGTCACTACCCTAGTTTAGAGTGAACGGTTCGTACTACTTGAGATGGTTCGTGCCCGTACATTGAATGTGATGATTTTCTTGTTAAATGCTTTGAACTTGTAGTTGCAAAGCATTAATCTGTTCAAACCCTAGGATAATTGATTTCAATTGGAAACCCTAGTTACGTGGCTAGTGGTTGATTCTTTGCCCTAGTTTTTCCCCCAATTCAGTAAACCAATTTCATTTATTATTGATAATTTAATTCCTTAGTTTAATTTATTCGTTATTAAATTAGGTTATGATCATTCAATCTTTTTATTAAAATTAATTTAGGAATTTAACGATTAAATTAGTTTAATTTCACAATAGTCCCTGTGGATCGATACCTGGACTTGCCATTATTCTAATAGAATTTGGTATAGTTTAGTGATTATATTTTGGTGTTATAATCACTAAACTATACCAAATTCTATTAGAATAATGGCAAGTCCAGGTATCGATCCACAGGGACTATTGTGAAATTAAACTAATTTAATCGTTAAATTCCTAAATTAATTTTGATAAAAAGATTGAATGTTTATAACCTAATTTAAAAACGAATAAATTAAACTAAGGAATTAAATTATCAATTATAAATGAAATTGGGTTTACTGAATTTGGGAAAAATCCTAGGGTAGAGAATTCACCACTAACCATATAATTAGGGTTTCTAATTGAAATCAATTATGCTATGGTTTGAACGGATTAATGTTTCGCAACTACAAGTTCGAAGCATTTAACAAGAAGATTATCACATTCAATGTACGAGCACGAGCCATCTCAAGTAATACGAATCGTTCACTCTAAACTAGGGTAGTGATACGACTCGTTCCTCGTAGCATGGTTCGTCCCATACCTTGAATGTGAAGGAAAAGAAAACAATTGTATGGATAACATTTAACAATCACAGAAAGTCAAATATTCAAAAGAATAATGAAAATTATATATAAAGAATTTCTAAAACACCATACAATGGTTCAAACCTTTACATAATATAAAATCAATAAGAAAAACCTATTACATGGCTAGGGTTTCTTCAAAACCCTAGAAAAGACGACTAGCCACTCATGGAGGAGTGGAAAGAGGAAGAAGATGAAGAATAAATCACCATTAGAGACATCCTTGAAGCTTTTAGTTCCTTCCTCTCCTTTCAAACCCTAGCCTCTCCCTTTAGGTCAAAACAAATTCAGAACCCTAGAAAAGCCTTTTCCTTTTCTATTTATACTTCTACTCACTTCCAAACATGTTTAAAACATCAGTTTGACTTTTCCAGAAAAAGTCAACTCTGTCCAAATTTTGTCTTTTTGCCCATTTTATGCTCCGACGATGTATAACCTGATTGACATTTAACACACATAAAATATACGGTTTGACCAGCAAGTGAAGTTAAGAGATTCTAATTAACGGCCTCAATGATGTACATTTTGGCCTTAATCACATCCCCCAACTTACTACTTGCTAGTCCTCAAGCAAGTAAAATAAAATAAAATTAAACAAAATCTATCTATTTTTCTCTTTCGTGGGAAAACGGTTGCATTTAGCATATGCAACAAGCCTTTAAACCATAAGGTTACCCCAGGTGGACGAGTAAAGTCTCGTGAGGGTTTCCAGAAATGATACCCACAAACATTAACATATTCATATATACTCAACAACAAATGATCACACTACTCCACCTAACAATCAACTTATGTGCCACTACAGTGTGATATTGAGACATCATGAGTCATTAAAGACATAGTGGACAAGCATGAAGGAACCTATTGAGTCAAAATCACAATTCAGTTAATACAAAAGTAAAGTTCCCTATACTTGTGCATGCTAGTAGACAAGTCATGAGTACTCTCAGTGTAAAGTGCATTCTCCATATTAGTTAACTATCCACTATAATAGGCCAGTGTAACTCATAATAACACCCAACATATACAGAAAAACTAACCTATTGCAGCCAAGATTCTCAAAAGCTTTTTTTTTTTTTTTTTTTTTTTTAAATGACTGTGCAATGTCCTGATCCATTAAGCTTTCTAATCAACCCATGTAACAAGCATTGGGCCAATGACTCCCAAACCAGACGGTTTTAGGGCACTAGGTGTAAAGACACCCCTACGGGCTTAATAACTCGAGTTGAAAAGGCTACGAATCCGAACAAGTCATTCTTCTTATTTTCCATAACTGTGCAATGTCCAAGTCCCTTAAGCTTTCTAATTAATCCATGTAGCAAGTTTTAGGCCAATGACTCCCAAACCAGACGGTTTTAGGGCATTAGGTGTAAAGACACCCCTACGGGCTTAATAACTCGAGTTAAAAAGGCTACGAACCCAAACAAGTCAAGTGTTTTTTTTTTTTTTTTTTTTTTTTGTTTAAAGAATCCTGGCTCCTCATTTATTGTTTTTTCTGCAACTCTAGCTATTATCAATGATGTACACCAAGGATTATAATAAAAATATCACCACTATGATAGTGTGTTCATGTGAATTAAGGCATACTCATGACAAGTGTACTAAAACTACAAACACAGACAACTCTCCTCGTGCAAACAACGCATGCAAGTATCTACCCAATAAATCCTTTTCATACAAGTCTACTATGCTCTCCAATTAACATAAGCAGATATCATCACCCTACTAGCAAAAAGTCACATCAAGTGAAGTAATGCAATAAAGTGAAACAAGTATAAGCATGAATTATGAGCCAGATAGAAATGCACAAAAGAAAATATAACCCTCATCCCCCAACTTGAATATGACATTGTCCTCAATGGAAAAGTAAAGAGAAATGAGAGAATATTACCTGAATTGTAGGTGCACATCCAGGTAGGCAGAGAGTAACATCTATACACGTCACACATTTTTTTTTTTTTTTTTTTTGGAAGATAAGAAAGAACTAAAAGGGAAAATAAAAATAAAAATAAAAGTGACAAAGCAATACACAGGTAGGGACTACGGCGAAGCCGGTGGTGGTGGGGCCGGGAAATGCTGGGACCTCTAGCCACTCATGGAGGAGCGAGATCCAAAGACTGGCCATACTTTCAAAGTGAATGGCCAAAGATTGAAACCATATATAGAGGGGATTGGGAATGGGGATATGATTGAGTCCATTGCTTTGATGGACCCATTTTACTTCGATTGATAGATTAATTTCTTATTCTTTTTTCTTTCCCTTCTATGCTATTTTGTTTTTCTTTGCTCTCGTCATGCTGTACTTGCGTCTAGGAGACTTTAAATCCTCTAAAGGTGTAATTCCTTTGGTGTTTGCCGTGCCCGAACGGCATCTGACGGTCTGGTATAGCCACCTAACCGTGTTTGTAGTGAGTTCCTAAGAGACCAACTGAGACGGTGGAAACTAGAGTTCGAATGGCAAAGCCTAGAACACAAAGGTTTGGGATTTCCGAGACTAGAGTCTGGTTTAAATACCCAGGGGTGTGGAGATTGCTTCAAAACTACCTCGGCTTGAACTCTGTATGGCAGCCCCATAGGTTGAGGTAGCTTTATGCGCCTCGATTCTGGCTACCGAATCAACCTAGTCTGTCACCCTGTTGGAGAATAGGGAAAGTTACAAACACAGTTAGGGAGAAAAGTAGTACCCGTGGTTTTCGCGTGAAGATCATACCTTTAGTGGGCATTCCGTATGTTCTTTTGTGCTATATTTATTCCGGATGTCAATTGAAGGTAGAAATGTTTATTTTCTGTGTTTAAAAGTATGCTTTCATGTTTATTTTCTGTGTTTAAAAGTATGCTTTCATGTTTATTTTCTGTGTTAAAAAAAAAAAAAAAAAAAAAGGGGTTTATACTTGTTCATTTTATATTAAAAAAAAAAAAATTGTGTTGTTCTTGTTAAAAAAAAAAAAAAAAAAAAAAAAAAAAAAAAAAAAGGGGCTGAAATCGCCGCACGTGCGGACTGGCCCCGCACGTGCGGGAATTGTGAATGAAAACAACGGAGCACACTGCCTAATAAGCAGGTGCATGCGTTGACTTGCCGCACGTGCGGCTTGACTCCCGTACGTGCGGGACGACGATGGTTAAAAAAAAAAAAAAAAAAAAAAAAAAAAAGCTCGAGAATCGCCGCACGTGCGGCCTGGGCCCCGCACGTGCGGGAAGTTTGGCAATTTGAGAGACGCACCCTGCTTTAAAAGCAGGTGCGTGCCAAGTGCGGCATTTTTAAATTTTTTTTTTTTCTTATTTATTATTTTTATTTTATTTTATTTGATTTTTTTTTATTTTATTTTCAAAAAAAAAAAAAAAATTGTTTTGTTTTGTTTTATTATTATTAATTTTTATTTTCTTTCATTTTTAATTTGTTTAAGTAAATACATTTTTATAAGTACATAAATAAATTTTAAAAATAAATAAATAAGTATACATTTATTTAATTTATAATTTTTTTTTTATAAAAAAAAATCAAAAAAAAAAAAAAAACAAAATCGTATTTTTTTTATTTTATTTTATTTTTATTTCCTATTTTGTTATTTTTATTTTCGTACCAAAAAAAAAAAAAAAAACCCAAACAAATCTTATCTAACTCTCTCTCTCCCAATCCCTCTCACTCTCAGATTTCACTCTCTTTCTTCCTATCTTATCTCTCTCTTTCTCAACCCCACACAAACCCACTATTTTCCTTCTTCTTATTCTTCCTTCTTCTTCTTCTCTTTTTCTTCTTCTTTCTTCTTCCTCACCACTACCATCTCACCGCCGGCGTCCTATTTCCTTACCGGCCGTCGAAACTCCGGCGACCACCATTTTTTCCGGCGGACCTCTAATTTTTTTCTCTTCTTTTCGTCACTTTTTCAAGGTAATTTCTTTTCTTTTTTGTAGATTTGTGGATGTACGATTAATTTGTAGAGTTTTTATTTTTATTTTTGTGTATTGTTGATCTATAGTTCATCCCCAAAAACAAAAAAAAGTTCATAAGTGCATTATTTTTTTTTTAGTGTTCATTCTTTATCTTTTATGTTTAGTTTTGTTTTAATTTAATTTGTTTTTCTTGAAGTTGTAGAATGCATGTTTAGTTAGTGTGAAAAAAAAAAAAAAAAAAAAAAATTTGAAACCGACCATCTTCTGGAGAAGATGAAAGCCGCACGTGCGGCTTGGGCCCCGCACGTGCGGGAATTTTCTTAAAAAAAAAAAAACAAAAAAAAAAAACAAAAAAATTCAGAAATCATGTGCTAATACTAATCCTAATTTTGTTTATTTTTATTCCCTCTATTTGTTTAGTTTAAATTGTTTCATAGTGATTCTGGTTCGCTTAATTACTTAGTGGATTTTGGTTTTATTTTTATTTTTATTTTATTTTTATTATACTTGTGTAGTTAGTGATTTCATTTTAATTATTAATTCTATAATGTCTTTGTTCATTTAATTATTCAAGTAGTTTAGTTTAGTTTTTATTTTACTTTATTTTCGGAATTTTTATTTCATATTATTTTATTTTCTTTTCTTTTCTTCTATAAAAAAAAAATTTAAAAAAAAAAGTGTTTAGTTTAGGTTATTTTATTTTATACTTTAGTCTCTTTTGTAGTTTAGTTATTTAAGAGTTTAGTTTAGTTTAATGTAATTTATTTTCTAGTTTAGTTAATTTAATTTAATGACATTTTTATTCATTTATTAATTATTTTCGTTTTTACGAAAAAAAAAAAAAAAAAAAAAAAAGAAGAAGAAGTGGGAATTGCATGTGGTACATTAGTGGGCAAACTTGTGCTTTCATATTTTATTTTATTCTCATGATTGGTTCCACGGGTTTGTGTCTATTTGTTTTTGGTGTGTGCAGGATATGAGTCGACGTATTGCTCGGGCCTCCAAGAAGGCCAGAGGTTCCACCTCTTCAGCGCTACCACCGCCACCGTCACCGTCACCACCATCCTCGCCACCCCCACCGCGTGACTTGCCCCGGCCGGAGTGGGCTTCACACCCTCTTCACAAGCTTACGCAGTTCAACCTGCAATTTTTTCAGGGTGAGGCAGACATTACTTGGGCCGTTGAGCAGCTCCGACTCCGGCAACAATTGGGCATTTGCTCTGTCACAGCACCAACTTATCCTCGTCTGGTACGACTCTTCTACCAGAACCTATATGAGTCACCTACCGAGGCTGGACTGCTCTCGAACATTGATGGTCAGGCTGTCCACATCACCTCATCCATGATTGCCACAGTGTTAGGGTTTTTCGCCAAGCCGGAATATCAGCCATTCCCTGAAGTTGAGGATCGACAGCCCATCCATAGCCTCATCCAGCAATACTTCCCTGGGGCCCATGGTGATCTCAGTTTCACATGCTTACGGCGGAGCAAGCTGCCTAGCCGCTTGCTATTCCTGGATTCTGTGGTCCATAAGAATGTCCTTCCACTTGGGCATCGAGCTGAGCGACGATTGGAGTTTGTTCGGGTTCTACACGGGTATCAGTATGGCTATCAGGTCCCACTGTCGCGTATCATCTTCATGCACTTGCAGAAATTTCTACGAGAGGCAGTTCGGCCTGATCATATGCAAAACTTGACGTGGCCACTACCATTTGCCAATCTGCTGACCCTTGTGTTTCAGCTGAACCACCTCCACATTGCTGAGGATGAGGAGATTGATAGAGGGTATCCTACTTTCGGCCAGCGGGAATGGCAACATAGCATATCTCGTATTCCGCAGCCGGTTGGTGCCCTAGTTGCTGAGGCTCAGGATCCTGTACATGACCACCCAGCTCATCCTGTTTCCCCCGTGCCTCCCCAAGGGGACCCGCTCTACATGACTCGCGAGGAGTACTTACAGCTTCAGCATTCTGTGGATCAGGTCCACAGTACTCTTCGTGATCATCACCAGAGTCTCATGGAGTTGCGCACGGATTTTCAGGCGCATTGCGACTATTCCCGGGCGACCTTCGACCAGCTGCTCGCCCACCAGCAACGGATTCATGATGACGCCTTTGAGACGCGCTCTATGATGCAAGCTTTGTTCGCCCAGCACTTCCCGCCACCACCACCACCGGCTTCCCCGTAGTCCCCACCTGTATATTCCTTTGTCTCTTTTCTTTTTATTTTTATTTTCCTTTTTAGTTTTTTTTTTTTTCTTCAAAAAAAAAAAAAAAAAAAAAAAAAAAAAAAAAGGGGAAGTGTATACATGTTACTCTCTGCCTACCTAGATGTGCATCTACAATTCTGGTAATATTCTCTCATTTCTCTTTACTTTTCCATTGAGGACAATGTCATATTCAAGTTGGGGGATGGGGGTTATATTTTCTTTTGTGCATTTCTATCTGGCTCATAATTCATGCTTATACTTGTTTCACTTGATTGCATTACTTTACTTGATGTGACTTTTTGCTAGTAGTGTGATGATGTTTGCATATGTCAATTGGAGAGCATAGTAGACTTGTATGAAAAGGGTTTATTGGGTAGATACTTGCATGCGATGTTTGCACAAGGAGAGTTGTCTGTGTTTGTGGTTTTAGTACACTTGTCATGAGTATGCCTTAATTCACATTAACACACTATCATAGCGGTGATCTTTTTATTATAATCCCTGGTGTACATCATTGATAATAACTAGAGTTGCAGAAAAGAATAAATGAGGAGCCAAGATTCTTAAAAAAAAATAAAAATAAATAAATAAAATAAAATAAAATAAAATAAAATAAAATAAAATAAAATAAAACACTTGACTAGTTTGGGTTCGTAACCTTTTTAACTCGAGTTATTAAGCCCGTAGGGGTGTCTTTACACCTAATGCCCTAAAACCGTCTGGTTTGGGAGTCATTGGCCCAATGCTTGTTACATGAGTTGATTAGAAAGCTTAATGGATCAAGACATTGCACAGTCATTACAAAAAAAAAAAAAAAAAAAAAAAAAAAAAAAAAAAAAAACTACTTTTGAGAATCTTGGCTGCAACAGGTTAGTTTTTCTGTATATGTTGGGTGTTATTGTGAGTTACACTGGGCTATTATAGTGGATAGTTAACTAATATGGAGATTGCACTTTACACTGAGGGTACTCATGACTTGTCTACTAGCATGCACAAGTATAGGGAACTTTACTTTTGTATTAACTGAATTGTGGTTTCGACTCAATAGGTTCCTTCATGCTTGTCCACTGTGTCTTTAATGACTCATGATGTCTCAATATCACACTGTAGTGGCACATAAAGTTGATTGTTAGGTGGAGTAGTGTGATCAATTGTTGTTGAGTATATATGAATATGTTAATGTTTGTGGGTATCATTTCTGGAAACCTTCACGAGACTTTACTCGTCCACTTGGGGGAACCTTGTGGTTTAAAGGCTTGTTGCATATGCTAAATGCAACCGTTGTCCCACGAAAGAGGAAATAGATAGATTTTGTTTTATTTTATTTTATTTTACTTGCTTGAGGACTAGCAAGTAGTAAGTTGGGGATGTGATTAAGGCCGAAATGTACATCATTGAGGCCGTTAATTAGAATTTCTTAACTTCACTTGCTGGTCAAACCGTGTATTTTATGTGTGTTGAATGTCAATCAGGTTATACATCGTCGGAGCATAAAATGGGCAAAAAGACAAAATTTGGACGGAGTTGACTTTTTCTGGAAAAGTCAAACTGATGTTTTAAACCTGTTTGGAAATGAGGAGAAGTATAAAAAGAAAAGAGAAAGGCTTTTCTAGGGTTCTGAAACTGTTTTAACCTAAAGAGGGAGGCTAGGGTTTGGAAAGGGGAAGGAAAGCAAAAGCTCCAAGATGTCTTCCATGGTGATTTATTCTTCATCTTCTTCCTCTTTCCACTCCTCCATGAGTGGCTAGTCGTCTTTTCTAGGGTTTTGATGAAACCCTAGCCATGTAACTATTTTGTTTTCCTTTTGATTCTCAATTATGTAAAGGTTTGAACCATTGTATGGTGTTTTAGAAATTCTTTATATATAATTTTCATTATCTTTTTAAATATTTGACTTTCTGTGATTGTTGAATGTTATCCATACATGAGTTTTCTATTCTTTCACATTCAAGGTATGAGACGAACCATACTACGAGGGACGAGTCGTGTCACTACCCTAGTTTAGAGTGAACGGTTCGTACTACTTGAGATGGTTCGTGCCCGTACATTGAATGTGATGATTTTCTTGTTAAATGCTTTGAACTTGTAGTTGCAAAGCATTAATCTGTTCAAACCCTAGGATAATTGATTTCAATTGGAAACCCTAGTTACGTGGCTAGTGGTTGATTCTTTGCCCTAGTTTTTCCCCCAATTCAGTAAACCAATTTCATTTATTATTGATAATTTAATTCCTTAGTTTAATTTATTCGTTATTAAATTAGGTTATGATCATTCAATCTTTTTATTAAAATTAATTTAGGAATTTAACGATTAAATTAGTTTAATTTCACAATAGTCCCTGTGGATCGATACCTGGACTTGCCATTATTCTAATAGAATTTGGTATAGTTTAGTGATTATATTTTGGTGTTATAATCACTAAACTATACCAAATTCTATTAGAATAATGGCAAGTCCAGGTATCGATCCACAGGGACTATTGTGAAATTAAACTAATTTAATCGTTAAATTCCTAAATTAATTTTGATAAAAAGATTGAATGTTTATAACCTAATTTAAAAACGAATAAATTAAACTAAGGAATTAAATTATCAATTATAAATGAAATTGGGTTTACTGAATTTGGGAAAAATCCTAGGGTAGAGAATTCACCACTAACCATATAATTAGGGTTTCTAATTGAAATCAATTATGCTATGGTTTGAACGGATTAATGTTTCGCAACTACAAGTTTGAAGCATTTAACAAGAAGATTATCACATTCAATGTACGAGCACGAGCCATCTCAAGTAATACGAATCGTTCACTCTAAACTAGGGTAGTGATACGACTCGTTCCTCGTAGCATGGTTCGTCCCATACCTTGAATGTGAAGGAAAAGAAAACAATTGTATGGATAACATTTAACAATCACAGAAAGTCAAATATTCAAAAGAATAATGAAAATTATATATAAAGAATTTCTAAAACACCATACAATGGTTCAAACCTTTACATAATATAAAATCAATAAGAAAAACCTATTACATGGCTAGGGTTTCTTCAAAACCCTAGAAAAGACGACTAGCCACTCATGGAGGAGTGGAAAGAGGAAGAAGATGAAGAATAAATCACCATTAGAGACATCCTTGAAGCTTTTAGTTCCTTCCTCTCCTTTCAAACCCTAGCCTCTCCCTTTAGGTCAAAACAAATTCAGAACCCTAGAAAAGCCTTTTCCTTTTCTATTTATACTTCTACTCACTTCCAAACATGTTTAAAACATCAGTTTGACTTTTCAAGAAAAAGTCAACTCTGTCCAAATTTTGTCTTTTTGCCCATTTTATGCTCCGACGATGTATAACCTGATTGACATTTAACACACATAAAATATACGGTTTGACCAGCAAGTGAAGTTAAGAGATTCTAATTAACGGCCTCAATGATGTACATTTTGGCCTTAATCACATCCCCCAACTTACTACTTGCTAGTCCTCAAGCAAGTAAAATAAAATAAAATTAAACAAAATCTATCTATTTTTCTCTTTCGTGGGAAAACAGTTGCATTTAGCATATGCAACAAGCCTTTAAACCATAAGGTTACCCCAGGTGGACGAGTAAAGTCTCGTGAGGGTTTCCAGAAATGATACCCACAAACATTAACATATTCATATATACTCAACAACAAATGATCACACTACTCCACCTAACAATCAACTTATGTGCCACTACAATGTGATATTGAGACATCATGAGTCATTAAAGACATAGTGGACAAGCATGAAGGAACCTATTGAGTCAAAACCACAATTCAGTTAATACAAAAGTAAAGTTCCCTATACTTGTGCATGCTAGTAGACAAGTCATGAGTACTCTCAGTGTAAAGTGCATTCTCCATATTAGTTAACTATCCACTATAATAGCCCAGTGTAACTCATAATAACACCCAACATATACAGAAAAACTAACCTATTGCAGCCAAGATTCTCAAAAGCTTTTTTTTTTTTTTTAAATGACTGTGCAATGTCCTGATCCATTAAGCTTTCTAATCAACCCATGTAACAAGCATTGGGCCAATGACTCCCAAACCAGACGGTTTTAGGGCACTAGGTGTAAAGACACCCCTACGGGCTTAATAACTCGAGTTGAAAAGGCTACGAATCCGAACAAGTCATTCTTCTTATTTTTCCATAACTGTGCAATGTCCAAGTCCCTTAAGCTTTCTAATTAATCCATGTAACAAGTTTTAGGCCAATGACTCCCAAACCAGACGGTTTTAGGGCATTAGGTGTAAAGACACCCCTACGGGCTTAATAACTCGAGTTAAAAAGGCTACGAACCCAAACAAGTCAAGTGTTTTTTTTTTTTTTTTTTTTCGTTTAAAGAATCCTGGCTCCTCATTTATTGTTTTTTCTGCAACTCTAGCTATTATCAATGATGTACACCAAGGATTATAATAAAAAGATCACCACTATGATAGTGTGTTCATGTGAATTAAGGCATACTCATGACAAGTGTACTAAAACTACAAACACAGACAACTCTCCTCGTGCAAACAACGCATGCAAGTATCTACCCAATAAATCCTTTTCATACAAGTCTACTATGCTCTCCAATTAACATAAGCAGATATCATCACCCTACTAGCAAAAAGTCACATCAAGTGAAGTAATGCAATAAAGTGAAACAAGTATAAGCATGAATTATGAGCCAGATAGAAATGCACAAAAGAAAATATAACCCTCATCCCCCAACTTGAATATGACATTGTCCTCAATGGAAAAGTAAAGAGAAATGAGAGAATATTACCTGAATTGTAGGTGCACATCCAGGTAGGCAGAGAGTAACATCTATACACGTCACACATTTTTTTTTTTTTTTGGAAGAAAAGAAAGAACTAAAAGGGAAAATAAAAATAAAAATAAAAGTGACAAAGCAATACACAGGTAGGGACTACGGTGAAGCCGGTGGTGGTGGGGCCGGGAAATGCTGGGACCTCTAGCCTTTTTGGAGGCCCACAAATGTCCCACAGGCAATTCCCTCTTTTTTTTTTTTTTTGTAAATAAAAACGAAAATAATTAAATAAATGAATAAAAAATGACCTTAAATTAAATTAACTAAATTATAAACTAAATTAAACTAAACTAAACTATAAAATAACTAAACTACAAAAGAGACTAAAGTAGAGAATAAAATAACCAAAACTAACCAATTTTTTATTTTTTATTTTTATTTTTTTATTTGGTTAATAATTAAATGAACAATGACAATATAGAAGAAAAATACAAATAACATCACTAACTACACAAGTATAATAAAAATAAAAATAAAAATAAAACCAAAATCGACTAACTAATTAAACTAACCAGAATCACTACGAAGCATTTTAAACTAAACAATTATAGTAAATAAAAAAAAATAAAATTAAAAAAAGCTAAATTAAGATTATATAAAAAAAAAGTATAAATAAAATAATTGTATATTGATTTATTTATTTTCAAAATTTATTTATATATTTATTTAAAATCTATTTACTTAAATAAATTAAAAAAAGAAATAAAAAATAATAATAATAATAACAAAGTAAAATAAAATTTCGCACTCGGCGGCGCACATGCTATGAAAGCAGTGCGCAAACATGATTTCAAAATTTTCCGCAGATGGCGCCGCACCTGCGGCGATTTGTCCAAGCGCGAATTTTTTTTTTTTTTTTTTTTTTTCAAACCATCGTCGTCCCGCACGTGCGGGAGTCAAGCCGCACGTGCGGCAAGTCAACGCACCAAAGCTCCGCACCTGCTTATTAGGCAGTGTGCTCTGTTATTTTGATTCACAAATTCCCGCACGTGCAGGGCCAGTCCGCACGTGCGGCGATTTCAGCTTCTTTTTTTTTTTTTTTTTTTTTTTTTTTTTTTAAGGACAACACAGATTTTGTTTTGGTTTTTTTATTTATTTATTTATTTTTTTACTTGGTAAAATTGAACAAGTATAACAACTATATTTTTTTTTTTGTTTTTTTTTTTAAACACAGAAAATAAACATGAAAACATACTCTTTTTTTTTCTTTTTTTTTTTAGAATTACAACAAAATTTTTTTTTTTTTTATGTTAAAATAAACAAGTACACCCCCCCCCCCTTTTTTTTTAATTTTAAATCAAAACTAAGCATTTCTACCTTCAATTGACATCCGAAATAAAAAATAGCACATAATAAAATAACGGAATGCTTACTAAAGGTATAATCTTCACGCGAAAACCACGGGTACTACTTTTCTCCCTAACTGTGTTTGTAACTTTCCCTATTCTCCAACAGGGTGACAGACTAGGTTGATTCGGTATCCAGAATCGAGGCGCATAAAGCTACCTCAACCTATGGGGCTGCCATACAGAGTTCAAGCCGAGGTAGTTTTGAAGCAATCTCCACACCCCTGGGTATTTAAACCAGACTCTAGTCTCGGAAATCCCAAACCTTTGTGTTCTAGGCTTTGCCATTCGAACTCTAGTTTCCACCGTCTCAGTTGGTCTCCTAGGAACTCACTACAAACACGGTTAGGTGGCTATACCAGACCGTCAGATGCCGTTCGAGCACGGCAAACACCAAAGGAATTACACCTTTAGAGGATTTAAAGTCTCCTAGACGCTAATAAAACATGACGAGAATAAAGAAAAACAGAATAATATAGAAGGGAAAGAAAAAAAAAAAAAATAAATAAAAATAAATAAAGAATCAATCTATCAAGCATAATAAAATGGGTCCATCAAACCCCTGGGTAAAGGAAAATGATCATTCCTAGTCGAGGAATTTAGTCTCCTATAATCAATGCACACTCGCCACCCAGTAGTGGTTCGTGTGGGGACTAACTCTTCTCCCTCATTCTCAACAACGGTGATGCTCGATTTCTTGGGCACCACTTGTGTGGGACTTACCCACTTGCTATCTGAGATGGGGTATATAATACCCGCATCCAACAATTTTAATACCTCATCAACTGACCCATCAATATCAACATTTTCAATCCCAAAATGAGCTAGACAAGCCTCTAAAGGGTCCTCTACAAGAATGGAGGGCAAAGCCTCCTCCACAATCTCATCCACAATATCCACTAATAAGCACTCCTCTCTCTCATGAGGTTGTTGGGATGCTTGGAAAATATTAAGTTTCACTTGCATGTTGCCAAATGAAACTTCCATAACCCCGGTCCGACAATTGATGCATGCATTGGCCGTAGCCAAGAAAGGTCGACCTAAGATCACCGGGATTTGTTTCTTAGAACTGGCTACTGGTTCCATATCTAACACCAAAAAGTCAACAGGGAAGTAGAACCTATCAACCTTAACTAGCACATCCTCAATCATGTCACGTGGCACTCTGAGGGACCGGTCAGCCACTTGAAGAGTAACAGTAGTGGGCTTTAACTCGCCAAGCCCAAATTCCTCGTACACAGAGTACGGCAACAAATTGACACTAGCCCCTAAATCCAATAAGGCCCTATCAATAAAATGGTCCCCTATAATGCATGCAATGGTTGGGGCTCCTGGGTCCTTAAGCTTAGGAGGTGTGTCATTCAACAAGATGGAGCTTACTTGCTCTGTGAGTAGGACCTTTTGGGACACATGTGTCCTAGATTTACGCTTTTGCGTACAAAGGTCTTTCAGAAATTTGGCATATGATGGTACTTGCTTAATCGCCTCCAACAGGGGGAGGTTGATTTTAACCTGTTTAAATACATCCATCATTGCCTCCATAGATGCCGCCTTCTTATTAAAAGGGGACGGTGTATCAAGGCACTGGGGAAATGGTGCCTTAGGCACATATGGTGCCTTGGGCTCAAGTGAAGTACTAGGGACTAAGTCATCCCTCTTAAGTGTTGCCCCCTCACCCGTGCTCTCACTGGGTGAACCACCGTGGTCACCCCTCCTAACTCTAGTTGCATCAAACGCAACTGACTGAGGCTCTAACTCCCTACCACTTCTCAAAACAACCACCGCCTGCACTTGCTCATGTTGCTTTCCATTCCCACCCGAACTCTCTGCCCCGTATTGTCCCTTAGGGTTGGCCACAGTTTGACTCGATAATTTTCCCTCCTCTCTCCGATTCATGTTGTTAGCTATTTGACCCAATTGGGTCTCTATCTTGGCAATAGAGTGAGTGTGGGAGTGAACTATCGGTGCTAACCCTTTAAGTTCTGAGAGAACTTCTAACACCTGAGTCTCAAAGGCAGAGTTGCCCTGAGGAACAGGCGGGGGTTGTGGTTGCCGGTACGGTTGTGGGGGTCGATAAGGTTGGGGTGGTTGGTAGGATGATTGGTTGGCAAAATTATTGAAATTCTGCCTTGGTGGTGGAGGATTATAAGAAGTGCCTTGTGAAGGGGGTCTCCATGAGAAATTAGGATGATTTCTCCATCCCGAATTATATGTGTTGGAGTATGGGTCATTACCTGGGTTGGAGAATCCTTGAGCCACATTCACATGCTCTTGGACTAACTCCGGAAATTGTGATGCCGAAGGGCACTCACTCAAGTCATGAGCAGGGCTCGCACATATAACACATGCCTCACGGAATTGAGGCTAATCTTGCTGGGTAGGGGTATGTCCCGTAGCTAATAAGTGGTCTATCTTGCGGGATAGTGCCTCTACTTGTTGGGCTAACTGTAAATTTTGCCCGATCTCATAAATGCCCCCTCTTTTCGGGGCTCCAACTACTGGTTGCCGGACTTGCCGGGCTGCAGAGGCATGGTGAAGGGAATTATCACTTAAGTTCTCAAACAATTGCCATACCTCGGCATCATTTTTAGACATAAATGTCCCACCACAGGACGAATCCACCATTTGGCGGTGTGGCTCAGTTAAGCCATAATAGAATGTTTGAACAAGTTGCCACTCAGGCACTTGGTGGTGGGGACATTGTTGGAGAAGGTCTCTAAGTCTTTCCCACATCTCATGGAATTGCTCGCCATCCATTTGAGCAAAGTTTGTGATGGCTCGCCTAAGTTGGTTGGTTTTACCTATGGGAAAGTACTTCTCCAAGAACCGTTGCTGTAATTGGTCCCAACTTGTGATTGAATTAGCAGGTAAAGAATTTAGCCAGTGTTTGGCTTTATCCTTTAATGAGAATGAAAACAATCGCAACATTAAGGCCTCATTTGTGAAATTCTGGATCCTCACTGTCGAGCAAATTTCCAGAAATCCATTCAAATGCTTATAAGGGTCATCATGAGTTAGTCCATGGAATGATGGGAGCATTTGTATGGTGCTGGACTTAATCTCATAATGAGCAGCAGTGGTGTTGGGCAATTGGATGCATGATGGTGATGTATATGCAGTGGGTGTAAAATAATCCTTAAGTGTCCGGTTGGGCACATTCGGGACATTAGGATCTGCCATCTCTAATGGCTCAATGTATGGATATGAATACTCAAGCCTAGGAACACGGGCAGAAGCCCTAAGTCTCCTAAGGGTCCTTTCTAGTTCAAGGTCCAAACTCCACAATTCAGGGCGACAAGAACGACGCCCGTGCATACACTACCCACACACACACAATAAGTTCGACTCTGTGCACTAAGTATGAAAGCAAAATACCAAAGGAAGAAATACTCACAGCGGTTTAACGAAAACGCTTTACTCGTCTTGCGGATGCTTGACGTGTACACGTTGTCTCCAACCCCCAATTGAGCTTTGACTTTCGTTTTAGCACTTTGGTGCTTTGCTTATGAGTGTTTGCTTCTGTTTACTCATTTTAGTGCTGCGGTTTTATTTTTTATTTATTTTAAAGCTCGGCTGCGCTCCGCTTACACTTCAATGATAGCTCCAATTTCAAACGCTCTGCACACTTAGCAACACAAAAAGCATAAAATCCTAAACTAAAAATTAAAATAAGAATGTAACGTTAAATTAACTAATTTCGCCAGAAGTCCCCGGCAACGGCGCCAAAATTTGATGGGTCGTTGAACACACCAAAATATAATCACTAAACTATACCAAATTCTATTAGAATAATGGCAAGTCCAGGTATCGATCCACAGGGACTATTGTGAAATTAAACTAATTTAATCGTTAAATTCCTAAATTAATTTTGATAAAAAGATTGAATGTTTATAACCTAATTTAAAAACGAATAAATTAAACTAAGGAATTAAATTATCAATTATAAATGAAATTGGGTTTACTGAATTTGGGAAAAATCCTAGGGTAGAGAATTCACCACTAACCATATAATTAGGGTTTCTAATTGAAATCAATTATGCTATGGTTTGAAAGGATTAATGTTTCGCAACTACAAGTTCGAAGCATTTAACAAGAAGATTATCACATTCAATGTACGAGCACGAGCCATCTCAAGTAATACGAATCGTTCACTCTAAACTAGGGTAGTGATACGACTCGTTCCTCGTAGCATGGTTCGTCCCATACCTTGAATGTGAAGGAAAAGAAAACAATTGTATGGATAACATTTAACAATCACAGAAAGTCAAATATTCAAAAGAATAATGAAAATTATATATAAAGAATTTCTAAAACACCATACAATGGTTCAAACCTTTACATAATATAAAATCAATAAGAAAAACCTATTACATGGCTAGGGTTTCTTCAAAACCCTAGAAAAGACGACTAGCCACTCATGGAGGAGTGGAAAGAGGAAGAAGATGAAGAATAAATCACCATTAGAGACATCCTTGAAGCTTTTAGTTCCTTCCTCTCCTTTCAAACCCTAGCCTCTCCCCTTAGGTCAAAACAAATTCAGAACCCTAGAAAAGCCTTTTCCTTTTCTATTTATACTTCTACTCACTTCCAAACATGTTTAAAACATCACTTTGACTTTTCCAGAAAAAGTCAACTCTGTCCAAATTTTGTCTTTTTGCCCATTTTATGCTCCGACGATGTATAACCTGATTGACATTTAACACACATAAAATATACGGTTTGACCAGCAAGTGAAGTTAAGAGATTCTAATTAACGGCCTCAATGATGTACATTTTGGCCTTAATCAGGCTTTTTATGTATTGAATTTAAATCACTTTTGTTGTACCCAAGCAATGACTTGGAAAAATGTAGCCATTAGGGCATAAACTTACTTGTACTTCCTTTTATTTCAATTCATTTACACATATCACATGCTATAGATTCAGAGTCTAGGATTTGTGAATGTATACATGCATATGTTTTGTACATGAAAATAGAATCAATGAAAGGTTAATATTTCATAAATTCCTGCTTTTCCAATCGGATATCATGAGGTAGATAGTTGTTATTTTTGTGGGGCATTACACTCAATTACCTAGTGAATCCACACTCGAATTGAACCGATCTCGATGTGCCTCTTTTATCATTGTTTTTACCTCGAAATTATCTTGCCCGACATTAAATCCACAACATTGATGTCGAATTCACGAAGATGAGCCACTTCGGAATCTACCAAAGCTTCAGGCCCAAGTTCCCCGAATGTACCCAAAAACACCTCTCTCTTTGTAAATAAAAGAATAAAGACAAACCCCTTGATGATGTCAATATGAAACTCGTAGACTCATCGATCACTCTCAAATCATTAAGAAAACACTTATAAAAATAGTCTCCAATATAGAAAACATTGGTAGCTTTGTTCTCCCAGAATTTGGACGGCTTAAATCCTAAAAACCGCAAACGGCACACTTTATAATAAATAGGATCGCGAAGATCACTCGAGCGCACACTTCACCGCTCGAGCGGTGTGAGTAAAGGTGCTACAAAACATATAAACTAATCACTCGAGCGCTTATTTCATCACTCGAGCAGTGAAACATCTTTTCCAAAAGTTCAATTTGCAGACAAAGATATTGGATGCTCCTCTTCACTGCCCAAGCGCACAAATGACTACTCGAGCGGTCAAACCACTTTGGCTTTGAGGGCACTACCTCGGACCTTGCCATGGGGCGCTACCCCCTAGACCCCCGCAAGCTGACTGGGCAACTCGATCCCCATACATAGTCAGCGATGTGGCAAACATGAAAGCCTTAAGATCACAAATTCCTCTATATAGGCACAATTTGGGTTGGATTTGCATCTAAAAACTTACATTTTCATTGAAACAAAAGCAAATAAAATTACAATTGAAAGAAGTTTTATCAAGCGAGATTACCAATTACAAAAAGCTAACATAACTAAATTGATTATTTAACTAATCTTGCTGTGGATGCTTTTACAATAACAAAAATGTTACTAATATATAAATTAACAAATTTTACAAGTCTTTATTACTAACTAATTTGGGGTATAATAGAGGAAGGAATTTCGTAATGTGAAACACGACCTCCTTTAATAATATAATAGATGCCACATTACTATGTAAGAAAAGTTTACAAGCTTTGTTAGTTTATATAGTAATACTTGCTTAAAAGGCTCAAAAATCGTATATAAAAATTTACTTAAAAACACAATGTATGGTTTATATTGAAGTTTTGTATGGATATATTACCTAGTAAGGGACGTTGGAGAGCTTCACTCTCTAGGTGATTTACAACACTCCTTCGACGACTTTATAGTGAGCTCCAAAAACACTTCTATAGTGTAGATTTGGATTTTTTATGCCTAGAAAAAAAGAGTTTGAGAGCTTCTTCCTTTGTTTCTTGCATAGATTTTTGGATTTTTAACACTATTACCCACAATGGTCCCCTCTTCTCTCACTCCTCCTTTATTGTTGTAAATGTTTTTCGTCTTCAACTCTAGCTTATGACAGTGACCAAAGTTTAAGAAGGTAGTGGTGGAAACAATGATGGTAACGATGACGCGGAGTTTGGGCTCTATTTTGATACATATCTTCTTTTCTTTTTTTTATGGTGACAATGGCTGAGTTTGGGCTCTTTTTTTTTTTTTGGATACATATCTCTTCTCTCATTCTTATGTTGTTTACTTTTATTTTAATATAACTACATTATAGCTTTTTTTCAATTTTAATTTTATTTATTTATTAATTTATTTTTGTGTAGTGACACCCACAACTAAGATGAATATGAATTACACATTGCAAGAAAAAAAATAAATAAATAATTATGCAATGAATAACTATATATATAGATATATAAACCTTAAAACAATTCATGTGGATTGTGAATATTGGAGTATTTGGCAGCACCATTATAGCTCGACTATTGCATTTCCACTTCATATCAATTCACATAAGGAGCCAAGTTCTTTGTGTAATGGGGTAATTATCTTAATGATGTATAAATAAAGATTACATACAAAATAATATAGTAGAATTATGAGTCTATCATCTTAAAATAAAAAAATTCATCATAATGCTTTTAAATGTCAAAAATTTTATTGACACATTATTCTGGAGAATAAATCTGTATAAAAATTCTGAAAAATAACTTTTTTTCTTATACTTTTGGTCCTTAAAATTTGAATTTTGTGATTTTGATCTCTAACATTGTTCAATTATATATATGTTTTTTTTCACAAAGTATACATCAATAGGAGTTAGTTGTGAATTGTTACTAGTACTAGTTAGTTGTTATTTAAGTCCTTAATATGTGGTGAATATAAAATTTTATGTTCGAGTTTTGTTATTTTGTAATTTTAAAATTATATTTAATTTAATTTATTTTATTTGATATTTGTATTTTTTTAGGAATAAGTTTATAACATTAATATTAGTTTCTTAGTCTTTTCGGTTATCTTACAATATCTCCTAAATATCTAATTTATTGTTATTCAATTGTGTATATAATAAGACTTCAACGTTGTTTCAAAATACTAAAAAAAGAAGTCTTTTTTCTCCTCTTCTTTTGCTCTACAATTTTTTATTTTTTTTTACAAGTGAGAGTGTTAGGGAATTCAAGGTTCGTAAAATTCATTTTGCTGCACACAAATGATTTCAGAAGTCGTATTTTAGGGGAGAAACACTATTCAACTCGGTACGGAAGAGAGTGTATCATTCTTAAAGAGAGCACAATCAGGATGCCTTAATCACCATACAAGCTTCTCTAAACTCTCTCTCTCTAATAATAATAATTATTTGTTATTTTTGGTTTATTCTTAATTTGGTATTTTATTCTGATAGTAAATCATATTTACGAAAGAATAGCTCATGGTGGCTCAGGATGTTAATTAATAGGAGAATCTACTGCATCGAATGCATCTTTGAGTTGAGCTTAGCCCTCTTCCAATCCTCGGTCCAATCAAAGCTTTTGTTCGAAATTGGGGGCCAGGGCCGGTTAGAACTCCCATTTGACGATCGGGGGTTTAAGCTACTATAGAGCATCCCCGTATTCAACGACAGAGATAGAGCATTAGTTGTAGTTTTCACCCGACCTTAACGACCGAGGGTGGAATTCTCCGAGCAGAGAGGCGTCAATCGAGGTCGATTCCAGTGGATCACTATAGAATCTTCTAGAAGCAAGCTACGCTTACACTACCTTCTGGCTAGCTTGTGCAATAAAAAAATAGAAATGATAATTAGGATTTTCTATTAGAAATTGTTGTGTTGGTTATAATTTTATTTTGAAAAAATATATATATATATATATGAGGTTTGATAAAACCAATTCCTACAAGCCTAAGAGGCTTAATGGTTACAATTTTAGATGTTAAGAACAACTGGGTCTTTATTCAGTGATTCATAAAACTACTATTTTAAAAAGAAAAGAAAAGGTTTCTGAAAAAGAAAAGGATTCTAAAAAAAGTAAAACTTCTAAGGTTGTAGAAATTGTTCAGACAAATAATTTAACTTCATCCAAAAAAATTTGATGATAATGATCTTGATGAAAAAGATTATCTTTGTCACGGTAGGATTTCAAGTGATTTATCTCCTATACATATAATATCTTTTGCAGTACAAAAACTTCTATTGAATTATGGGAGGCACTTCATTTGAAATATGGGTCTGAAGATTTTGGTCTTAAACGTTACATGCTAAAAAAAAATTTAGACTTTCATATGATTGATGATAAATCAGTTATGGAATAAGTGCATGAATTTCAAAATATTTTGTATGATCTGAAAAGAAAAGGAATGGATTTATCTGATATTTTTTTGGTTGCATAACTGATTAAAAAATTTCCTCCATCTTGGTCAGAATTTGGTAGAGTGTTAAAACAAAAACATGATGATTACACCTTTGATGAATTGCTAGTATCCCTAAATATTGAGGAAAACTACTGTCAAAAACAAACTGAGTTTTTAAATTCTAATTTTCGAGCCAAGGCACATTTTGTAGAAAATCTTAAACCCAAACCTTTTAATTTCTAGCAAAATAGTGAACACGAGAATGAGAATAACAATCTTAATAATAAATCAAAAGGCAAAAATATTATTTAGAGAAAAATAGTACTTTGTTGGGTGTGTGGGAAGATTAATCACACTGCTAGAGATTGATATCATCGAAAAAGTCAATCCCATAAAGCCCGTGGTCCTCCAGTAACCACAAGCTAATGTTGTGATTCTGGGGGCCAACTCCTTTAATCTTGCGAGTAGGTATTTTGTTACTGATCCCAACTTAAATATTATTTTTAACTCAAATGATTGGTTTATAGACTCGGGTGCTAATGTTCATGTGTGCGCTAATAAAAATATTTTTTTA
Organism: Camellia granthamiana; assembly: GCA_036172215.1. Classification (NCBI taxonomy): domain Eukaryota; kingdom Viridiplantae; phylum Streptophyta; class Magnoliopsida; order Ericales; family Theaceae; genus Camellia; species Camellia granthamiana. The sequence continues at coordinate 79,308,816 of CM069910.1, forward strand.
CCTTATTATCAGGAATTAGGCCCAAGAACAGAAAGCATGGGAAATGGGAGCTTAGCCAGGGTACTAGGTGAAAGACAAGTTAAGTTAAATTGACATCACGCGATATAATCAATTTACATGGAGTTCAGCATGTTCCTAATATTAGTAAAATTTTAATTAATCTGTGTTTGTTAGTCCAACATGGTTTTAAAGTTGTTTTTAAATCAAATAAAGTTGTAATAATTAAGAATGATAATTTTATTGGTAAATGTTATCTTCGTGATGGTTTGCTTAGTCTTAATGTTATGGATTCTAATTTAAATAAAATTGTATGTTATTCTTTCTCTACTTCTTCTATTGCTAATGTAGAATGTTCTAATACTTGGCATAGTAGACTTGGGCATGTAAATTTGAACACCAGTAAAAAAATGACGAGTTTAAAATTCAGTCCAAAATCTATAATTAATTTAAAGAAAAGATGTCAAGTGTGTGTACAAACTAAACAAACTAAAAGCCTTTTAAATTTGTTGAAAAAGACACATTTTTGTTACAACTTATACATAGTGATATATGTGACCTTAACAATGTGTTAACTCGCGGTAGAAAAAGATATTTTATTACGTCTATTGATGATTTTTCTAAATATTTCTATGTGTATTTAATAAGTCACAAAAGTGAATTATTTGATAAATTTAAAGTATATAAAGCTCGTGTAGAAAATCAATTAGGAAAGAAATTAAAATCTTAAGGTCTAATAGAGGAGGCGAGTATGCACTAATAGAAAAGGAAGAATTTTTTGAACAACATGGAATTATTCACCAATGGTCTCCACCTTGTTCACCACAATCTAATAGAGTAGTAGAACGTAAAAATTGAACATTACTAGATATGATAAATGCTATGTTAGCTAGTTTCGGTTTACCTAATAATTTATGCGGTGAAGCTTTATATTCTGCTTGTCATATATTAAATAAAGTGCCTTAAACAAATTCGGAAAAAACACCTTATGAAATTTGGAAAAATCAAAAGCTTAGTTTAAAATATTTCAAAGTATGGGGGTGCTTGGCTAAAGTTTTAATACCAATCACTAAGAAAAGAAAATTAGGACCGAAAATTATTAATTGTGCTTTTATTGGGTATGTTTTAGATAGTGTTAGTTATAGATTCTTAGTAATTGTGGGAGTCAAATAAATGCAATATGGGGCAATACAGAAAACGACAAATGGAGCGCATCCGAGCCCATCTTAGATAGGCCAAATTCGCCAAGCCCATGAACACAGAGCTGAGTAGGCCAAGATAAACCAAGGGCATTTGTCGAGTAGCAAACCAAGACGAAGCAAAGCCAGAGGAATAGAGACTAATTGGCATGATGAGTGGGCCCAAGTTATCCCATTCTCGATATGCGGTAGAAGTATGGGCTACGAAAAAAACAACGATATGAAGAAAATATCTATAAGGGTGGCTATAAAAGGAAGGGAAGGGAAAAAAGATAGACATGATATCACACCCACACTTTGATAAATAGAAACTTCTTCTCTCATTCTTGAAGAAAAATTAACTTGCTCGTCGGAGTGCTAATTCCAACACTAGCAACCAAAGTGTTTTTTCTATTTCAGTTATAAGAGCGAGGATCTCTCAAGGGCTCATTTGGGACAGAGGAGTATTGCAAACCCACCCTTCACAATTGGCGTTGTTTGTTAGAACACTCAAACTCGTCTATGGCGAACCTAAATCAAAATCCTCCAATTACCGGAGTCAATAATGTTATAGTATGAGTAACTTTTGGTCCAAAAGAAACCCCTACAAGAAGGTCTTTGAATTTTGACCCAATAACCCCTTCTTAATCGTCAGCATCCATGGAGGATGCCATGCAAACCTTGATGAATCAAGTGCAACATGATGAATAGCGTTTCGAGGCCATGGCAGTGGAGAACGAGTACCCGCGTCAAGAGTTAGTGCATTTCCAACAAGTGCCACATCACCGTGAGCAAGGTCGGTTACCAGGTGTGCAGAAGATGTGACAACATTAGCCTCAGAAGCACAATAGCAGCACTTTAGATTTCCCTCAATCGGAACCCAGAAAACAAACCCGAGCTGATGACTTCAGCTCATCATATGAAGGAGATTCTTTGCAGGCTCGACGCATGTAAAAAGAGGAAGACTCAGATTCCAAAAATAAGTACAACCTCTTTGTTCGAAACATTGCAAAGGCTGCCTTGCCTAAAAAGTTTAAGGCACCGTCGTTCACTTTATACGATGGAAAGTTGAACCCCACAGATCATGTTCGTCATTACAAGAAAGCAATGACATTACATGCAGATAACGAAGCACTCATGTGCTGAATATTCTCTAACAGTTTGGGACTGCTCGCTGTTAGATGGTATTACAAGCTTAAACCGGCTTCAATCAAGAGTTTCCATCAACTCCAAAAATCCTTCCAGGCTAGGTTCATCACCAATGAGACTCAGTCGAAACAAGCAGACTCTTTCTAGGCAATGAAAATCACGCTGAACGAGATACTACATGAGTACTCGGCGTGGTATTAGGAGTGCTTTAATTTGGTGGATGATGATTGCAATGACTCTATGGCAATTATCGTCTTCAAGATGGGATTGCATCCCTATAGCCCGCTTAGGTGCTCATTGACTTGAAGGCCCCTCAAGACTGTCTGGGCCCTAATGAAGAGGGTCGAAGAATATTGCAAGGTGAAAGATGATGCAATCCGAGTTAGAGCTAAACTACAAGCCGCAGAATCAACAACACCTGTACTGGTACAACCATTGACTACTGTACCACCAAATAGGACCCCACCAAGGAGGAGCCCAAAGCCAAAGAGCGGATCTAGAAGGGAAAATCAACAGGACTCATGACATAGAGAATAGTATCAGGTGGATAACAGGAGCTCTAAACGGTCAGACAAGATATACACGGAACGTTTTGAGCCAATCAGTGAGATTCTGCCAAAAATTCAACATCTGGCTTTCTTTAAATGGCCAACTACGATGTCGGGGTCCCCTGATATAAGGTGGAGAGACCAAAGATACGAGTATCACAAAGACCATGGGCACATGACTGAATCTTATGCTCTGAAGGATCATTTGGAAGACTTGGTCCGGGATGGTCGCCTAACTGAGTACCTTCCAAAAAAGGTTGACCCGCCGAGTGCACTCACTGTACGCCCTAATTCACCACCACTTGTCATAATTCACATGATATACAACTTAACCCAACAAACAAGGTGAATACAATTCAGTTGCAACAATCCTCCTAACCCAACTCCGACTCTAGTATATCATCCAAAGGATAGCGACTGTCAAATGAAATTAGTTTCTCTAACGATGATCTTGAAGGGGTCACCATGCCTTATGACGACACTCTCATCATCGAATTACTAGTCAATAAGTTCGCAGTTGAGTGTATTCTGGTCGGCCAAGGAAGCACCTCTGAAGTAATGTATTACAAAACATTCCTTAAACTCGACCTCAAGGATGCAGATCTCATGTCAATCGATTACCCCCTTTTCAACTTTAATGCCAACCTGGAATACCCTTTACTAGAAAAGGGTGCTTTAGATATGAAACTTTTTGTGACGGTTTGAAAATAGTCACAAAAACCAAGTTTTCGGGACGGTAAAAAATACCATCGCGAAACTTTTTTTTTTTTTTTTGCGACGCCAATTGACTGTCACAAAAAAGGAATGAATAAATACCATTATTAGAGACGGAAAATCCAAAACCGTGACAACAAGTAATATTACACGTGATAGTACTTTACTCGTTGTAAAAAAAAATTTCGCTTTGTGTTTTTGTTTTTCTTTTGCAACACCCTTTGTTCATCAATTGCAAAAGTTTTATTTTTGCTCATTAGCGACAATCCTTAAAATGGTCACAAAAACTTAATCCCTAATTTCCCAAAACTTTCAAACTTCCTCTTCGGATAAAAACACTGCTATAATAATGTTTAAAGATCACATAAAAGAAATTAAAAATATCTCCCTTTTATTAGAAGTGTGATTAAAAATTTAGAATAATATTTTGATCATAGCTAATTTAAGTGACTGATATAGTATTTATTTTTGATCTCATCTTCCAAATAAGTGTGATTGTATTTTTTTTAATCACCATTTTTAAATAAATGTGATTATATATTTTTCCAATATTGTTTTTATATAAAATAATTTCCAATCTTTTTGGGTGGATAAAAATAATTTCCAATCTTATTTTCACATTAGTCTTTATTTCAGCCCTAGAGACTCCTACTCTCTCTCTCTCTCTCTCTCTCTCTCTCTCTCTCTTCACCTCTGATCGCGTCACTGCCATCTCCACGTGAGTCCTTGAATTGCTCAACATCTCTCTTTGGTCCACCACTGCTCCTCCTCCATCGCCTTACGAATCTCGCCTCGACCACGAAAACACCAAATATTTACCTCTACTGCCATCGCTGCTTCTTCTTCTTCCTCCAAATCTGCCGCCTCTTCTGTCTTTGCGGATTCTTTAGTTCGGCCCTTCGTTTGCTATCAAATAGGAGCCTCAAAAGTGGAAATCATAGATCCATTAAGCTTAGGTTAAGGTTCACTCACTCTCTCTCTCTCTCTCTCTCTCTCTCTCTATATATATATATATATATCACTTCTATTTAATATTAGGTTTTTGACCATTCCATTACTATTTCTTTTCTTCAATTTCTCCAATTTATTATAAATTAGGCCTATTTGTGGTTGATTATGATAAATTATTTATTGTTTCGGTTGAATTAGTGCTTTGCTTTGTGTTTTGGATACCTAATTAGGGGTTTTTCTTTAGGGGCACTTTTTCATAAATCCCTTTTCACCTACTTACATTCCATTTAGTTCACATTATTTTCTTATGTTCTAATAAGTCTTATGGGTGACATAATTACCAAAATACCCCTAATAATATTCACATTTACATTGTGAATGTTCCGTAATGTGAATGTTAATATGTCAATGTGAATATTCACATTGTCAATGTGAACATTCACATTGTAAAATATGAATGTTCACATCACCAAATTGCTAACTGTTCAAAAAATATTTGTAAGGTTAGAAATGTCATAAAATACCTTAAATATGAGAATTAGGATTTGACAGATTAAATGTCCAAATAATAGGACTTATTAGAATATAAAAATATCTTATGGACTAACTGGGATACAAACAATTGAAAAAGGATTTTCTAATATATTTTCCTTTTTTTTATATATTATTTATTGTTTCTTTTGAATTTATTCTTTGTTTTTTTTTTAACTGTTGCTTTTTTGGTCTCTTGTAGTGGTTGTAAATGTATTGGTAGACTAGCAATTATTGTTATATTAACTATTGAAAAAATTAAAAAAGAAAATAAAATGTTAACAATTGGACTTGTTGACTTCCACTCTTTTTGTGCCATAATTATTCAACATATATATTTATTGAAAATTTTATTTTGTTAATTGATTTTGTAGTTAAAGATAATATTTTGAGAAATGCAAAGCTTAGGTTGTTTAGGAAAAATGACATGCGTCCAAAAACTAGGAAGATCTCTCTGAGACTGAGGTAAATCTTCAGTGATATCTTTGTGAAGACAAATGAAAGAATGATGCAAATTCTATAGAGGGTCGAGCCTTACATTACATATAGATAGGACAAACAACTCTTTGTGACTTTTATTTGCTACAAATGGCATGTGCTTGATTTTTACATGAGGAAATGGGTTGCTCTCACCATTAATTTATCAATTACAATGTGAAGTAATTCTTCTGTAAAATATCCTTGTTGAAGGTTATGAAATGATTCAAAATTGGTCGTATTTATACCTTGATTGTAATATACCATGTGCGTTGATTATTTGCTTGCATTTCACCTCCTTGCTTGCGATATTGGTAGAATCCATTGTGGTTAGTGCTAGGGTCTAGGGAATATTGAGCTTCTTTTGAGGGTGAGATCTAGTATAAGGCTTCCCTCAATTCTCATATGTTTCCTTGCTTGGTTTCTTGAACTACAAGGTTCTTGGGTATACTAACATATATGTTTCTACTATCACAAACATGGCCCCTTGTGTAGAGTCTTAAAGCGTAATAAGGTGTGGCAACACAGTTGGTGTTTAAAATTAAAGTATTTCAATCAAGTGTTCTACTTGATTTGAATACATGATTGTTCTTGAACCTTCCAATAGATGTATTTTAGATCTCCTCTATGTTGATCCCTCTTGTTACCTTTTCCTTTTTATTCCTCTTTTTTTCTTTTTTACTTTTCCCTTTTTTGAGGGAAATGGACTAAGGCAATCTGATTATTTAGCTAAAGCTTGTCTTGGTTTAGTGAGTTGAGTTGAAGCCAAGACCTCTTTGCATGTGCATAATTTACAAACTATGTATAGCTCGCTTTTCGTGCTCCTTGAAGGGATTTAGTCTCCTCGAATACAATAGCCCTATAGTTTGGACACCCGTGGTTCTGAATTTGATTTCACAAGTGCAATGTGAAATAAATAAACACAAATGAGTCTAAATCCGGAAAATCTCTTGGAAAATTGATTTTGAATCAAAAAAATGACAAAAATGGACTACATTGCCAGATTTCAGAGCCGCCACCTAAATATTTTTGAGAAATTTAGGAAACCCATGACCCATGCCAAAGGCCACTTGTCCATCACCGCTAAAGTGTCTCGGCTCGGGAACTTAGGTATGAGAGGGGAAGGTCATGAATTGAGCACCCCATTCACCCGATCAAAGATCGGCCTCTACTAATCATGATGTGATTCTTATTTACATTATATGCTCTTGTTCCGATTATTATGCTATCGTTACTATGTGATGTGATACAAGTATAGAATAACTCGCCCAATTTGGAACTCTTTGATTTCATGTTTATTTTGAAAAGTGTTTTAAATATGCACCACTTGAAAAAGTGATCTCATATGTACATTAAATCATCCAAACTTAAACAAATTAGCCTTCATCCATTGGCATTCAAATAGGTATATCGACTAAGCATTTAGCCTCAAGGTAAACATGCTTGACATGGAAACACTAACACACATGCAATATGCTAAAGCAAAAATGCTCACCTAGTACTCCAAGACAAGCCAAAGAAAACAAAATAAGTAGCAAAATGCATGATCCTAAGCAATGTAGCATGACTAATACAATGCAATGCATACAACATGCAACTAATAGGCTCGATTACTAGTATGACATGTGAGTCAATTCAAGACATGCGATAAAAGCACGTATTTGAGTAGAAGTTGAAATTGATATTTGATTAGTATGATGAGCCAAACCTTATGCGTGCAAACATGGATGTAAGTCATGGCAATGACATGAAAATGTAAAAAATGATGCTACCATTATAAATGAGGAAATAAAGGGAGAAAGAAATGAGGGTTGGAAGACATACACACATTATTACATATTTGCCATCGCGTAGGAGGGTCTGAATGTCCAAGTGTCCAAATTAACTACTTATTACAAATCCAAATGAATGAATAAGCTAGATTAACTAATTATTACAAGTTCAAAGGAATCTAGGTAATTAATTACGATACAATACTATTAAAGCACTAATTTTACGAGCTACGGTGAGTAAAGAAGTACGCATGCATGAACGAGAATATCCACCCGAAAACACCTCTGCTTTGTTGCCAAAACTATTCTGTTTTGCAGTAAAAAAAATGATTTGTTTTAGCCCCACCCTCTGCTCTGTTCTGCCATGAAAATGGCGTGGCCTATGTAAATGAAATGGCTAACTAGCCAGAAAAAGTGGTCGGTCGGATGGTGAGGTGGCTGGTTGCCCTGCTGCAGCAGAAAGGAAATAGAGCACAAACAGAGTATTTCTAGGGGATGTTTGTCTCTTCTGCCTCTCCCTATCATGAAACAGATCAAGGGAAGGGGTTGACTCGATTCGCAAACCATCAATTGACACGAACTCGTTACGTGATGATCTATGAATTGATGGGACAAAGTGTCAATAAATGGAAAGTAAAGACCAACAAAACCTCCATAGAGTTACATCAAGGGTAGTGGCAGACATTGATTCTTGAGCCATTGTCATCACTAGAGAGTATGAAATGACCCAAGACTCAATGGGTTCAACTAACATCCGATTGAACCCGACTTGATTTTATTCTCTTGCTTCTTTTAGTCTAATTTTATTAACATCTTTTAATTACCTTTCCATTCTTTAATCATTTAGTTCAAAAATGAGAATTAAGTCCACTAAATGGAGGGAAGTATCAAACAAGAAGTTGTTCTAGACATGAGAGAGATGTAATGCCTTGGTAATGAACCTCCGAAGAGATTAAATCATTAAGCATGGAAGGGTTTCTTTCGCATGCCTTAAACAACACTCGTTTGAAACAACTCTCAAACAAATAAAACCAAGAAATAAAGGAGGGTGCAGAGATGATTATCACAAGCATAAAATAAAGGCTATCAACTCAAATAGGTTGGTGTCTAAGGCCTAAACCACCAAACCTATGAGGACTACAACACTACAAGCATACTATACAAGGCGTGAATGACGTAAACACATTAAAACAATCCTAAAACTCACAAAAATAGTGCTGGATTTAATCATGAAAAGCTAGAAAAATGTTAACTAAAACAATGGAGAAATGAAGCTAGTAAGCAAGCCTAAGGGGGGTGGCTAACCCTTCTATTTTTGGGACTTCAAAACAACATTTTTAGCCTCTCAAAAATAGTGGTAAAAAGTTGAAGAAAGGTTGAGAAAGAAATGGGAAACACAAGGGCAAAAACTTAGAAAACAAGGTTCAAAGAAGGGTGGTTAACCCCTCCACCTTTGATAGCTTTAGGCCACAAGTTTCAGGCCATAAAAATAGTATAAAACCAGTATAAAAACTGTAAGAAAAGATTGGAGAGAAGTAGTGTAAGGAAGGTCAAGGTTATACCTCTTGAAGAGGAGTAAGTCTTTGATTCAAAAACTCACAAGTAGAGCTAAAATATTGGTTTAGGAAGTATAGGTAAGGTGTATGTGTGTTGCAAGAGAGAGAGAGAGAGAGAGAGAGAGTGAGAGAGAGTGAGAGAGAGTGAGAGATTTTCAAGAATTTGAGCTTTTGGAATTTTTTCTAACCTAAAAACATAAGGTATGGTTCTCTATATATAGAAAAACTGGTGCCTTAGTTGAAAATATCTATATTGAGCCAACTGGTGCAGTGCATGCACATGGGGAAACATCTGGCAGCAAAATATTTGCCAGCCAAGAAACCTGGCTAGCTAGCCAAGTAGGGGACGGCCGGCCACTAAATTCTTGCCAGCCAGCCACCTGTTAGCCTGCAAGCCTCTGGGTGGTCAGGCTTGGAAAAATTAGGTTTTGGTCCAAAGTTGGTGCAAGGTTCTAGGCTTTGAAACTCAAGAACCGAGGCTTCTTGTTGAGAAAATTGAGTGTATGTACAACGTAGTATTTCATCATCGGGTGATCAACCTGAAGCGCCCAAGTCTTGAGGGAGATCAAAAATTGGGTGTCTACAATTGTTCCTCTTTGACAGAGCTCGAAGTCATAAAATGACGTGAGTGAATGTCAAAGCCCAAAGACGACCCATTTGACATGGCCATAAGACTTTAGCAAGAAATCAAAATGCAAATGCAGTGGTTGAACTCGAAAGTTACCTACGTATCCCTTTGCAAGGAATCAAACCAGTGTAGTTCAAGGGCAAGATGCAAATGATATGCAGAAAGGATGTATTTGAAAGTTGGACTTGCCGATTTTTTTGAAAATTCATGATCATGCAAAACAATGCAATGAAACAATACAACCAGCAATAACAGGATACCAACATTTGAATGAAAGCTTAAATCAAAGCAAAACAAATCAAGGCGTGTCTCATACGAAAACAAGTGAGCAAATAGCATCCAAACACACCTCACGCAAAATGAGGATGGGAGATACAAACCAAACTACGTCTCCCGTAGAAAGGATGTGAGAAAATGCAAGCCAAACTACGTCTCACGTAGAAAGGGATGTGAGAAAATGCAAGCCTAACTACACCTTACATAGAAAGGATGTAAGAAAATGCAAGCCTAACCATGTCTCACGTAGAAAGGAGAACAGCTCCTTGCCAAACTAGGTCTCACACAGAGAGGGTCGAGAGTGCAAGCCTAACTTCGTCTCACATAGCAAGGGTCAAAGATGTAAGCCTAACTATATCTCACGTAGAGAGGATCAAAGCTCCATGCCAAATTATGTCTCACATAAAAAGGATGGAGGGTGCAAGAATAACTATGTCTTACGTAGAGAGGGTCAAAGCTTCATACCAAAACTGCGTCTCACACAGAGAGGGTGGAGAGTACAAGCCTCACTACGTCTCACGTAGAAAGGGTTAAAGATGCAAGCCTAACTACGTGTCACGTGGAGAGGGTCAAAGCTCCATGCCAAATTGTGTCTCACACAGAGATGGTGGAGGGTGCAAGCCTAACTACGTCTCATGCAGAGAGGGTCAAAGCTCCATGCCAAACTGTGTCTCACACAGAGAGGATGGAGGGTGCAAGCCTAACTACATCTCACGTAGAGAGGGTCAAAGATGCAAGCCTAACTACGTCTCACGTAGAGAGGGTCAAAGATGCAAGCCTAACCATGTCTCATGTAGAGAGGGTCAAAGATGCACAAAGAGTATGATGTATGTGGATGCAACACAATGCGACATAATGGATACAATATGATGCGGTATAACAGGTAACAGATTTAAAAAAGCTAAACAAAAGTGGTATTACCTCACAAAGATCTCCGACTTACCGTTCGGATGTCTTCAAATGTTCAAAAAGGATACACCTTGCTCAAACTTGAAGTTGGGGTATTTTCCTATCAGAGAAACGACGGGACTTAAAATGACGTGTCTGGAATCACATTTTAGAATTTTTTGAAGCTGAAACAAACCCAAAGTCTGCAATTCTTCACTTTAGGATAAATACAGGACTCTCCACACATAGAAAAGGCCAGGCCTTAGCAAAAACCATATCTGGACCAATTTCTTGGCCGGTCTGCCACAAGACCTGGACGGCCGATGACTAGCCAACCGGCCGGCCACCCGATGGGTTTTCAAGGCCAAAAAAGGAAATTTGGCTCGGGTTCTATTAAAAAAACACAAAAGCCTCATTTCACACACACCCATACATTTGAAATCCTTTTCTCTCTCTAGTTTTACAATCTATACACGTTACCCAATACCCCACGCAAACTTTTTTCATAAAACACCTTTGTGTAGCTCGCCTTTTTCGTGCCCCCTTTCGAAAACTCAGAAAGAAGCCCTATAGTTCGGACTCCCACGGTTCTGAATCTAATCTCACAAGTGCAATGTGAAATTGATAAACACCAAAGAGTTCAAATCCGATAAATCTTTTGAAAAATCGATTTTAGGATCAAAATGCCAAAATTGGATTGCTTTGCCAGATACAGAGTCGTCACCTAAATGTTTTATTTTGGGAAAATTTAGAAAATCCATGACTCATGCCAAAGGCCACGTGTCCGTCATCACCAAAGTTGCCTCGGCTCGAGAACTTAGGTACGAGAAGGGAAGGTCATGAATTGAGCAGCCCTGCTCGCCCGATCGAAGACCAGCCTTTACTAATCATAATATGATTTTTTATAAACATTATGTGCTCTTGTTTCGGTTATTATGCCAGCTTTACTATGTGATGCGCATAAGCATGTACAGACTACTTTTCTCAAATTAGAACAATTCAATTTCATGTTTGTTTTGTGAAAAGGGTTTGAATTTGCCACCTCAAATGGGCTTAAAGTTTGCAAATTTGACACCAACAAAGTGGGCTTAAAGCGCACATTTATTGAATCGTTCCAATTCAAACAACAAGCATTCATCCACAAGCATTCAAGCAGTTTATCAAGTAAGCAATTAGCCTCATGGTAAGCACGCTAGTCATGGCAATAACCCACAATTATGCAAGTATGCTAAAGCACTAAAAACTCACCTAGTACTCCAAATTAAGAAAGAAACTAGTTAGAAAAATATGCATGATTCCTAACTATGTTAAATGTCTAATGCAACACATGCGAAAAAATGCAATTTAATAGGCTCGGCTACTAATTTGGCATATGATTCGATTTGATAACATGCGGTTAAACATGTATTCAAATAAGTACTGAAATGACAATACGGTTTGAATGATGCGCTGAGCCTCGGTGCATGCAATGTGAATAAATGGATGCAAGCATAAAGTATGTTAATTGAAATATGTCCCTAATCTAACCATCAAAAGTGATTAAATAAAAGGGAGAAAGACGTGGAGTTAGAAGACATACACATTATTACATTTTGCTCTCACGAAGGAGAGTCCAAATGAATAACTAAACTAAGCTAATCTAAGTTAAGCTAATTAAGCTAATTATTACAAGCCAAATGAAATAAATAGCTAAACTAATTAACTAATTATTACAACACTTTTAATTTAACTAACTAGTAAGCTAACTAATTAAGTTACAACACAAATCTAAGCAAGCTAAGTAATTAAAATCTCTAACTACGCTACCACTACTCCATCTCAGGAAATGGAAGATGCACATGCTCGGTTTCAGCCCGAAAAGATCTCCGTTTCACTCCTGAAAGCCTCTGTTAGCGAAGTTGACCATTTCCAGAACCATTTGCTCCACCTTACCAATTCTTTGTTGAGGTTTGCATCAGTGGCCAATTGGCCACTTGGAGAGACTACCAGCCAGGTGCTGGCCATGGGGGTGGCTTGTCGGCCATCTATGGTGCACTACCGGCCACTGATGCACTGGATCACCATACTGTAACAAAGGACAAATAGGGCAAAAAAAAGGGTATTTTCAGGGATTGTTTGCACAATTCATCCCTCTTTTTCATAAACAAATCTAAGGAGTTGTGAACTCAAGTCACAAACCACCAATCTAAGCAATTTCATTGCATGATGGCTTGTAATTCAAGAGGTGCAAATTCAATAAATGCAAAATGAGACACAAACCACATTCCTTTCATGAAAGATCAAGTGAAAAAGTTGACCTTGGAGACTTGGATCATTTCATCACTTAACAAGTATGAAATGGTCCAAGTTCCATGTGTTCAATTAACGTTCGACTGAACACGTCAAAAACACAACCAAATGCTGATCTTGGCTCACTTTTAGTTGTAAGTTTTAATTACACATTGTACTTACCAACCATTACTTAGTCAATTAAGTCCATTGGTGAGAGTTTTCTAAAGAGAAGGAAGTGTCAACCAAGGGGTTGTTTAAGGCATGAGAGAAGCTTCATGACGTTGGTAATGAACCCTCAAAAGAGGATTAAACCATTAAGCATAGACTTCAATGTCAAGCTTGAAGAATCCCAAGTTTGAAACAACCCTCAAAGCAAATTAAAAAAGTAATGAAATGAGGGAGGTTGCAGAGCTTTAGGTGTTGAAATAAAGTGCAAAGCAATACCAAAAAATGCAATCAACTCAAACAAAAGGTGTTTAATGGCCTAAAACACCACCCTTGTGAGGACCTTTACACTACAATCATGCTAAACAGGCCTTAACTGACCCAAACAGCCCAAAACAGAGCTAAAGCAGTCTAAAACAAAGGCAAAAACATACTGGAATATAGCTACAAAAAGCTAGAAAAACATGCTGACACATGGAGTTAACCAGGCTAGCAAACAAGACACAAGGATGGGAGGCTAACCCCTCTAATTTTGGACTTCAAAACATGTTTTTTTCCACTGAAAATACTTTGAAATTCAGTGGTTAAAAGCCCCAAAAAAGATGATTTAAAGATGGGAAACATAAGTGAAGAAGCCTGACAAACAAGGTACAAAGAAGGGTGAACCACCCCCTACTGGAAAATGGCTTCAAACTACAAATTTCAGCCCATTTTGACAAAGTTTTTATAGCTCAAAAACAGCCCAAAAACAGTATTAAAAAAAAAATGGAAGAAGAAGAAGGAAAAAAGATAGGAAAACAAGTATGCAAAGTAAGCTAACAAAGAAAATATTTTACCTCTTGAAGAGAAGAGTGATTCTAGGAAACAATTCAAGCTAAAACCAACTTGTGGAGCTCCAAGAAGGCCTCAAGGAACCTCAGCTCAAACATGATCAAGTTTTGTTAAGGAAGTAAAGGCAAGACTGTAGTGCAAGTGGGCAAAAGTGTAGAGAATTGCAAGAGAGAGAGAGAGAGAGAGAGAAAATTTTGAGTTTGAAACCTCTTAACCTCAAAACATGAGAGAGGGACTTTCTATATATAGAAAACATAAAATATATACAAGGAGATTCAGCCTTCCATGTGTGGACAGATGCGAGCATCTGTGCAAACAGCTGGCACAACTGGCATAAAATATCTATAGAAAACACTGGTGGTCAGCCGGCCATCAGTGATGGCCGGCAAGGCACATCAATGGCCAGTAAACCAAAAGCTCTGGCCACCAGCCTTCATAGATGGCCAGTAGGCCACTAGAGACTACAGAAGGGAAAAACCAAGGCATGGTCCAAAAAGGAGAAAAAATGGATGCAGGGTTTGAAACGCTCAAACCTGTGGCGTTCCGTTGAGGACTTCAAGCACTAGGCAAGCAATCAGACTCGTCATCGGATGTACCTGCAAGAATATCCAAGTCTTGAAGGGCCGTCAAAAATGGGGTGTCTACAGTTGCCCCTCTTTGACAGAACTTGGAGTTATGAAATGACATGAGTGAATGTCAAAGCCCAGAGACGACCCATTTTGACAAAGTGGTAAGACTTAGACAAACAATCAAGACAAATAAACAAATGGTTGTGCTCGCAGGCTGCCTACGTATCCCTTTGTAAGGAATCAGACCAGCGTAGTTCTGGGGCAAAATGCAAATGATATGCATGATGCAAGAACATAACTTATAATCATACAATAAGGTTGTGCAATAAAACATTTAAATACAAATGCTATGCAAAGAAATGTCACAGTTAAACAAACTGAAACGAAGCACAATTCCAAACATGAAAAGAAAACAACGCGCCACGCGCGAGAAACACGAGCCCAAACTACATTTCATTCAGAAAGGATGTAAGAAAATTATGCAGGCTTAACTATGCATCACGTAGGAAAGGCGAAGAATGACACGACCTCGGGCGCACTCGGGGTCTCATCCAAGATTCTAACGTGTTTGAACACAGAAGGAAAAAAAGGATAGTGTAAACACCGAGCATACCCAAATGTTTCTAACCAATACAAACAATCCTAACGCGTCTCACGCAAGAGGAGGGGGTGGTGTGAACATCGGGATGCACCCAAATGTTTTTAACCAAAGGAGGTGGTGTGAACACCGGGACGCACCCGATTGTTTTTAACCGAAGGGTGGTGTGAACACTGGGACGCACCCGAATGTTTTTAACCAAAGGGTGGTGTGAACACCGGGACACACCTGAATGTTTTTAACCGAAGCAAACAATCCTATCGCGTCTCACGCGAGAGGAGAAGAGGTGGTGTGAACACCAGGATGCACCCGAATGTTTTTAACCGAAGGGTGGTGTGAACACCGGGACGCACCCGAATGTTTTTAACCGAAGGAGTTGGTGTGAACACCGAGATGCACCAAGATTTTTTTAACCGAAGGAGGTGGTGTGAACACCGGGATGCACCCGAATGCTTTTAACCGAAGGAGTTGTTGTGAACACCGGGACACACCTGAATGGTTTTAACCGAAGGAGGTCCTAACGCGTCTCACATGAGAGAAAGAAGAGTAAAATGATGTGATTCGAAGGGCACGAACTACTGTATCTGGAACTCTTCTGAATGAACCATACATACAATATCGTGCATGCGAGGGAAAGAGATACAATCGAGATACAATGTTAATGGCATGTTCTACGCAAGAAAAAAAAGAAAAGAAAAGCATAAGCATATTTTATGATTGATAACGGGAACATATTCTATGCGTGATTTAAAAGCGGATGCACGTTTCATGTATGATTCCAGAACAAATGCATGACACGCAGGCAATTCCTATGAGATGCACATCTTACAACAACATATGTGAAATGCATATTCCATGCCACAAACTAAAGTGCATGTTCCATGCAACAACAAATAAGAAATGCATGTTCTATGCAAGAAACAAACTCGAAGGCAACTTCCGATTCACCTCTCGGAAGAATTACAATGTGTTTAAAGGTTACATCTCGTTCACATTGACAAGTAACAAACATCGCGCACTAAAAACATAGTTTTGAGCTTCCGCAGAAACATTCTGAATCCCTTCAATTCTTGGAAACCAAGGACACAAAACAGCATCAAGAACCCAAGGAAAGCTACCGGCCACTTGCCGGCCATGAGGGAGTGCCGCCGATCAGGTGTCAGCCAACAATGGTCCTTGCCAGTAGGGGTGGGCAACGGTTTATCCAAACCACTCAAACTGCCCCACCCACCCAACCCACATATAAATGGGCAGTTTCGCAAACATAATGCGGGCGGATGCGGTTTGAAATATGATAAATTTGCGGGTTGCGGGCAGGTCGCGGGTTAAACCCGCAACCCGCAAAAACCGCCCGCACTTTAATTATTATTATTATTATTATTTTTTATATACCAACTTTGTAACTTTAACAGGAGCACCATTATGTTCTCAATGATGCTAGGATCCTTATTTTTAAGTATTTCTCAACTTTCTTAATGCCGTAGAATTAGTTCTAAACTTGGTTTCTTATATGATTTTCATTGGTAACTCATCTACTTTTTCCTAATAAAATTTTCCTTCTCGTGGTTGATGGAGCTTCTAGTTTGATTATTGATTACTGAACTGGTAATTCTAATTAAGTACAACCTTTAATGCATTGATATACATTTTTTAATGCATTGATATACATTTTTTTCGTGGCAAAGACGCTAGTGTAGGGTCTCTTTGTTTTGGGTATTTTCATTTAATGCATTGATATTCAATTTTTATTTGTAAACTTATCAGAAAATTGTTGTCAAATGATCACAAATATATAAAATGAATCTGATGCCTAAATTCGATGGGGAAAAAAAAAACTCAAAAATTAATTTTTAAAGAAAAAAGTGTAAATCGCAAACCGCCCGCAACTGCCTGCACATCTGCAAACCCTATCTACACAAACCGCAAACCGCACTATGGGCGGTTGTGAGTTGACTTTTTCCCAAACCGCATAGATGCGGGCGAGTCAAAACCGAACCGCAAATCGCACAAAACCGATCCACGAACACCCTTACTTGCCAGCCATCGATGAACCTTGCCGGCCATTGATGACAGATCGAGGGCAAATTAGGGCCTTTAAGTATAAGCCACCACACTTCATTTCATCACTTCCTCATGCCCGAAAATCATCTCCCTCTCTCTCTAGACCCTCATTCTCTCTAGATTTGCACATTTTACACATTTTCCAATGCCCTACGCAAAGTTGATTCACTAAACCCTCTTTGTTCTCTTCACTTTGAACCGATTGAAACTTGATTTCGGTGCTCCTTTCCTCAATTCCACCATTCTAGGCTTGTTCCTCTCGAGTTTCTCTCGAGTTTTGTGCACTTTTCCCAGCTTTGACTTTTTCCTCCATTTTATCTCTCCTAGGGTTTGACTTTTTTTAAGTTTACCATTTTTCTTCACTTTTCACCCATCTCGCAGCTATTTTCAGATAGCGGACGAGGTTCTTCATGACAGGGCTCCTCTAGAGATTCCCTCGGTAGTTCCACCTGTGCCGGAGGTAGAGGAGCTGATAGCTAATCTTGAGGCTGACTTAGAGGCAGAGTTCAAGCCCGAGGCCGAGCCGGAGCCGTTACCACTGAGGGTATGGCCTTTCAATCCAGCGAGATATCACCCACAGACACATATACTGCCCACTTCCGAAGGCATCAGACACTTCACCGAGTTCGCTTGGGGTGCACTGGAGGACCTTTTGTTGAGGGAGCCGAAGTCTCACTTGTCGAGCATTGCCATTGAGGTAAGAACTCTGTTTTTATGTATTTTTGCTTCATGTATTTCTACCTTTAGTTACTTGCAATTCCTGCACTGCCTTGTATTCGGATCCATCTAGGTGCATTTCATACACTGCCTTTATCTGACCATGCACTGCCTTCATCTGACTGTATTTTATGCACTACCCTTATCTGATTGCATTGTCTTCATCTGACTGCATTTCATGCGCTGCCCTTATCTGATGCATTGTCTTCATCTTATTACATTTCATGCACTGCCCTTATCTGATGCATTGTCTTCTGCCACAGGGCGAGTCTCGCACCTTCAGAGGCTATGGTGCTACGACCGCTAGAGATTGGTATGACAAGCTCCCAACTAGAGTTCGAGACATCATCGACGAGGCAGGCTTCGGCCTCTTTTGCTCTAGCTTGACCCGGGTCATCGCGAGCCGTCCCCTCCTAGGAGCGCTAGTGGAGAGGTGGTGGGATACCACCAACTCCTTCCACTTTTCCACCGCAGGGGAGATGATGATGACTCCTTATGACTTTGCCATGATCACCGGCTTAAACGTAGGGGGTGATCCAATCCTGAATGATATAGATATGAAGGAGTGAGAGGTAGCCTGGTTCGAGCTGCTAGGGACATACCCACCCATATACCAGATGAGGATGGTGAGGTATACTTGGTTCGCTGAGCGATTCAGAGGGACTGAGCCCGAGACGATAGAGGAAATCAAGCAGTACGCCAGGGGCTTCCTGATGTTCATCATCGGTACCACCTTGTTTTCGAACAAGTGGAATACCGTCGGCCTATATTTGCTGAGTGCCCTGGTGACCCTTCCTCGGGCCCGTTTCTACAACTGGGATGAAGCTGGCCTCACCACACTGTACGGATACATGAGCTCTACCTCCTGTCTGAGGGGAGACTTGATTGGAGGCTACTGGCGAGCCTGGGAGGTACACATCTCAGTTCCATCTTTGCACTTTATATTTACTTTACAGTTTCTGCTTTATATCTATCTCAATACATGCTTTCTGCTTCGCATTTCTGTATCTGCTCAAACACTGTTCATGCACTATGCTTTCTGTTTTGCACTTTCTGCATCTGCTCGATATTGTACTGATCACATACTGTTGCATTTTCCCTACAGCTATGGGTATACGCATACTTTCTGACCCTCGCCCTGGAGCCTGTAGTGGAGCTTTCGTTGATGGTACCCTATTCGTGAATATACAACGGTCAGCTTCGCCGTAGGACCCGTAAGCCTTTCACTTTCTTTCGCCGGTACTTCGACACGGTAGCCGGTATTAGGTAATCCGTAACACAGTCATTTTTGTTTTGAAACTGCTCAGCTTCACACATTTAGCAATTAATAACAACTAGTAATCTATATAACTTCTGTTTGCAGATCACGTAGCAGCCGTGGGCCTTGATGCTAAGGGGGGTGCGGGACCAGTTTGCCGACACCTAGGCCGTCTCCCGCTACCGCATTCTACTTGAGGGTCTAGTCTGTTGGGCCTGGTTCTTGGGTGAGCGTTTTATACGCCAGATTATGGGCCTGCTGGACCCGATCGTCCCGATGGCTCCACCAGAGTCCATGCGGTCCACAGAGAGCCTATCTGTTAAGGAGGTTATCCAGTTTATGGTGGGCCTTGACGTCAACTTCTTCTGAGCAGAGGGCAACTATGTGGCTTTCATCTAGAAACACTTGGTGCCGCCCTTGACCGGCGTTCGTAGAGATGAGGAGGCAGGGGCTCTTGCCGCGAGAGTGAGGCGCAGAGTGATCGGACGAGCAGGGCCCGTGGCAGAGGGGCTTCCCAAGCGGGGCGGATGGCTGATTGGCTAAAGCTCCCCACCATACTAACTTGCTGGCAACACACAAGGGAGGCCTACCAGGTCCCGATTGAGCCTGCAGTGGCTAGTCATGAGCTTGTCGGGGTCCGAGGCCCGACTCCGGTATAAACCACACTTTAGCACTTGGACTCCATATTTCATTTCAAATATATCTATGGCAGATGCTAATCATTCAAATACATTTGTAGGCACCGATTGAGTATACACGAGGCGCCCTCGAGCTGATAGCCTCGCTGATAGGGATGACACAGAAGAGAGAGACGCTGCTCAGCCTCTACGATGTTCAGGTATTTTCTTTAGTTTTCCATTCCAAGCATCAACTTTCCATTGACACACTGACACAAACATGGAAAACTTCCCAAACTGCACTGATACATTGCATCAATAGACTATATCTGACACACTACGCTTGTATACTGTATTCACACACTGTATTTGACTTCTGCATATACTTATTTTGCATACTATGCTTGTCTCTGATACACATGTTGTAACTGATACGCAACAACTTCTTTTTTCAGATTCCATCCATACCGATGGCAGTAGCGGCAGCCGCAGCTACAACACCCGCACCAGTAGTACCTCCTCCAACAGCACGGAGAAGAGAGAGAAACAGACTCCGGCACGCGGCCGAGGCAAAGCTAGAGGCACCCGAGACGAGAGCGGCCCTTCAAAGCCCATTCTGAGTGATGATGATGCTGAAACAAACGACTCTGAGGAGGCAACGAGTCAGCATTCAGAGTCATCTGAGAGTAGAGGCGATGACGTTGGCTCGGGTTCCAAGAGTGGGGGCGATGCCGAGGCGAGCTCTGAGGAGGAGAACGGAAATGGCTCCGATTCAAACTCTGGTTCAGATGCAGACAGTGGCGCTGACGGAGACAATACCCCAGAGTCCTCTCTTCTGAGGAAGAGGACGAAGAAGGCTTCTCGGGCTTGAGGCGACCAATGCTGATTTTTTTTATTTTTATTTTGCTTATTTCTTTTTGTTTATAGCTTTAGCACATTGTACAGCTTCAGACAACTTTTATTTTCTTTAAAAACTTGTACCGCACTTTTGTAAAAACAACCATGATCGGAATGAAAACCGGCTTTCATTTGAAAGAGTGTTATATTTTGCATCATGAGCACCACTTAGCATGAAAATGAGATTGAACTTGATAATGAAAACCGAATAATTTTATTGCCATAACAGTCTTAATCAGGTAATGAACCGACTAATAACTAAAATGAAAAGTAATATACAACTCGATAAACAACAAGACAACAACTCAATAAACAAAAACAACACAAATACAACTTGATAAGCAAAACAGAATGAATAGAACACAACAAACATGCTAAACCCAAAAGCACTCAAAACAAGACTCTAAAACACACAAAGAACATAACAAAACACATGCTTTTAGCACTTTCCAGCACAAAGAAGGACAGCAGGTTAGAGTGAGAGACTGTCGGCCATGAGTGGTGATTGCCGGCCATGTGAGGTGGCCAATGTCCTTTCCTGGCCACAAATGTGGCTTGCCAGCCATCAATGTGCAGGACCTCCAAATTGTTGACACTTGGCTTCCACTCACTGCCTTATCTTCTACAAAATGTTGGACTTCGTAGTTTTTTCATTTCAACTACAAATTCTTCACAAATGGAGCCATTTTTTGCCAAAAAACTCTTAAATTGGATTGTGACTTTGGATGGCTTGGAAAATGTGAATTTTTGGGGTTTTGGTATAAATGCACTTTTCCCGCTGAGTCGTTCTTAGTTTTGTTTTCCGTTCCTTCATGCCGCGGCTAGATGTTGGAACCCAATTACACACGTCTTTAGCTTTGGGGGACAAGAGGTATGCCCGACAATCGAAGAATTTAAGGAACTAATGGAATCCCGGCGCGATGAGGAAATCATACCTCAGCCCCATTTTGGCCACATCCAAGCTTTGGGAAGGATGTGCAGACTTACTTTACGTGAAGCTCGATCCTTGGTTCACAGTGGGGAGCTAGACATTCCCAGCCTGATCCATCGATTTTCTGAGGTTGGCGACTAAGGTAATCTTCTTTGGCGGAGTTTTCGGCAACATGCACTTTGTTTATGCATGTTGGCTCATTTCCTTCCTGCCTCTAGTTTCGAAGGGTCTAGCATTCGGCTAATTAAAGTGGCGTAAAGCCTGAAAGAGGGCAAGAGTTGCATTGGCTTGGTGTTAGCCGAGACTTTGATGCGCTTAGACGCCTTCCACCGGTGAGAGACCCCCAAATTTATAGGGAGTCCACTACTTCTTCAGGTAATGTTTCCCACACTTTCTTATATGTGTTTCTCACATCACTCGGCATTCATGCTCTATTTTTCTCTCAAAACCCTTTTCTCACTTTTCTCTCAATATACATCTCTCTGTTCTTTAATCTCTCTTTTCTTTCATTCCTTCCCAGGTATGGCTAATGGACAAGCTAGAGGTAGTGGACTCTTGCCCTGCATACTCAACATGAGCATACTTTTTTCGCCAACAGCTAGTTGATTTCCTGAATGATGGATGGTGGTGCCACTGGATGTGCAACAGATCTGCTGCTGACATTGCTTGGCATTGCCCCTGGCTTAATATGACTAAAATAAGCTACAACATTGCTCAGCAACCTGGCATTGAACTACTTGGCCTTACACACTATGTATTCTACTTTCCATTCCGGTTCAAACATCAATTTAGACATGATCAGACTTGCCCAGAGGAGGGGGTAGAGTACCCAGTTTCATTCCCAATCTGAGGTTCATATTTGGCTAGATACCTGATTGCTTGGAGAATGAGATACCTTCTGGGCCCTCCTTCGAGTTTCAATTGCGCCCTTTCTGACAAGTGTCTGACTTGGCTGGAAGATGAGACGCAAACCGGGCCCACTTTAGCTTCAAAAGCTTCCACAAGCACAAGTTGGGGACACAGAAATACCTGACTCATCTACGCTCCTAGTTTTTTTCTTTGATCTTACTTTTCAAGTTTATGAATGCAATAAAAGCCACTTTGATTTGTATCGAGAGTCGGAGAACTTTGTATTGAAATCAATGAAATTAAAGTTGTGGGTACTGAAAGTTTTCTTTTTGGTCCAAAGATGGTTTAAGTTATAAAAGGTAAAATTTGAACAAGGTTAACTTTTATCAAAATTTTCAAAACCATTTTCGGTAAGGATCACAACTTGACACGCACGGAATCAATCCTCGAGATGTACAACCCTGAATTTGAAGATAAGAAATTGCCTCTTGACTGAGTAACACTGCTCAGTACTATAACCAGCTCTTCTCTCAGAGTAAGGATCACAACTGAACTTTCAGATAAAGAACAGACGAAGATGACCTGATCAGGCACATGGACAGGACGGTTGAATTAGAGGTGTTTATGGCCGAACTTTAGGATGAAGTTGCCTACGTATCCCAAAGATGGGAATCAGACCTTACGTAGTTCGGTTCGGGTTCACTCAAGTATTAACACTCTCCTTTTACGCTCTAACTTTTGCCAAAGCCGACCTTTAGGGTTTTCAACCTTGCGAGCTCAATTTTTCTTTATTTATAATTTTTTGTGCTCTAACTTTTGCCTAGGTCGCCTTTCCGGGTTTTCGGCCTAGCAAGCCTCTTAGGGATAGTATTTTTTCAACTTGTCCATGTTGATCGGTTGGGAAAATTCTAGGCCATCTAGGTCCATAAGAATAACAGCTCCACCCAACCAGATAGTTTTGATGATGTAAGGACCAGTCCAATTGGGTCTAAACTTGCCACTAGGGTTTTGGATGAGAGCTCAGTTGTCTTTCAGCACCAAATCCCCTTCTTTGAGATTTCGGGACTTGACATTCTTATTAAAAGCCCTGGCAATCCTGTGTTGATAACCCTGAACATGGTACAATGCTTTTAGCCTTCTCTCACCAAACAACATCAGTTCTTCGAACTTGCTCTGCTACTAGTCCGCCTCTGCTATCTGACTCTTAGCCATAACCCGCAACGACGACACTTCTATTTTAATTGGCAGAACAGTTTCCATACCATAAACAAGTGAGTAAGGAGTTGCCCTAGTAGACGTCCGGATTGAAGCTCTATAGCCCCAGAGTGCGAATGACAATTTGTCTGGCCAATCCCTATAGGTCTCAATCATTTTCTGCAGAATATGCTTGATGTTCTTGTTGGCGGCCTCAATAGCTTCGTTGGTTTGCGGCCGGTATGTGGATGACTTATGAAAAGCCACGTTGTATTTCTCCAACAAGTCAATCACTTCTTCTTGAAATGGGAGCCATTATCTGAAATAATCTCGTTTGGGACTCTATATCGGCAAATGATGTTGTTTTGGATAAACTTAGCCACGTGCGCTACTTTCAACACTGCATAAGACTGAACTTCCATCCACTTTGTAAAGTAGTCAACCACCACTAGAATGTACTCATGCCCATTTGACCCTTTCGGTGTAACTGCGCCGATGACATTGATTCCCCAGACTGAGAGAGGCCATGTTGAAGTCATGTTGTGCAGCTTCGACGGCGGGATATTCATACGATTAGCATGAATTTGGCATTTGTGGCATCGCTGAACAACAAAACCGATACAATCCTCCTCCATAGTAGACCAGTAGTAACCTCGCCTGAGAATCTTTCGGGCTAACATTACTCTATTTATGTGCGCTCTGCACTTTTCTCCATGGATGGCCTCCATTAGGCGCTTTGATTCCTCTGCTTTGACGCACAACTTGTGCATTCCCAGATGACCCCTCTTGTACAGTTTACCTCCACAGATGATAAATTGAATGGCCATCCACCATATTACCCTTTCGTCTTTGGTATTTGCCCCTGGTGGATAAACCCCTTTTTCCAAGAAATTCCAGATATCATAGTACCAAGGGTTTTGATCTTGAACTTCATTTATTACAGCGATAGTCTTGTAAGTCGGCGTATATCTCTGCTCAATGATGATCGGACGCATCTAGACTCTAAACGGGATGTCTATCATGGAAGATAGAGTTGATAAGGCATCAGTGAACCTATTGTTCTCTCTTATTAGATGCGTAAAAGTCAGCTTCTCAAACCTAGGAATCAGAACGTCCAGGGTTTGGTGATAAATCTTCATCTTTTCTTCTTTACCCTTCCAGTCTCCTTTTGCTTGAGACACAACTAGGTTCGAGTTCCCGATGACATCCAATATTTTTTCCCCTAGTTCTAGGGCGGCTTCCAAACCAGCGATACATGCCTCGTACTCTACTTCGTTATTAGATAATTTGAACAGGAGTTTAAAGGCTAAGAGTATATGGAAATTGTCGGGTGCTATCAGCAACACCCCTATCCCATAACTGTACTGGTTAGACGCTCCGTCGCAGTACATTGCCCAAATCTCCTTTTCGACTTACAAAATTGCTTCATCTGGGAATAGGTATTCTACCGCTTCATCCCCTTCTACTGGGTGATCTGCCAGGAAATCCGCCACAGCTCTCCCCTTGACCGACTTGCGAGTGATATACTTCAGATCAAATTCGGAGAGAAGAAGCAACCAATGTGCTAGCCTATCCGTAAGCGCTGGTTTCTCAAAGAGATATTTGATGGGATCTAATCTCGAAACTAGAATTACGGAGTGAGCTAACAAGTAGTGCCTTAACTTCCTGGTAGCCCATACCAAGACTAAGCAAGCTTTCTCGAGCGGAGTGTAATGGGTCTCATAATCCAGCATTTTCTTGCTTAGGTAATAGATGGCTTTCTCTACCCTATCCTCAGATTCGTGAGCAAGCATGCACCCCATCGTTGTGTCCGTTACGGACAGATACAAAATCAAAGGCTTCCCTGGCTCTAGCAGCGACAACACAGGTGGATTTTGAAGTTACTACTTGATCTGCTCAAAAGCGAATTGACATCGATCATCGTATTGGAACTTCTTTCCTTTCTTCAGGAGACCAAAAACTGTATCACAAGTCAAGGTTAATTTAGAAACAAACCATCTTATGAATTGCACTTTACCCAGAAAGCCTCGCACCTCCTTTTCAGTCCTTGGTGGTGGCATTTCTAGGATGGCCTTGATTTTGAAAGGATCTACCTCGATGCCCCTCTGTGTGATCAAGAAACCTAGCATTTTCCCTGCTGTTACGCCGAAAGTACACTTCTATGTATTCAACCTCAGTTGTATTCTCTAATCCGTTGAAAGAATTTCTTCAAGGTGGTGTAGTGGCCCTCTCTTTCCTTAGACTTGATAATCATGTCGTCCACGTACACCTCGACCTTTTTATGGATCATATCATGCAGAATTGTGGTTGCAGCCCTTTGATAGGTAGCCCCAGCATTCTTCAGCCTAAATGGCATCACTCTGTAATAGTAGGTTCCCCACGGCGTAGTGAAGGTGGTTTTCTCTCTATCCTTGGGTGCCATCAGAATCTGGTTATACCCGAAAAATCCGTCCATGAAGGAGAGCAATGCATGACCTGCAGTGAAGTCCACTAACTTGTCGATGTGCGGCAAGGGAAAGTTGTCCTTCGGACTAGCTTTATTCAGATCTCTGAAGTCCACACACACCCGAATTCTGCCATCTTTCTTCGGCACTGGGACAATGTTCGCCAACCAAGTCAGATACTCAGATACTAGCAAGAACCCTGCATTTATCTGCTTGGTGACCTCCTCCTTAATCTTCAAAGCCCAATCTGGGCTTATTTTCCGCAACTTCTACTGGGGTCAGGCCTCGAGGTCAAGAGGGATCCGATGCTGTACAATCTCAAGATCGATTCCAGGCATGTCTTCGTAGGACCACGCGAAAACATCTTTGAAATCTTTTAATAAAGCGACTAAGCACTCGTGCTCCTCCGAAGACAACGTGG
Source organism: Camellia granthamiana (assembly GCA_036172215.1). Taxonomy (NCBI): domain Eukaryota; kingdom Viridiplantae; phylum Streptophyta; class Magnoliopsida; order Ericales; family Theaceae; genus Camellia; species Camellia granthamiana. The sequence goes on from CM069910.1 coordinate 79,335,304, forward strand.
ACCCGATCTTGACTAGACGCGGATCCTTCTCAGTACCCACATTAAAAGCAATGATTTCATTAGCAAGGGGTCTTGCAAACCTCTCCTCTCGATTAATCAAATTTTTCGAAACCAAAAGAATTCCTTCCTCTTCATTTTCATCAAAAATTTGAAAATCATGATCAATGCAATAAACAAGAGGCACAGAGAAATACTCAGAATCTACAGTGGCATTCTCATTCACAAGTTCTAGCTCATCCAATTCCTTGGTTACAACCGACTCAAAGGAAAAAGAAAATGACGACCTGGACAAAACCTCGGCATCCAAGTTATCAACCCTAGGAATACTAGACCCAGACTCAGAGGAACTGGAATCTGATTCCGACTCCACAGACTCTGTGGATTCAAATTCTGGCTCACTACCCGACTTAGAACTGCTAGACAAGTAGCCTTCCTCCAACTGCCAAACGAATGATGGTGCGTCAGATGCATCCAAGATGCTGCTAGAAGGGTTCACACCTGGTTGGTCCCCGATCATAGAAATGGTCAAGTTATCCCCCAAGCTCTTTGAGTTGATGGGGGGATCAGAAAGGAGACATGCCAATGTTGCTCCTACTTCAAGCTCGCTGCTGTTGGAATCACTTTCTATGCTTTTCGCAGCTTCAGCAGTCGGTTCAACCATTTCCTCTGTATTACTGTCTTGCAGCTGCAAGTCAAAGAAGATCTCAAAACTAGGAACCCGCTGCCTCTTAGAGTTGAACCAGGGTTCGGGGAAACCACAGAATGGGAAGTCTTCTCCCTCCCGAACAAAATAACCATTCAGGGTTCCCTGGATCGGTCGGTGCACAAGCTCATAGCACTTCCCGATCTGCTTAGCTCTGGCTCTTCCTGCCATCTCTTTTCCTTTTCTAACCTAATCCTCTTTGGTGGGCGTATAGCCAAGATAAAAGGCATGCGAGTTTTGTGGCATATCGGCCAATGCAGTAATGCCCTTTCGGTCAGTTCTTCCTAATCCCATTCTTGGCATATATCGGTGCTTGTTCATAAAGTATACAAATTGGGCACTGACATACAAGCCCTCATCAACAACCAAGATATTCTGAACTACCCTGGCCTCAGCCAAGGTAAACCCCGAAAGGAAAACATCCTTCTGACCATGAGCAATTTCCAGCACAAGTGTAGTTACCGCTGGCAGAGGATGTATAGATGAATTCTTGAACACAATAGCCACCCCCTTCCCATGGGGGTATTTTAGCATTTGGTGAAGGCTAGAAGCGACAGCTTTCACTTGGTGCAACAAGGATCGCCCAAGTAGTAAGTTGAAAGTGGTCGGGACATCCAGGACATGGAACTCAATATTCTGTTGAGCTGGACCCACTTGAACTCTAATATGTACTGTACCCATCGCCTCTCTGCTTGTGTTGTCATACACCTAAATCACCTAGGCTATAGCCACGAAATCCGCCAGTTTCAAACCGATGGCATATGCTGTACGAGATGGACAAACGTTGATTGCTGACCCAGTATCAACCAATACCACTAGCACCCACTTTTCTCGGCACTCCACTAATATGTATAGAGGCTTGTTGTATGCAGAGCCTTCCGGCGGTAGTTCCTTGTCCGAGAAGGTTAGAGTTGGCACAACGCCCCCCGGGAAGACTAATCCTGCCAGTTGCTCTAGGGTAGTATCGATGGACAACTTAGCTTTATCCATCGCCAACAGTACAACCTGTCTATGCACTCGCGAAGCCATAATCAGACCCTAGATAGATATATCAGCTTGAATCTTCTTCAATGGTTTTAACACAGCCTCTTCCTCCAACTATTTTTTCTTCTGCTTCTTGACTTCTTATCCTTTCCAGATGCCTCGGTTGGTCCAGATGCGGTGGTTTGAACTATTGGCCACTTCTCATCATATGGTCGACCTCTTCCACATACCAAGTGTTATCAGAAAGGTCTTCACCCCAATCCTCATCAGTATGAGTCAGGTGTTGGTCATCGTCTTCCCACCAGATTCCTTCGGCAGCCAACAAGCATTTGTCCGGCTCCGTTCGGATTATCTTCTCGTCACAAATCTCCCCCGCAGGGTGTTGGGCTTTTCCAGCTTTCCGGTTGTTTTCACCCATTTCTTGCTCAAAACACTTCAGTGCGGCTTCTTGCTCTGTATGTACAGTACTAACAATGCCCAGTTCCTGAGCCAATTGTTCTACACCGGTGTTTTTCGGCAGTTTACCCTTTCCATCGGCCATTGCAGTAGTTTCCACTTTTTGTTCTTCTAGCTTCAATTCAATTCCCTCATCTCTATCAGGTTTATCACTTAACCACCCAGAATTGTCTGTCGACCAATTCAGATCAAACCAATCAATATGCACGTCCCCTTGATCTTGCTCTTCAAAGAACTATAAATTGTCTATATCCTCCTCTAGGTTGGCCAGATCATCTAATCCCTGACTTGGGCCATCTTCTCGAACTACACTGACCTCCATTGCAGTCGGCAACACCACTTACGGCTTAGCTTGATTGATTGGCACAATATAGCAGTACGGGTTGTACACCCTTTCGGATAAGTCCTCAGAGCCCTCGAGCAACGAATTGACATTTTCCACCAAGGCCAACCTCCCTTCATCTACCGTTATCACCACCACGGGTTCAGTTTGGAGTATAGACATGTTCATCATGCACAAGTCCATACTCTTAGGGATGAACAACATCAGTTTAGGTAGGTGGAAAGGGGTGATATATGTACTGGGGTCATAAGGGATAGCTTGTGTGTGGATGAGGTTTATATGCCAGGGTGGAAGGACTTGATTATGTGGTGGGAGAGGATTTATAGTGACAATGGGTTTTTGGGGAGATGCTATCACCTTATTGTCGATGAGATCTTGAATCTCATGACGCAGCCTATAGCATTGATTAGTGTCATAACCATGCCGCTGGTGAAAAGCACAATATTTGGTCGGGTTGTGTTTCAGGGGGAGAGGATCGGGTAAAGGACGAGGCTCTAGTGGCTTAAGATGCCCCTTTTTGATCAGGACCCCTAGGGCTTTAGATAACGGCATGTAGAGTGGGGTAAAGACATTTGAGATCGGGCCTGGCTGGTTGAGGTTTGTGGATTTGTGTTGGATGTGTTGGCAAAAAGGTTGGCAGTTTTGGGTGTGGTGGTGACCATACTCACATCCAAAGGTCGTGCAGAGGTGCTACCAGTCGTGGTTGCATTAGAACTACGTGTAAAGGGCCTCTTAGGCTATTCCTTCTCATCAGCTATCAACCCCTGTTTCATCGCATCTTCGATTGGAACCCCTATCTCATAGAGCTCAGGAAATGTAAACAATGGCAAGACTATCATCTTCTGCAATAATCTCCCTTGCAGATTGCGGACCACCATTCTGATTTGATCCTTCTCGGATGGCCATAGTCATTATCGAGGCCTTAGCCCTCCATCGGGTCACAAAGTCCGAGAAGCCCTCCTTTGGCTCCTGAAAGGTCACTTCAAGATCACGGGTTATGACCTCGATCTGGGTATTGTAGGAGTTCTGCGCGATGAAGGCCACAGCCATATCCTTCCAGCTCCGTGTAGACGTCCCCGAATGCCCCGGGAGGGATGAGTCCCCCGTTCCGTTCATTTTGGGCTCACTACAGTTCAGGACTCAAAATAGTCACGGTTCTTAATCTGAACCAAAGAGTCCAAATCCGGCAAATCATTTTGAGAAAACAGATTTTTAGAAAGAAGTGCCAAACATGGACTGCTTTGCCAGATACAGAGTCGCCACCTAAATATTTTATTTTGGAAAATTTAGGAAACCCTGACTCGTGCCTAAGGCCACGTGTCCGTCATCACCAAAGTTGCCTCGGCTCGAGAACTTGGGTACGATTGGGGAAGGTCACTTCGTGAGCACCCCCGCTCGCCCGATCAAAGATCGGCCTCTACTAACCATGATATCTAGTTTTGAAAACGTTATGTGTTCTTATTCCGGTTATTAGCCTAGATTTACTATGTGATGCGCACAGCATACAAGTATAGACTGGATCGCCTGAATTGGAACAAAACATTTCATGTTTATTTTTTAAAGAGGTTTGCTATTCGCAAGTAGGCTTAAAATGCAGACTTTGCCACCCTCAGGTGGGCTTAGAAAACATGGTTTTGCCACTATCTAGTGGGCTTAAAACTCACAATTAATGAATTGCTCCAATTCAAATAACCCAACCTTCACCCACAGGCATTCAGGCAGTTATATCACATAAGCATATAGCCTCATGGTAAGCATGCTATCATGGCAGTCACTCACACACATGCAAGGATGCTAAAGCATAAAACTTACCGAGTACTCCAAGCCAAAACAGAAGCTAATTAGAAATCCATGCATGATCCTAATTATACAGAAATGCCTAATGCAACACATGCAGAAATGCAACTAATATAGGCTCGGCTATTCTAAACATGGCATATGAAATGCTACAGCTAACAAGTATTCAACTCGGAATTGAAATACAATGCAGTTAGTTATGATGCGCCGAGCCCGGTGTATGCAAAACAGATGAATGAATGCAAACATGCTATCATACTGTATGCTAATTGAAACATGCCCTAATCTAACCATCATAAGCTGGTAAATAAAAGGGAGAAAGACGTGGGGTTGTAAGACATACATCACACGCACGCACACTTATTACAATTGTGCCCTCGCTCGGAGGGTCCGAATAAATAATACAGTCCCAAATAAATAATACAGTCCGAATAGGTACAAAACCCTAATTAATTAACAAATTAATCTAGGAAAACAGTAAATTAGCGTGCAAGCTAGGGACTGCCTCGACTCTGCTCCGGATGATGAATGATGCATGTTTGAGTTGCCTTGCGCGGAAATCCATTGCAATGCCCCAGTTTGCCTCTGTTTGCGATTATTCTCAGGAATTGTGCCAAGCTCCGAAAGGCTGCCGATTTCTGATTTGCTGCAACAGAGAGCAAGAAAGGGGCATGGCAAAGTATTTTCACATATGTATGCATGACTACTCTTCAGGGAGTGTAGTCCTCGATCCTCGTGCCACCAATCACGCATCTCGATGCATGATGGCCGAGTAGTCGAATTGCATGACTCAATATGAAATGAATGCACATATAAACACAACAAGACCGAGACTTTATCATGGGTAATCCGGAGTGTCGGTGACCGGGAATTGAGGCACGTTCCGTCACTCGGAGTACGAAACGTCCCTCGTTTCCCGTGCTCGGGCTAACTCCTATCCCAAACACAATGCAATATGCATGACATGCATGAATGTGACTAACATACACCCTAACATACTCAATGCTATGAAATGACATACACAATGCACGATGTAACATGGCATGCACGATGCTCTAACATACAACCTAGCACATGCAATGCAAAGGACTAAGATGGCATACACAATGCAATATGGGCTTACACTAACATGAGTGGACCTCAGCCACACTCACATCAGAGGCCATGAGGTGAAATGAGACACTCGAAATGCGTGCGCACATGCACGCGAACCGAGGACCGAACCTAAGGCATCAAATGCCACTCTACCAAAGCATGGCAAGGCATGGAATATGGCATATGAACATGCAAATTTCAGCGCTAAAATATGATGCTAAACAGCCCCGAAACATGGCAATACGGCACCTGATGCATGAGATGAACCCCGAAACTCAAAACTAGGCACATGGAATGACTTACAGCTATACAAAGCATGCATTATTTGAACATGAAGTCTAAAGACAGAGCCAAGGCAGTCCCAAAACATGAACTTTTCCAGTTTAAAGCATGGCCAAAAGATGCTAGCAAGATGACTTAAAAATGTATGCAACTTTGACTAGCAAACATGGTTTACATGGCAAGTACATGAAGCGTATGGAATCTCATCAAACCAGCAAAAATCAGTGAATAAAACATGCCAAAAAATGCCCAAATAACCACTGAAGTGAAGCCAACACATGCAAAAATGATGAGCTCCTTTAGAGGGCTATGCAAGGGATTATTAGGCACATACAAGATGGACACTTAGCATGGCACAAGCTACTCTGAAAATCAAATATGATAGTCCCAAAACTCATCAAATTGGCCCTGAAATCAGTCAACAAAGCATGCAAGATAGGGCCTCTTTGGAAGGCCAAAATGACCATCAAACAAAACAAGGTGAGAGGGGGTCACCCCCCTCTGATTTTGAGGCTCAAAACAGTGTAATAGCCACTGAAAATCCACTGGATTTCAGTGGCTAGAGGGCCAAACAAAGCATGCAACAAGAGCTTGGGTGTAAGGCTCAAAACAAGGGACAATCAAGCATACAAAGAAGCATGAGACCTCAAATAAGAAAATGACCTTAATAAAACATGAAGATGATGTCAAAACAAGCCTTTTTCTAGTTTATAACAAATCTCAAAAATGAACACAAATAGGCTAATCTATCATGCAAAAATGGCCCTAAATGAGAGATTAGAGATAAGGGACAGCAGCTGGCCCCAAACAGAGGATATCCCTTCAACAAAGTTGAAGAGGGGCTAAAAAAAAACCACTTCACAGTTTATGGCAAAGTCCAAAACAGCTCACAAATAAGACTAAAATATCATGCAAAAAAAGGCCTAAAAGAGAGATAAAGAGGCAAGTGGCAGTAGGGGACCTCAAACAGCAAGAGGTCCTTCATCAAACATGAAAAGGAGCTCAAAATATGACTATTTACAGTTAAGGTTGGAGTCCAAAAATGCAAGAAACTATGGCTTAAAGATGAAGCAAGAAAAGACTAGAAAATGGAAGAAAAGGACTCACCCTTGTAGACCCAAACTTCAGCCACTTTTGGACCAAATTTGTGAGCTCTCAACCTCTGGAAATCAGCTTCAAAAGGATGGAATGGAGTGTGGAGGTGTGGTGCTATGGGTTGTAGGGTAAATAATACAAGAAACTTAGGGTTTGGAGGGTTGAAGGAGAGAGAGATAGAGGTTTTATGCAAGAGCTCCCAAACAAATTTTTGTAACCCTCTAAAATGCAGCTGAGGGTGCTGGTTTTATAGAGGAGGAGTGAAGGAAAAGGGGGGGAAAATCAAATTCAAATTCTCCCCCCCCCCCCCCAAAAAAGACCCCCTCCGGATACAGGATCTGGGGGGAAACAGAGGGTACATCTGTAATGTATTTGGAGAGAGGAACAAGGCCGGCCAGGTAGAAAAGGTCCAGGTGCCCGGCCGGCCACCTCCCCTGGCCGGCGGGCCAGGGTCAAAAGGGTCAACCATAATTAGTGGTCGGCCACCCCCAAAAGGTGGCCTCCCATGTGTGCACAACACAGCTATGTGGAGAAAAACTGGAAAAAGTGAACCAGGAGAGAGAAAAGCTAGCTTTTTAGAGGGATTCAAAAGGGTCAGGAATGATTGATGGCCGGCCAAGCCATATTGGTGGCCTCCCAGGGTTGTACAACACAAATATGTGGTTTAGGGCTAGAAAAAGTGGCCCGGGAATGGTCAACACCAGCTTTCTAGCGGGAAAAAACGGGCGATGAAGAGCGATGAAGGAATAAAGCTGGTCTTTAGAACAATTGCTGGCCTCCCACCCTTCTACAACCTTCCTAACAATGAAAATAAGGTCCCTGCCAAAAATGGACCAAAACCGATGCAAAATGAAGGTTCGGGGGCCAAAACACGCAGCCCGAGGCCCCGAAAACTGACTGTTAAGCGTCGGAGGTGGCGTTCAACCATGAAGTTGGTCTCTCAGGCCGCAGTGTCCCTCAAAAGGGAGGAAATAAGATGCGTGCCAAAAACCGAAGCAAACGGAGGTGGTTAAGCGGTCCCGAACCGAGGCACACGGCCAACGGCTCCGAAAAACTGGAAACCGGGCTCCAAACGGGAAAAAAATGGCCTACGACCACAAAACGTAGCCTACGGCCACTGAGAGATGATCTACGAGACCTCTCCCTCCCTTCGGGAAGAGAAAACAGAGAAAACGGGGCCTGGTTCGCAAACCGAGGCAAGGCACAAAAGAGTCCAGAAGTCCGGGGGCAAGGCTCGCAGCCGTGATTCCGCAACCTCAGAACGAGCACAATATGCAACATCACCAAGCGCTCAATCAGTGACATCTGAATCTTCAGGTCGGTCAAAAATGGGGTGTCTACACTCCGTTTCACAGAGTCTTCCAACTTTGCGTACTAGAGGGTTGCTATACCCGACAGGGTCCGACCAAAAAGTGACAGTTTTTAAAGTCTAGAGAGGCCCATTGGCCGCAGGATGTTTGAGATTAACCGCAAATAGACCATAGGATCCCCGGAGCCATCGAACCGGTCTATGTATGGCATCTTGAATCTGTCTGGCAAAGTTACTGCGGAGTCTGTGTATCCATCCTCGATGTCAGGGATTGAATTCGCGCCATGTGCTCGCTTGAAAAGCTTTTCCAGCTTGTTGACTTTCAATGTAGTGAGGTCAACCTCAAATTCAAATGGCGCCTCCATTTGGTACACTGGTGCCTTAGAGGTCTGAGGTGGGATCGGATCCACTAGAATGCCCAGATTTTCTTGGATGTTGACAGTGACTCCGGGTGTTGGAATACCCGCTGGGGGTGCATGGGATGCAGAGGCTATTACCGGTTGTGGTTGCTGTTGCTAAGGCCTATTTATCACTTTCGCTTGGTGGGTTGTGACCTCAGCTTGGTGAGCAGCATCTAGCTGCATGGTTTCTATGGTTTGCTGAAGCTGACGAAGCATGTCTTCCATGCTAATCGGGGGATGTTGAGCCATCAGAATTGGCGAATGCTCTCTCGCTGGAGTAGAAGTAGAAGACTGAGCCTGGCTGGTTGCAGGCGAAGTAAAAGGTGACTACTGGACTGGTGAATTATGCCTAACCCTCCTCCGTTTGGTAACCGGTGGGAGGGAAGCAAACACTGGTTGTCCCCTAACAAGATCCCCGGATCTGTAAAGTCTTCTTACACAGGTCCAGAGTGCTTGGAGGGTAACAGAATCGTCCGAAGAAATTGTGAAAAACTACCTTACAAAAAGAAATAAAGCAAAAGAAAGCAAAAATCAAAAACCGCACAACACCTTGGCTCAGATACCAACAACACGCAGTTGCAATCATAAGCTGTAGAACTGCACTCAACACTGATTTCTGCCTCCAAAATTGATACCCAAACTCGCAACTGATACATGTATTCCTGTAGAGTTTCACTTTAAAAGCACATAACAGTTAAGTGAGAGCCAAAACACCCTTATGATGGGGTAGAATTACCCTGTCCTAGTTTCGTCAGGAACTAGGGTTAACTATTTAAGCAAAGTGGTTTCACACAATCCTGCATTCAGGTAAGCAACCTGTCCTAGTTTGGAACAGTCTCTATGGCTTTTGATATGCAACTAGGCCAATTGGTCAAAAAGGGTACCTCAGCAACACTACCTAACATACCTCTCACACCTAACACCGAGAAGTGAAAGGAGGATCAAACGGTACAGCGGTAGTCCAGATCCAAAGGTTGTGTTCCCATCGTGGCAGAACCGGCAACCGGTCAGCCTTTTGGCAAGCTTTTCTAAGCAACCCTTCGGTAAACTGTTCAAGAATAGCATATGGCAAACACAGTGACTTAGGCGCACCAATGCAAATGCAAATGCAAATGCAAAGAAACACATAAGTGTAGATAAAATGTCATATCATGAGTTCAAGTCAAGTTCTCTAAATCCCCAACAGAGTTGCCAGAAATTGTACCTCAGCTTTTGCGCGCCCCCTTTTGGAAACTCGGAAAGAAGCCCTACAATTTGGACTCTCAAGGTTCTGAATCTAATCTCACAAGTGCAATATGAAATTGATAAACACAAAAGAGTCCAAATCCGACAAATCTTTTAGAAAATCAATTTTAGGATCAAAATGCCAAAATTGAACTGCTTTGTCAGATACAGAGTCGCCACCTAAATGTTTTATTTTGGGTAAATTTAGGAAACCCATGACTCGTGCCAAAAGCCACGTGTCCATCATCACCAAAGTTGCCTCGGCTTGGGAACTTAGGTACGAAAAGGGAAGGTCATGAATTGAGCACCCCCACTTGCCCGATCAAAGATCGGCCTCTATTAATCATGATATGATTTCTTATAAACATTATGTGCTCTTGTTCCGGTTATTAGGCTAGCTTTACTATGTGATGCGCATAAGCAAGCATAGACTAGTTTGCTCAAATTGGAACAATTCAATTTCATGTTTGTTTTGTAAAAAGGGTTTGAATTTGCCACCTCAAATGGGCTTAAAGTTTGCGAATTTGACACCAACAAAGTGGGCTTAAAGCGCACATTTATTGAATCGTTCCAATTCAAACAACAAGCCTTCATCCACAGGCATTCAAGCAGTTTATCAAGTAAGCAATTAGCCTCATGGTAAGCATGCTAGTCATGGCAATAACCCACAATTATGCAAGTATGCTAAAGCACTAAAAACTCACCTAGTACTCCAAACAAAGAAAGAAACTAGTTAGAAAAATATGCATGATTCCTAACTATGTTAAATGTCTAATGCAACACATGCGAAAAAATGCAATTTAATAGGCTCGGCTACTAATTTGGCATATGATTCGATTTGATAACATGCGGTTAAACAGGTATTCAAATAAGTACTGAAATGACAATGCGGTTTGAATGATGCGCCGAGCCTCGGTGCATGCAATACGAATGAATGGATGCAAGTATAAAGTATGCTAATTGAAATATGTCCCTAATCTAACCATCAAAAGTGATTAAATAAAAGGGAGAAAGACGTGGAGTTGGAAGACATACACATTATTACATTTTGCTCTCACGAAGGAGAGTCCAAATGAATAACTAAACTAAGCTAATCTAAGCTAAACTAATTAAGCCAATTATTGCAAACCAAATGAAATAAATAGCTAAACTAATTAACTAATTAGTACAACACTTTTAATTTAGCTAACTAGTAAGCTAACTAATTAAATTACAACACAAATGCAAGCAAACTAAGTAATTAAAACCCCTAACTACGCTGCCACTACTCTGTCTCGGAAAATGGAAGATGCACAAGCTTGGTTTCCATCTGTAAAGATCTCTGTTTCGCTCCCGAAAGCCTCTGTTAGCGGAGTTGACCATTTCCAGAACCATTTGCTCCACCTTACCAATTCTTTGTTGATGTTTGCATCAATGGCCAACCGGCCACTTGGAGAGACCACCGGCCAGGTGCCGATCATGGGGGTGGCCTGCCGGCCATTTATGGTGCATTACCGGCCATGAATAGTGGCACTGCCAGCCAATGAAGCACTAGATCACCATACTGTAACAGAGGACAAATAGAGCAAAAAAAGGGTATTTCCAGGGATTGTTTGCACAATTCATCCCTCTTTTTCATAAACAAATCCAAGGAGTTGTGAACTCAAGTCACAAACCACCAATCTAAACAATTTCATTGCATGATGGCTTGTAATTCAAGAGGTGCAAATTCAATAAATGCAAAATGAGACACAAACCTCCTTCCTTTCATGAAGGATCAAGGGAAGAAGTTGACCTTGGAGACTTGGATCATTTCATCACTTAACAAGTATGAAATGGTCCAAGTTCCATGTGTTCAATTAACATCCGACTGAACACATCAAAAACACAACCAAATGCTTATCTTGGCTCACTTTTAGTTGTAAGTTTTAATTACACGTTGTACTTACCAACCATTACTTAGTCAATTAAGTCCATTGATGAGAGTTCTCTAAAGAGAAGGAAGTTTCAACCAAGGTGTGGTTTAAGGCATGAGAGAAGCTCTATGCCGTTGGTAATGAACCCTCAAAAGAGGATTAAACCATTAAGCATGGACTTCAATCCCAAGCTTAAAGAATCCCAAGTTTGAAACAACCCTCAAAGCAAATTAAAAAAAAAAAATCAAGAAATGAGGGAGGTTGTAGAGCTTTAGGTGCTAAAATGAAGTGCAAAACAATACCAAAACATGCAATCAACTCAAACAAGGGATGTCTAATGGCCTAAAACACCACCGTTGTGAGGACCTTTACACTACAACCATGCTAAACAAGCCTCAATTGACCCAAACAGCCCAAAACAGAGCTAAAGCAGTCTAAAACAAAGGCAAAAACATGCTGGAATATAGCTACAAAAAGCTAGAAAAACATGCTAACACATGAAGTTGACCAGGCTAGCAAACAAGGCACAAGGAGGGGAGGCTAACCCCTCTAATTTTGGACTTCAAAACATGTTTTTTACCACTAAAAATACTCTAAAATTCGGTGGTTAAAATCCCCAAAAAATATGATTTAAAGATGGGAAACACAAGTGAAAAAGCCTTACATACAAGGTACAAAGAAGGGTGAACCAACCCCTACCTTAAAATGGCTTCAAACCACAAATTTTAGCCCATTTTGACAAAGTTTTTATAGCTCAAAAACAGCCCAAAAATAGTAAAAAGAAATATAGGAAAACAAGTATGCAAAGTAAGTTAACAAAACAAATATTATACCTCTTGAAGAGGAGTGATTCTACGCAACAATTCAAGCTAAAACCAACTTGTAGAGCTCCAAGAAGGCCTCAAGGAACCTCAGCTCAAACATGATCAAGTTTTGTTAAGGAAGTAAAGGCAAGAGTGTAGTGTAAGTAGGCAAAAGTGTAGAGAATTGCAAGAGAGAGAGAGAAATCTAGAGAGAGAAAATTTTGAGTTTGAAATCTTCTACCCTCAAAACATGAGAGAAGGACTCCCTATATATAAAAAACATGAAATCTATACAAGGAGATCCAGCCCTCCATGTGTGGACAGATACAAGCATCGGTGCAAATAGCTGGCATAAAATATTTACAGAAAACACTGGTGGTCGGTTGGCCACCAGTTATGGCAAGCAAGGCATTAGCCAATAGACCAGAAGCTCTAGCCGGCTGCCTTCATAGATGGCCGGTAGGCCACCAGAGACTGCAGGAGGGAAAGACCAAGGCATGGTCCAAAAAGGAGACAAAATGGATGTAGGGTTTGAAAGGCTCAAACCTGTAGCGTTCTGCTGAGGACTTCAAGCACTCGGCGAGCAATCAAACTCATCATCAGATATACCTGCAAGAATATCCAAGTCTTGAAGGGTCGTCAAAAATGGGGGTGTCTACACTTTGGCCCTCTCCATTTTGAACCAATCTGTAGACACCCCATTTTTTACGGCCCTTAAGACTTGGGCACTGTAGACACCCCATTTTTGACCGTCCTCAAGACTTGGACGTCATCGTTTGAACACTCGATGATCATCCATGCTCGTGTTCATTTTGAGTTCCTGGAGGTCTCGGCCGTGTGCCTTGCCTCAAGATCTCTCGACTTGTCTGTTTTGTGCTTGGTTGTGCACCAAGGACTTGTGGTTTTGCTTCTAAAGGAAGAGGGTGGCTTGTTGGCCATCCCCTCAACCCTTCGGCTAAGGCATGATGCCATCGGCTATGTTTTCTTGCTATCGGCCATAAGTGTTGGCCGATCGGCACTCTTTTTGGTCGATCGGCACTCCCTTTGGTCGATTGGCCATATTTTTGAGCCGAGACCTTTCCGTCTGCTTTTTGCAGATATTTTCTGCCAGTTGTGACAGCTGGTGTGCACAATTCTCATCCTCCATACACGTGTATGGAGGGATTACATCCAAGACTCAAGCTCGTTGAACAAGCTTGAGAATTGAAATTCTATAAGAAGGAAGCCTCCCCTCCCTTTCCAGAGGTTCTGGAAATTTAATATACAAGTTCTATATCTCTCTCTATATATATATTTTACCTCTCTCTCTTGTTTTAGCCTTTGTTTGTGCCCAAAAGTGTAGATTCTTCACACTATTGCACACAAACACCTACTAGAACACCATTCTTTGGTTGCTGAGGTACTAGGGAGTTAGTTTTGGAGTTCTTGGACTGGTTTTGATCAGAGAAGGGTGCTGGAGTTGTGTTCTTGAAGGTGTTCTTCAAGGGTGAGTAAACTACCTTTTAATCCCTCATTTTGGCTTAAGCTTTTAGACCTATTTGCATATTGTTTTAAGCTTAACTCTAAACTACAAAAAGTTCTGATTTTGTGTGTTTGAGATCTTTGCTTAAGGTCACTTTTTGGTTGGGGGTGGTCTACTCCCTCTTTGGCCTTGTTTTGAGCCATTCCTTTTAGCTCTTGTTCTTACCTTTACATGACCTTCTCACCACTGAAATTCAGAGGATTTTTAGTGGTGGAAAGGTGGTTTTGGAGTCTTGAATAGGAGAGGGACACCCCCCTCTCCTTGTGTCTCATTTGCTAGTATAAATGGCTCATAATAGTAGCATGTTTGCTTAGTATGTTTTGGCCCCATTTCAGCAAGTATTTGGTGTTATTTTTCCATGCTATACCTCTGTTTTAAGTTGGTTTGATAGCATCTAGCATGTACCATGCACTTGTAGTGTAATCCTCTCATTTGCCTTAACATGCATCATGCATTTGGATCATCATTCTTGTATGTTTTGGCTCAACTCAAAGAAGCTTTTAGTCATGTTTTACCATGCTCTAGCTCTGATTTGTATTGTCTTGGTCATGCATGCAATGTTTTGTATAGCCTTGGTTCAATCTAGCTTGTTAGCTTTGAGTGTTCAAGTCACTAGCATGCATTACTTGGACCATTTTCATGATTTTCCATCATTTCATATGTGATTTCAGTCCATATAGTGTGGCCATGCATTCACATTTGTCACCTTTTCCATGCATTGGGAGGTTGGTGTTTTATGCCTCAAGAATGGATCATTGTGCATGCCATCATATTTAGGCTTTTGAGATGCCATCTTAGTGGGTTTTTGGGCTTATTTTGACATGCCATAACTCTGATTTTTATTGGTTAAGTCATGCCATGTTTGGTTGTAATAGGTGTAGTGCAATCCCCTTTGTTGGCCTTACTTGCATCGTGCCTTATGCCCTTCGTGTTGGCTTGCTTTGGCTTTGATCTATGCATGTTTTAGACTCACTTTGGTATGCTTTAGGACTGTTTTGGTTTGTTTAGGCCATTTGCTTCATGTTTTGCGTAGCCTTAGGGCAAGTGCCTATGCTAGCTTCAAGTTTTGAGCCTTCTTGCATGCCATATTTGCATTGTTTAGTTGATTTGTCATCATTCCTAACATCATTTCAGAGCATGTAGTGTTGTCACACTTGCATGCTTTTCACTCATTGCCCATGCTTAAGAGTTGTACTCCTTATGCCTTGTTTGCGGACCAATATGTGTTCATGCTTGTCTTGCCTTTTGGTGCCTTGGTTTTGGCATTTGGCCACTGATTTGGGCATAGTTGAGGTCTACCCATTTTGGTTTAAGTCCATCTTTGCATGTTGTTGCATGCTTGTCCATCTTTGCATGCCATGCATGTTCGTATGTTTAGGTTGCATTTTGCATGCTTGCTAGTTTGCATTGTCACATGCTTGTTTAGGTTGCATTGCATTTGGCATGCTTGTTACCTTAGCCTTGTGTGCATGTTTGAGTCATATTGTATTTGGCATGCTTATGTTGCATTGCATAACATCTCCATGTTGCATGCATTGCATTGTGTTTGGTTTGGGGTGTCAAACCAAACACGAGGAACGATGGACGTTTCATACTTGAAGTGATGAAACGTGCCTCAATTCTCGATCGCCGACACTCTTGATCCAACATGATAGAGTGTGAGGCATTCATGTGTTTTTGTGCATTCATTCCATATTGATTTGTGCAATTCGGCCTCTTTGGCCATCATGCATCGAAATGCATAATTGATGTCTCGAGAGTCGAGCACTACACTCCTTTGAGTCCTAAACATGATAAGGGGTGTAGTTGCACAACATTTTCTTGAAAATGTATTGCCATGCCCTTGTTTGTCCTCTGCTGCAGCAAAAGGAGCAGTCTGCAGGAATAGATGGCCGATCGGTTATCTGAAGTGCCGATCAGCTAACAATTTTTGGCCAATGGATTCATAAGTGGTCGATAACCCATTTCCCTTGGCCGATGGCCATATCTTTTGGCTGATGGCCTCTCAGAGTGTCCATGAGGTGGTTCAGAAGCATCACAAAGATTTTCACAGTTTTCAGAAGAGCATAAGTGTGCAAACAGAGGCAACATAGGGCATGGCAACGGATTTCCGAGCAAAGCTGATCGAGCATGCATTTGTCCCTCTTCTCGAGGCTGTTTTAACTATTTTTGTAACTTAATTAATTTGCTTAATTAGTTAAGAGTTTTGTAATAATTAATTAGCTAGGGTAGTTGATTAATTAGTTGATTTGTATTATTTATTCGGACCCTCCGTCGAGAGGGCGAATTTTGTAATAAGTGTGCGTGAGTGTGTGAATGTCTTCCAACCCCACGTCTTTCTCCCTTTTACTTAACCGCTTACGATGGTTAGTTTTAGGTCATGTTTTGATTAGCATCCTTATGCTTGCACGCGTGCATCCATTCATTTGTCTTGCATGCACCGAACTCGACACATCATGCTAACTGCATTGTATTTCAATACATTTACTTGAATACGTGTTCAACAGCATGTTATCAAGTTGCATCTCATATGCCATCTTAGAATAGCCGAGCCTATTTCTAGTTGCATTTTGCATGTGCTACATTAGCCATCTTAACATAAACTAGGATCATGCATGATTTCTAGCTAGTTGTTGTTTTGGCTCGGAGTACTAGGTAAGTGTTTATGCTTTAGCATCTTGCATGAGTGTGAGTGATTGCCATGATAGCATGCTTGCCATGAGGATAATTGCTTAAGTGTTTAACTGCCTGAATGCCTGTGGGTGAAGGTTGGATTACTTGAATTGGAACAATTCATTGAAATGCTAGTTTTAAGCCCACTTGAGAGTGGCAAAATCATGTTTTCTAAGCCCACTTGTGGGTGGCAAAATCTACGTCTTAGCCTACTTGCGAGTAGCATCTTCAAACCATTTTCAAACAAACAAACATGAGATGTTTTGTTCCAACTTAGGCGATCTAGTCTATACTTGTATGTTGTGCGCATCACATAGTAATTCTAGCTAATAACTGGAATAAGAACGCATGTGTTTTAAAAAATAAGATATCATGCTTAGTACAGGCTGATCTTTGATCGGGCGAGCGGGGGTGCTCATTGCATGACCTTCCCCTCTCGTACCCAAGTTCCCGAGCCGAGGCAACTTTAGTGATGACAGACACGTGGCCTTAGGCACGAGTCAGGGTTTCCTAAATTTCCCAAAACAAAATATTTAGGTGGCGACTCTGTTTCTGGCAAAGCAGTCCATGTTTGGCACTTCTTTATTCAAATTATTTTTCCAAAACGATTTGCCGGATTTAGACTCTTTGGTAATTTATCGGTCTTGCATTGCACTTTGCGGGATTAGATTCAGAACCGTCATTTTTGAGTCCAAACTGTAGTATGCTAATGAACAAAATGGATTTTCGTGCCATCTTGCGCACGGAGCCGTGACGTTCGGGCACGTCTACAGGCACCACTGACTACCCACTCAATGATAAATCTGTACGCTTGTCAAATGCTTGACTTCCTTAGCAGGAAACCTCAGTTTTGAACCTACAAACCTTGTGCCTTGTTTTGGACTAAAATAATGGTTTTTCAGGCCTGAGCATCCAGGGACCTGCAGACCCACTAGTGTGGCCTACCGCCCACTATTAGTGGCCGGCCACCCAAAAAACTAGATATTTTTAGCTAGTTGTCTCCACAAATACATGCATCATTCTAGCTGTGTTTGTAAAGATATTTCCAAGGGTCTCTCATATATTTCTATATATAGATGACCCTCTCTTTGGTTAGAGAGGTTAGAAAAAAATTGAGTTTAGAAAATTTTGGAGGGCAAAAGTTTGGAAAATTTCTCTTTCTACAATTCTCTCTCTCTCTCTCTCTCTCTCTCTCTCTCTCTCTCTCTCTTGCAACTTACATAACCTTTACCTAGACACTCTAAACCAAATTTTGAGGGATCTTTGCTGAGGTGCTTAAGCTTACATTTTAGCACTTCAGAGTGTGAAATAGTGGTTTGGGAATTCAAGGGATCATTTCTCTTCAAGAGGTATACATTCTAGTTCTTTTATACCATCTCTTTCTCATCTTTTCTTGCTATTTTTGAGTTATTTTTCACTTGTATTTTGGGCTGAAACTTGTGGTTTAAGGCCATTAAAGGTAGAAGGGTTGACCACCATTCTTTGAACCATGCTTCTTAGGCCTTTGCCCTTGTGTTTCCCATCTTCTCAGCAACTGTTTTTGAGCTTTTTTACCCCTGAATTTCAGAGTTTTCCAGAGGCTAAAATCATGTTTTGAAGTCCCAAAAATGGAGAGGTAAGCCTCCCCTCCTTGTGCTTGTGTGCTAGTTTTAATCCCTCAATATTTTAGCCTATTGTTGTAATTGTTTTTGTTTTCATTCCAACACTTTTTTTGACTGTTTTAAGACTGCTTTTATGAGTTAGCTTGGTTCATGCTTTGTATTGTATGCTTGTAGTATAATAGTCCTCATAGGTTTGGTGTTTTCGGCATTAGATACCAACCTATTTGAGTTGATAGCCTTTATTTCTTACTTTCCATACTTGTGTGCACCTCTAAGCATCTCTCCAATCTCCCTCCTTTCTTGGCTTTTTCTCTTTGTTTTGAGAGTTGCTCCAAAAAAGAGTGTTGTTTAAGCTTGAAGGGGTGATATTGTGCTTAATGGTTTAATCCCTTTGGGGGTTCATTACCAACGGCATGATCTCCTTCTCATGCCTAAAACAATATTTGGTTTGGTACTTCTCTCCATTAGTAGACTCAAAGCTCATTATTGGACTTAATTGACTAATGAATTGAAGGTAATTAAAATGGAGTAATAAAATTGGGGTTAAAATGAAGCGAGATAATAAAATAAATTGGTGTTCAATCGGACATTAATTGAACACATGGAGACTTGGGTCATTTCATACTTGTTAGTGATGAAATGATTCAAGCTTCCACGGTCAACCACTTCCCTTGATCAGTCCATGATAGGGAGGAGGTTTTGTTGGTTTTTCCTTACCATTTATTGAAATTATATCCCTTGGTTCATAAGTCATCATACAATGAAATTACATCGATTGATGGCTTGCGAATTAAGCCTACCCCTTATTTGACCTGTTTGCTTATAAAGAGAGGCAGAGTGGACAAACATCCTCTGAGAAAACTCTGTTTGTGCTCTATTTGTTCTCTGTTACAGTAGGAAAGAACCGACATTAATGGGCGGCAAACCACTTTTACTGGGCGTCAGGCCATTATTTGTGGCCGGCTGACCACTACTTATGGCATGCCAGCCACTTTTCCCAGCTAGGCAGTGTCCCTTTTCCAGCAAAGCAGAGTAGAGGCTGAGGTGGAAAAATAATGCAATTTTCTAATTATGCAATAGAGGAATTCCGGTAGCAAAACAGAGAGCATTTTCGAGTGGAAATCCACATCCATGCATGAACCATCCCTTGATTCTCGGCGATCGGTGGAAATAATGTTGTAATATTAGTATGTTGTACTTAGAGTAGCGGACTTTTAACTAATTAGTTAAATTAGTTAGAATAGCTAGTAAGTTTTGTGTTGTACTTATTTAATTAGCTAAAATAGTTAGTTAAATTCGGCATTGTAATAATTAGTTAAATAACTTAGCTAATTCGTTTGTAATAATTAGCTAGTGTAGTTATTTATTTAATTTGGTTTGTAATAATTAGTTAGCTAGCTTAGCTAATTGATTCATTCAGACCCTCCTGCATGAGGGCAAACTTATAATAATGTGTATGTCTTCCAACCCCACATTTTTCTCCCTTTTATTTATTCGCTTATGATGGATAGCATAGAGCACCATGTTTCTCTTAGCATTTCCATGATTTGTATCCATTGTCTTGCATGCATTAGGTTCGGTTCATCATTCTAACAAGCATTATCATTTATTACTTCATTGAATACGTATTTAAACTGCATGTTATCAAATTGATTTACATGTCATAATTAGTGGCCGAGCCTATTAATTGCAGTTTTGCATGTGTTCCATTAGGCATCTTTCATTAGTTAGGATCATGCATTTTTCTAACTAGTTTCTTTTTTGGTTCGCCTCTGGAATTGGGGTAAGCTTTTATTTGCTTTAGCATATCGCATGCTTGTGATTGTTTCTATGAAAAAGCATGATACCATGAGGCTAAATGCTTAATTGATATACCTGCTTGAATGCCTGTGGATGAAGGCTAATTGCTTGAATTGGAATAATTTGAGTAATGTATATATGAGATCATTTTTTCAAATGGTACATATTCAAACACATTTTCAAAACAAACATAAAATCAAAGTGTTCCACTTTTTGCAAATTAGTCTATACTTGTGTGCAACACATAGTAATGTTAGCCTAATAATCGGAACAAGAGCATATAGAGTAAATAAGAATCACATCATGATTAGTAGAGGCTAATCTTTGATCGGGTGAGTGTAGTGCTCAATTCATGACCTTCCTCTCTTGTACCTAAGTTCCCGAGCTGAGACACTTTTGTGATGATGGATAAATGGCCTTTGGCACGAGTGCCGGGTTTCCTAAATTTCTCAAAAATATTTAGGTGGCAACTCTGTATCTGGCAAAGCAGTCCATTTTTAGCATTTTGATTCAAAATTGATTTTTCAAAACAATTGTAAGATTTGAACTCTTTTATGTTTATCTATTTCACATTGCACTTGTGGAATCAGATTCAAAACCACAAGAGTCTAAATGTAGGGCTAGTCATATTCGAAAGGAGCACGAAAGTCAAGCTACACGATCAGATTTTGTTTTCATTGATTTTTTGGGTTTTTCATTATTTTGGGCTTATTTCCCTTGTGTTTTTCTTGGGTTCTGCGCTTTTTCTCAGATTTTGACTTTTTCTCTCATTTTCTCTCTCTTAGGGTTTGACTTTTGACTTCTTCGCTCTTTTTCCCTCATTTTTGTCTTGCAGGACCCTGATGTGAAGCAGGTATGTACTTTGTCTCGCAGTTTACAGTTCATGTTCCCTTTTCTTTATACTAATGTTCAAACTCATTTGCAGGTGCCTCTAGAGTATGTAGATGGACTTCTCAGATTGGTTGCCTCCCTATTTCAGATGGTGCAGCAGAGGAAGACACTGCTTACTCTCCACAGTATCCAGGTATTTTCCCTTCTTTCATACTCTGACTTGCACTAATTCATATCCATACAAATTCTGCATTATACTACTCTGATACTGTGCTCTGCTCTGCACTCACTACAAGAAAAAAACATCTTTGGCGATTAAAAAAACACCTTTGGTCGCTGAAAGTATAGGCTTTGCCGACTAAAAAAATTTAGTAGCCAAAAGTATAGGTTTTGGCGACTAACAATCTGTTTGGTCGCCGATATAAGGCTTTTACCGACTAAAAATATTTTAGTAGCCAAAAATAAGGCTTTTGGCTACTAAAAATAATTTAGTAGCCAAAAGTGAGGCATTGGGCAACTAAAAAGACGTTTAGTAGCCAAATGTGATGCTTTTACCGGCTAAAAAAATTTTAGTAGCCAAAAGTGAGACTTTTGGCTACTAAAAATAATTTAGTAGCCAAAAGTGAGGCATTGGGTGACTAAAAAGATGTTTAGTAGCCAAATGTGATGCTTTTACCGACTAAAAAAATTTTAGTAGCCAAAAGTGAGGCTTTTTGGCGA
Source organism: Camellia granthamiana (assembly GCA_036172215.1). NCBI lineage: Eukaryota > Viridiplantae > Streptophyta > Magnoliopsida > Ericales > Theaceae > Camellia > Camellia granthamiana. Next base: position 79,356,838 of record CM069910.1, read on the forward strand.
CTAAAAAGAAGTTTAGTCACCAAAAGTAGTAATTTTAGCACGGGAAATAAATTTTTTAGCAACTAAAAAAATTAGTAGCCAAAAGTATAGAATTGGCGACTAAAAAGAAGTTTTGTCACCAAAAGTGGTCTCTTTTTTTTCTAGTAAATAATTTATTTTTACATAAATTATGTTCAATAAAAAATAATTATATTTATATATATACTTTTATATTAATACGGGTCTATATACTATATAAATAATATATGTTGCATATATAATCATATAATTTATAGAGGCATAGTGAAAAGAGTGTGTTGTATAAGGTTTATGGTGTGGGAGATTGATGGTTCGAATCTCCACAAGAGCAGATGAGAAGTTAGTGAGTGTAATTTTTTTTTTTTTTCACGAATGACCTTTTGGCGACTAAAAAGTTTGGTCGCCGATTCCTTGAGTAATGGTCGATAAATGTATAATTTTAAAAAATAAAATTGACTATTGGCAACCAATAATTTAGTAGCCAAAACATTTATTTTTGCCGACCAAATAAAATTTAGTAGCTAAAAGGTAACATTGCTGACTAAAAAAATAGTAGCCAAATGTGCACTTTCAGTGACCAAACACGCGTTTAGTCGCTAAAACATTCGCCGACAGAGTTTAGGCGACTAACTTGGCGACAAAAAAATTTAGTCGCTAAATGGTTTTGGCAACTAAAAATCCGATCTTTGGCGACTAATATTTTGATCAGCAAAACTGTTATTTCTTGTAGTGACTGATTCTGCACCATACTAATTTCCTCTTCCTTGTTTTCAGCCTTCACCTGCACCAGTGGCACCGACGACATCAGCAGCATCTCCTTTAGCAGTAAGGAGGAGAGGCAGACGGGCCCCAGCACGCGGCTGGGATGAGAGTAAAGACAGGGGCAGAGATAGAGGTGCCTATAGTGAGAGCAACAAGTCCTAGGCAGAGGAGACCTCCTTCTCCTCGGAGCCTATGCTGAGTGGAGATGACGCTGAGACTAGCGGCACTTAGGAGACGGTGAGCAGGCGCTCTAAGTCTGAGAGTGAGGACGATGATGCTAACTCAAAGTCAAGAAGCGAAGAGGACGATTCTGGCTCTAAGTCTGATTCTTCTGATGACAATGGTGCTGATGGAGACAGTGCCCCTAAGTCCCCTCCACGGAAGAGGACGAAAAGGGCCTCTCGAGCTTGACTTCAATTTTGTATTTTTTTTTTCTTCTTTTCTTTCTTTTTACTTTGGTGGTGTAGCACTTGTATAACTTCAAATAGGTCTTTACTTTTATTTTGGAAACACTCGTACTCTTTCTTTTGTAAAAACTATGATCGAGATAAAAACCCTACAGTTTTATAAAAGGAGTTTTGTTTTTGCATCTCGAGCATGGCACCACACTTGCATAAAATTGGAACTGAATGTGTAAACTGTTTGTATTTGAATGATGTTCGTAACCAGATATTGAGCCTACAACTGACCCAGAAATGTAAAATACAACTCGATAAATGATAAAAAAAAATGGAAAACAACTTAAACACAGCTATTTGCACTTGCTAGAACCAGAATACTCAAAATAAGACCTCAAAGCAAAAAGACCAGAACAAGACAACACTACCCAGCTACTTGGCCAGCAGAGGTGGTCGGCCAGCCATTGAAGGGACAATCAGCCAGAAAAAGTGGCCGACCGGTCAAGCGTTGTGGGTGGACAGTTAACTGATAGCTAGCATGCACCCACACAACCGTATCCTCTATAAAAAGGTCGTCCTTTGTTGTTTCTTCGACATAACTCCATTCTTGCTGATGTTTCCTCTAAAAATGGAGATATTTCTTACTGAAAGGCTCAAGGATTGGGAAGCCGCTTTGAATGGCATGGAAAAGGCAAATTTTTGAGGTTTCGACATAAACGCACTTTTTCTATTGAGCCGTACTTCGTTTTGTTTTTTCGTTCCTTCACGTCACGGTCTGATGTTGGAATCCAGTTACGCATGTATTTCACTTCGGAGCACAATGTGCCCTACACTCGAAGAATTTCAGGCTTTGATCGAGTCTGAGTATGATGAGGAAATTATACTTCATCCCCGTTTTAGCCATGCACGAGTTCTGGAACGGATATGTGGGCTTACTTTGCATGAGACTCGGTCTCTGGCCCACAACGGGGAGTTAGATATTCTGAGTTTGATTCATCGCTTTTCAGGTATTGGGGATAGGGCGACCTTCTCTAGCGAGGTTATCATTAACATGCCCTTTGTTTATGCTTGTTGGCACATTTCCTTCTTGCCCCTAGTTGCAGCAGAGCTAGCATTAGTTTGACCGAAGTAGCCCAATGCCTGAAGGAGGGTAAGAGTTGCATTGGTTTGGCACTAGCCGAGACCCTGATGGGTTTAGATGCTTTTCGTCGGCGAGAGACCACTCGATTTGTAGGGAGTCCGTTGCTTCTTCAGGTATTGTTTCCTACCCTTCTTATTTATGATACTCACATCACTCGGCACTCATTCTCTATTTTTTCTCGATGCCATTTTCTTACTTTTCTCTCAACGCACATCTCTCTAGTCTTTAGTCTTCTTTTTTTTCATCCCTTCCCAGGTGTGGTTGATGGATAAGCTAAAAGTGGTGGACCCTTGTCCCGTTTATTTGGCTAGAGCCTACTTCTTTCGCCAGCGGCTAGTTGACTTTCCTTTAGAGGGATTGTGGTACGACTGGATGTGCAGCAGATCTGTAGCTGACATCGCTTGGCATTGCCCCTGGCTTAATGTGGCAGAGATGAACTACAGCATGTCCCGACTGCCGGGTATATAATTGATTGGCCTCACACATTGTGTGTTCTATTTTCCATTCCAGTTCAAACGCCAGTTTGGACATGATCAGACCTGTCTAGAGGAAGGGGTGGAATACCCGACTCCATTTCCTGTTCGTGGTTTGTACTTAACCCAGTACCTTACTGCTTGGAGGATGAGAGAAATCTTGGCCCCTACCCCTAGCTTCACTTATGCCCTTTCTGGCGAGTGCTTGGCGTGGCTTGAGGACGAGGCACAGGTTAGGCCATCTTTGGTTGCAGAGACCTCCACAAGTGTGAGTAGAAGACATAAGACCACCTGACTTATCTATGCCCCTAGTTTATTGCTTTGTCTTTTCTTTTCAAGTTTTATGATGTTAAAGCAACTTTGATTTAATCAAAGAGTTGGAGAATGTACTTGTATTGAAATCAATGGAATTAAAGTTGTGAGCACTAAAAATTTTCTTTTTTTGTCTAAAAAATGGTCTATGTTGTAAAAGGTAAAAGTTTGAGAAAAATCAATTTTATTAAAACTTGTCAAAACAATTTTCAGCAACAGTCACCACCTAACACACACGAAATCAACCCTTAAGATGTACAACCCCAAATTAGAAGATCATACTGCCCATAACTGTATTCACCATCACTACTTTATCTTGCCACTGACCTTTCTGCCAAATGGAGGTAACACAACCCATTAACAGATGTTGGAAAAAGATTGCCTGATCAAACAAATGAACAGGACAATTAAGTTGGAGATGTTTATGGCCGAACTTCAAGAAGAAGTTGCCTACGTATCCCAAAGATAGGAATCAGGCCTTACGTAGTTCGATTAAGGTTCACTTGAGTATTAACTCTCTCATTTTGCATTCTAGCTTTTGTCAAAGCCGCCCTCTTTGGTTTTCGACCTTGCGAAATCAGTTTGCTTTGTTTCTAATTTTTCATGCTCTAATTTTTGCCTAGGTCGCCCTTTCGGGTTTTTGGCCTAGCGAGTCTCTCAGGAATAGTGTTTCTTCAAATTGTCCATGTTGATCAACTGGGAAAACTCCAGGCCATCTAAATCTATAAGAATAATCGCTTCTTCTAACCAGATAGATTTGATAATATAAGGATCAGTCCAATTAGGTCTAAACTTGCCCCTGGGTCATGGATGGGAGCTCAGTTGTCCTTGAGCACCATATCTCCTTCTTTGAGATTTTTGGACTTAACTTTCTTGTTAAAGGCCCTGGCAATCCTACGTTGATACCCTTGGATGTGATATAACGCCTTTAACCTCCTCTCGTCAAACAACATCAATTCTTCGAACCTGCTCTGTTGCCAATCCGCCTCTGCTATCTGACATTCTGTCATAATTTGTAGCGATGGTACTTCAATCTCGATCGGTAAAACAGCTTCCACCCCATACACTAAAGAATAAGGGGTTGTCCCTGTAGATGTTCGAATTAATGTTATGTAGCCCCAAAGTGCAAAGGGCGATTTATCCGGCCAGTCTTTGTAAGTCTCAACCATCTTTCGCAGGATGTTCTTGACATTCTTGTTAGCAGCTTCAACAGCTCTGTTGGTCTGTGGTCTATAAGTTGATGACTTATGAAAAGCCACATTATATTTCTCGAGCAAATTAATCACCTCTTTCTTGAAGTGTGAACCGTTGTCTGAAATGATCTCGTTTGGTACCCCGTACCTACAGATGATGTTGTTCTTGATGAACTTGGCCATGTGTGACGCCTTCAACATAGAGCAAGACTGAGCTTCCACCCACTTGGTGAAATAGTCGATCGCTACTAGAATGAACTCATGCCCATTGGAGCCCTTTGGCAAGACTGCCTCAATCATGTCAATTCCCCAGATTAAGAAAGGCAATGGCAAAGTCATGTTGTAGAGCTTAGATGGCGGTATGTTCATGCGATTAGCATGGATTTGACATTTGTTGCATCGCCGAACAAAGTTGATACAATCATCCTCCATAGTTGGCCAATAATAGCCTTGCCTCAGGATTTTCCTGGCCAGCATCACACCGTTCATGTGTACTCCACACTCTCCCCTATGGATGGCCTCCATGAGACGCTTCAACTCCTCTTCTTCAACGCAGAGCTTGTGCATTCCTAGATGACCTCTTTTGTACAGCTTATCCCCATAAATGATGAACTAGACGACCAAACGCCATTTTCCCCGTTTATCCTTAACATTTGCCCCTGGTGAATACATATCATTTTTTAGAAAATTCTAAATGTCGTAATGCCAGGGGTTTTTGTCTTGAACCTCATCTATTGCGGCGATAGTTTCATAGGCAGGCATGTACTTCTGTTCAATGATGATGGGACGCATCTTCACTCCTAGCGAGATGCCTACCATGGAAGATAGAGTTTCCAAAGTATTAACGAACCGATTGTTCTCTCTTAACATATGTGTAAACATCAACTTTTCAAACCTTGAAATTAGAATATCCAGGGCCTGATGATAAACCTTCATGTTCTCTTCCTTACCTTCTATGGAAGGTAGAAAAATATAGGTACTAGCTTATTGGGCCTAACCCAAACAAAGCCTACAATGGGTCCAGCCTAAACAAATATCACACCCCTCATCTATATAAAGAAGGGGGGCATCCCAAGTGAAAGGTATGTCTCATCTCTCTCTCTACAGAACACACACCCCTTCAAATATATATACTATTTACTTCCTTGATTCAATGACTAACTTCATCATCAGAGTGTCCCCGGCCGGCAATCTCAGTTGGATGACACCGACTATGTTCATCATTGCAAATCTACAGGGGTGAAGCTCTTCTCTTCGTTGGATCTCTACAACATCCATGTGTGAGGATATTTCATGGTCTCACACCTTCCAATCCCCATTGGCTTGAGAAACAACCAGGTTCGAGTCTTCGATGACGTCCAACCTTATTGCCCCTAGTTCTAGGGCAGCTTCCAATCCAGCAATACATACCTCGTATTCTGCTTCATTATGGGACACTTTGAATCGGAGTTTGAAGGCTAGGGGTATGTGGGAGTCATTGAATGCTATCAATAACACACCTATCCCATAACCGTACTAGTTGGATGCTTCATCAAAGTATATTGCCTATGTTTCCTCTTCTACCTGCAAAATGCCCTCATCCAAGAATAGATACTCCACTGGTTCATCTCCTTCTACTGGGTGGTTTGCTAGAAATTCAGTTACTGCCCTCCCTTTGACTAATTTGCGCGTGACATATTTGAGATCAAACTTAGAGAGGAAAAGCAACCAACAAGCTAGCCTACCTATAACCGCTGGTTTCTCAAAAAGATATTGATGGGATCTAGTCTCGAAACCACAATTACAGAGTGAACTAACAAGTAGTGCCTTAACTTCCTCGTTGCCTATACCAAAGCTAGACAAGCTTTTTCGAGGGAAGTGTAGCGGGTCTCATAATCTAGCATCTTCTTGCTCAGATAGTAGATAGCCTTCTCCACCTTAGCTTCCGATTCTTGAGCTAGCATGTACTCCATGGTCGAATCTATTACCGAAAGGTACAAGATCAGTGGCTTCCCCGGTTCTAGTTGTGACAATACAAGTGGATTCTGAAGGTACTGGTTGACCTGCTCAAAGGCAAACTGCCATCGATCATCCGATTGGAACTTCTTCCCTTTCTTCAAAAGACCAAACAATGGTTCACAAGTCAAGGTTAATTTTGAGATAAACCATCTTATGAATTGCACTTTACCCAGAAAGTCGCGCACCTCCTTTTCAATCCTTGGTGGTGGCATTTCTAGGATGGCATTGATTTTGGACGGATCTATTTCAATTCCCCTCTGCGTAATTAGAAATCCCAACGTTTTCCCTGCAGTCATCCTAAAGGTGCATTCATGTGGGTTCAATCTCAGTCTGTACTCCCTGATCCGCTCAAAGAATTTTTTCAGTGCGGTGTAATGGCCTTCTTGCTCCTTAGACTTGACAATCATGTCATCCACATACACTTCAACTTCTTTATAGATCATGTTGGGCAAGATTATGGTCGCAGCCCTCTGATATGTAGCCCCAGCGTTTTTCAACCCAAAAGGCATAACTCTATAGTAATAGGTACCACACGGTGTGGTAAAAGTAGTCTTCTCTCTGTCCTCCGATGCCATCAAAATATGATTATACCCAGAAAACCCATCCATGAATGAAAGCAGCATGTGGCTTAAGGTGAAGTCTACCAGTTCATCGATGTACGGCAATGGAAAGTCGTCTTTCGGACTAGCTCTGTTCAGATTCCAGATGTCGACATAAACTCTGATTCTGCCATCCTCCTTTGGAACCAGAACAATATTAGCCAGCCAAGTTGGGTACTCAGATACCATCAAGAAACCCGCATCAATTCCTCCTTAATCTTCAATGCCCAGTCTGGACGGACTCTGCGCAGTTTCTACTTAACTGATCAGGCTTCAGGGTCAAAAGGGATCTGGTGCTGTATAATCTCAAGATTGATTCCAGGCATGTCTTCGTAGGACCACACGAAAACATCTTTGAAATCTTTTAATAAAGCGATTTAACGCTCGAGTTCCTTCATAAACAACATGGACCTGATCTGGACCAAGCAGAGATCCTCCTCAGTACCCATATTAATTGCTATGATTTCATCTGTGCAGGGCTCAACACGTCTCTCCTCCTCGTGATCAACCAAAATTTTTAAAGCCCGAGGAATTTCTTCTTTTTCATTTAAGTCAAAATTTTGAAAATCGAGATCAGTACAAGAAACCAAAGGCACAGAAAAGTAAGTGAAATCTACTGTATTCTTATTCAAAAAGTCAGGATCCACGGTTACAGTCAACTCGAAAGAAAAACTGAAAGAAGACCTCGACAGGACTTTGGCATCCGGGTTACCACTCTTGGAAGTACCAGACTCAGCCTCTTCAGAAGAACTCAAATCTGATCCCAACCGAACAGACTCAGTGGAATCAGATTCAAAATCATTATCTAGTTCCGAACTGCCAATGGTGCCTTTCTCAAATTGCCAAACCAGGCATGGAACCTCAGACGCGTCCACGATGAGGCTAAAGTAATCTGCAGCTGGTTTATTCCCAATCATAGAGATAGTAACACTATCCCCTAAGTTAACGAACTTAGCCTCAACATTAGAATCCATTAGCAGGTCAACCAGTGCCATCCCTAGCAGCTCCTCTTCGTCGATGTCCAAGCTTCCAGTCTTGTCTTGCTCTATATTGATGCTCAAGTTAATCTACTCATCCTCATCTTCTGGTAACTGGTGCCCGAAGAAAATCTCGAATCCCAGGTACCTTGTCTTTGTTTCCCGATCGATCCATGGCTCTGGGAATCCACAGAAAGGGAAATCTTCCCCTTGGCGGGCAAAGCGTTCGTTCAGGGTTCCCCAAATTAGCTTATGGACTAGTTTATATTGCCTCCCGGCCCTTTTGTCTTTCAGTCCCTCTTTCAACTCGTCTCCCTTTCTCTTCTAGTCTTTGGCAGTAGGCTTATACCCCAGCCCAAAAGCATGGGGGTTATGACTTACCTCTCTGGCAACCGTACCTCCTTGCCTACCACTTCTACCTAGTCCTAATCTAGGAATATGCCCTTGTTTGTTCATCATGTAAATGGACTGGGCGCTCACATAGTTCCCATCATCTTCCGCCATGATAGATTGGACCAACCGGGCCTTTGCCAAGTAGAAGCTGGAGAGGAACACGTCATCTTCTCCATGTATTATTTCTAACAAAGGAGTGGTAGTTAGGGAGGGTGGATCCCAGAATTGCCATAGATAGTACCAATCCCACCTTTAAATGGATATTTCACTAGATGGCGAACTATTGATGAGACTGCCCTCATCTGATGCAGCGAAGGCCTTCCCAGGAGTAGATTGAAAGTTGCCGGCACGTCCATAACATGAAATTCAACCTCATGTTCAGATAGGCCGATTAATATTTGGCTCTTAAAAGTCCTCATGGCATCTCGGTTGGTGTTGTTATAGGCTCAAACAACTTGGGTTGTAGGCGTGAAGTTAGCTAGCTTCAAACCTATGGCGTAAGCAGTCCGTGTCGAGCACACGTTAATTGCCAAGCTGGTATCCACCAATACCATCGGGATCCACTTCTTCAGGTTCTCTAGGGTCACATACAAGGGTCGATTGTTATTAGCACCCTCAGGTGCAACTCTTTGTCTGTAAAAGATAACACCGAACAGACATCCCCTGATGTAACCAATGACACCAGTTGGTCAATAATGGTGCCGATAGGCAACTTCGTTCTGTTCATTACCTCTAGCAGTGCCTTCCTATGCTCCCAAGAAGCCATCAGTAGCCCCCAAATCGATATGTCTACTTGAATCTTCTTGAGTTGTTTCAAGACCAGGTCTTCCTCTACATCCTTCTCTTTTGATTTCTCAGCCTCTTTCCCGGAGGATTCTAGCTAATCTAGAGTTGGGGGTTTGAAATACTGGCCACTTCAGGTCATGTGGTTAATCTCGTCTGTATACCACGTATCATCAGAGGTATTAGTTTTCCACCCTTCGTTAGTATACACATGGCTCAAATCACTATCATCCCACCATTCTCCCGCAGCCATTACTAGGCTATCATCAGGCTCCACCCAAATCATGTTCACATCGCTCTCTTTATTGGCATACCACTGCTCCTCTATAACTGATCCAATCTCTTCCTTTAAATACTGTTTGAGTTTCCTTGGCATCTTTCCCTTATCACCAAACTCCTACACGGGCTTCTCCATGGTTTGGACATCGTCCACTGCTGTCTTGGTCCCTTCTCTTCTCTTCCCTTTTTCCTACTCCAGGGCTTTCTTCCTCTGGATTTCCTCTATTCTTTCTTATTGGAAATGTTTCAACTCTCGTTCCTTGTCAGTTAGAGGCATGGTCTCAGCCATAGGCACAATCTCAATCTTGTTGCTCTCACCAACTTCATCTCTTTTCACAGTCTCCTTTGCTTACTCCTCTGTATCTGATTCGTCTTCACTTAACCACCCGTTGCTAGATTCGGGCTGGCTTGGATCCCACCACCCAATCTGTACACTGCCCACATCCTCTTCTTCAAAGAAGTAGAGGTTTTCCAAGTCTTGCTCCAGTTCTGCCAGGTCCTCTTCTAATTCTACCAAGTCATTAAGGCCTTATTCAAGCCAATCATTCTGATTTTTCCCTAGCTCATCTTCCCAATGGCATTGACGCTGAGGGAATCTGGCAATACGACTACAAGCTTTGGTTGGTCAGCGGCCATAATGTATAGACTGGGGTCATATTCCTCTGCGAGTGAGGCCCCTTTCTCTATGACTTGGGTGTTAGACAACCCCTTCTCTAGTGCATTCTTCTTCTCCTCCGCTTGCACCACCACAGGCCCTGGTTGAGTTTTGGGTGTTATGTCCATCATGCACATGTCTATGCTTTCTAGAATAACCACCTCTGGTTTAAGTAGATAAGATGGGGTGATATATGTGTTGGGGTTAAAGGTGAGTGGTAGTGTATGGATTAGGTTAATGTTTCTAGGTGAGGGGACTTGGTTGTGAGCAGGAAGTCAGTTGGTGGGTACATTAGGTTTTGTGGGTGGAGTTGAAAGCGGAGCTATAATTTTATCGTCGATGAGATCCTAGATCTCATGAAGTAGGCGGTAACAACGATCAATGGGATAATCATGTTGTTGATAGAAAATGCAGTACTGGGTGAGATCATGTCTAGATGGGAGTGGGTTGGGGAGAGGTCGAGGGTCAAGGGGTTTGAGGTGCCCTTTTTCCATTAGCAATTTCAGAGCACGGGCTAGGCTCATGTGAAGAGGGGTAAATGTTCTTTGGTTTTGGTTTGGACCAGCGAATTGTGAAGTTGTAATGGCGAAGGGATCGGCCATGTTGGCTGCTGTGGCAACGATTCTGATTTCTATAAGCCGAGGAATAGTGCTACTGCTAACATTGGTACTTCTAGTGAACGGCCTCTTCGCAGGTTCACTGGTACTCTAGATGATGTCTTTCTTGAATGCACATTCAATTTAGACTTCCAACTCATGTAGAGAAGCAAATGTAGACAGTGGCGCCATTATCATTCTTTTTAACATATCCGGCTCGAGATTCTGAACCGCTAACCGGACTTGTTTCCTTTCTGATGGCCTATTCGTCATTCTGGATGCTTTTGCCCTCCATCTAGCAGCAAAGTCGATGAAGGGTCTGTTGGTACTCTGGATGATGCCTTTCTTGAATGCACTTTCAATTTGGACACCCAACTCGTATAGAGAAGCAAATGTAGATAATGGCGCCACCATCATTCTTTGTAACATATCTGACTCGAGATTCTAAACCACTAACCGGACTTGTTCACTTTATGATGGCCTATTCGTCATTCTAGTTGCCTTTGCCCTCCATCTGGTAACAAAGTTGATGAAGGGTTCCTTGGGTTCTAGGTTGTTGCTTCTACCTCACTGATGGTTACTTCTATCTGAGTATTATATGAGTATTAGTTGACAAACCCTTTAGATTTGATCATGACTGGATCAATATTGTTGATGTCAAAAAGAAGGAGTCCCCCATGGGGTTGTGCCAGAGGCCTGTAGGCTGGAGCCTATGGAAACATCTCCTAAGGATCGGGGACCTAAGGGTTTTCAATTGGTGGAGATGGATCAAGATTCGGCTAGGCAGCCGGGACCAAATGTACAGTGGATGTTGAGGCCCCAGATGGGCGTCATATGTCAACGATAGTTTTATCTTAAGCGGCTACCCGTTGATTCAAGGTATCTACGGTTTGCTGGAAAGCTGCCATCATGGTAGCCACCTCTTCTGCACTCTGAGCCATTACAGGTCTGGGAGAATTAGGTGCTAGTGAACTGATTTGGTGAGATCGGATATGTGATTGCTGGGTAATCTACGTCAGTGCTGATAACTACATGTTCCTTCTTCGTTGCACAACTAGTGGGAGCGAGACCAACACTGGTTGACCACCAACAAGGTCTTGGGTTTTGCAAAGTCTACCAGAGTGAGTCCACAAAACTTGAGGGATATCGTGTCTGTCTGAAGCTATGATTGCAAACTACCTAGCAAAAGAAAGAAAAGAAAAACAACAATAAAAAATCGGACAGCACTTCAGCCCAATTCGCAATAGATATAATCACAACTAAAACACCGTATTTCTCACTGAACTCTGCCCCCAAAATTGATATCGACACATACCACTGATGTGATGCGTTCCTGTACAGTTTCATTGTAAAAGCACATACTAGGTAAAAGAGAGCCAAAACACTCCTATTGGGGGGTAGGGTTACCCTATTCTAGATTTTGATATGATCTAGGGTTTACTACTTCAAGCAAGTAGTTTCACTATTTCCTATATAAAGATGAACATCCTGTCCTAAGTTGGAACAGTCACTATGGCTTTACTATATGTAGCTAGGCCAAATGGTCGAAAGGGTACCTCAACAAGATCACCTAATATACCTTTCACACCTAACACCGAGAAGTGAAAGATGGATCAAGTGGTATAGCGGTAATCCAAATCCAAGGGTTGTGTTTCCAACATGGCAGAGCCCACGACCAGTCAGCCTTTTGGCAAGCTTTTTGGGCAAGCCTCCGGCAAACCGCTCACAAATAGCAGATGGAAAACACAGTGACTTAGAGTAACAATGCAAATGTAATGCAAAGAACATATAAGTGTAGATAAAAATTCATGTCATGAACTTCTAGTCAAGTTCTCTAAATCCCCAGCAGAGCCACCAGAAATTGTAGCTTGCCTTTCGTGCTCCTCGAAGGGGTTTAGTCTTCTCAGATACGATAGCCCTACAGTTCGGACTCCCGTGGTTCTGAATCCGATTTCACAATTGCAATGTGAAATAGATCAACACAAATGAGTCTAAATCCGACAAATTTTTTAGAAAAATGATTTTCAATAAAAAAAGAAATGTCAAAAATGGACTGCATTGCCAGATTTCAAAGTCACCACCTAAATATTTTTGAGAAATTTAGGAAACCCATGACTCATGCCAAAGGCCACTTGTCCGTCATCACCAAAGTGTCTCAGCTCGAGAACTTAGGTATGAGAGGGGAAGGTCACGAATTGAGCACCACACTCACCTGATCAAAGGTCGGCCTCTACTAATCATGATGTGATTCTTATTTACATTATATGCTCTTATTCCGATTATTATGCTATCGTTACTATGTGATGTCAAACAAGTATAGACTACTTCGCCCAATTTAGAACGCTTTGATTTCATCTTTGTTTTGAAAAGTGTTTTAAATATGCACCACTTGAAAAAGTGATCTCATATGTACATTTAATCAAATCATCCCAACTTAAGCAAATTAGCCTTCATCCGCTGGCATTCAAATAGGTATATCAACTTGGCACTTAACCTCATGGTAAACATGCTTGACATGGCAACACTAACACACATGCAATATGCTAAAGCAAAAATGCTCACCTTGTACTCCAAGGCAAGCCAAAGAAAACAAAATAAGTAGCAAAATGCATGATCCTAAATTGACATTTGATTAGTATAATGAGCCGAACCTTATGCGTGCAAACATGGATATAAGTCATGGCAATGACATGAAAATGTAAAACATAATGCTATCATTATAAGCGAGGAAATAAAAGGGAGAAAGAAATGGAAATTGGAAAACATACACATATTATTACATATTTTCCCTCGCACAGGAGGGTCCGAATGTCCAAGTTTCCAAATTAACTACTTATTACAAATCCAAACGAATGAAGAAGCTAGATTAACTAATTATTACAAGTTCAAAGGAATCTAAGTAATTAATTACGACACAATACTATTAAAGCACTAATTTTACGAGCTACAGGAAGTAAAGAAGTGCGTATGAATGAACGGGAATATCCACCTGAAAACACCTCTGTTTTACTGCCATAACTATTCTGTTTTGTAGTCAGAAAAATGATCTGTTTTAGCCCCAGCCTCCACTTTGTTCTGCTATGAAAATGGCATGGCCTGTGTAAAATGAAATGGCCGACTGGCTAGAAAAAGTGGTCGGCCGGATGGTAAGGTGGCCGGCTGACCAACCACTATTTTGGGGGTCTGCCCTACTGTAACAGAAAAGAAATAGAGCACAAACAGAGTATTTCCAGTGGATGTTTGTCCTTTCTGCCTCTCCCTATCATGAAACAAAGCGAGGGAGGGATAGACTCAATTCGCAAACTATCAATTGACATGAACTCATTGCGTGATGATTTGTGAATCAATGGGACAAAGTCTCAATAAATGGAAAGTAAAGACCAACAAAACATCCTCCCTATCATAGAGTTACCTCAACGGTGGTGGTAGACATTGATTCTTGAGTCATTATCATCACTAGAGAGTATGAAATGACTCAAGACTCAGTGGGTTCAATTAATGTCCGATTGAACCCGACTTGATTTTATTCTCTTATTTTTTTTAGCCTAATTTTATTAGCCCTTTTTAATTATCTTTCCATTTTACAATCATTTAGTCCAGAATTAAGTCCACTGAATGGAGGGAAGTATTAAACAAGAAGTTGTTCTTGACATGAAAGAGATGTAATGTTTTGATAATGAACCTCCGAAGAGATTAAACTATTAAGCATGGAAGGGTCTCTTTCGCATGCCTTAAACAACACCCGTTTGAAATAACTCTCAAACAAATAAAACCAAGAAAGGAGGGAGGGTGTAGAGATGATTATTACAAGCATAAAATAAAGGCTATCAACTCAAATAGGTTGGTGTCCAAGGCCTAAACCACCAAACCTATGAGGACTACAACACTACAAGCACACTATACAAGGCATGAATGAAGTAAACACACTAAAACAGTCCTAAAACTCATAAAAACGGTGCTGGATTTAATCATGAAAAGCTAGAAAAAAGTTAACTGAAATAATGGAGAAATGAAGATAGTAAGCAAGCCTAAGGGGGGCTAGCTAACCCTTCCATTTTTGGGACTTCAAAACTACATTTTTAGCCTCTAAAAAACTCTAAAAAACAAAGGTAAAAAGTTGGAAAATTTTTGAGATAGAAATGGGAAACACAAGGGAAAAAGCTTAGAAAATAAGGTTCAAAGCAGGGTGGTTAGCCCCTCTACCCTTGATAGCTTTTGGCCACAAGTTTTAGCCCATAAAAAAAGCGTAAAACTAGTACAAAAATAGTAAGAAAATATGGGGGAGAAGTAGTGTAAGGAAGGTCAAAGTTATACCTCTTTAAGAGGAGTAACTCTTTGATTCACAAACTCACAAGTAAGCACCCTCAAGAGCAGAAATTTAGACTCAAGAATCTCAGCAAGGAGAGCTAAAATATTGGTTTAGGAAGTATAGGTAAGGTGTATGCGTGTTGCAAGAGAGAGAGAGAGAGAGAAAGAGAGATTTTCAAGAATTTGAGCTTTTGGAATTTTTTCTAACCTAAAAACATAAGGTATGGTCCTCTATATATAGAAAAACTGGTGCTTCAGTCAGAAATATCTATATTGAGCCAGCTGGTGCGGTGCAGTGCATGCATATGGGGGAACAGCTGGCAGCAAAATATTTGTCAGCTAAGAAACCTAGGCCAGGTAGGGGACGGTCGGCCACCTGTCGGCCAGCAGGCCTCTGGGTGGTCAGGCTTGGAAAAATAAGGTTTCGGTCCAAAGGTGGTGCAATGTTCTAGGCTCTGAAACTCAAGAACTGAGGCTTCTTGCTAAGAAAATTGAACGTATATACAGCATAGTATTTCATCATCAGGTGATCAACCTGAGGCACCCAAGTCTTAAGGGCTGTCAAATATGGAGTGTGTACACTATGCAACAATTTTTATTGTTTTCATAATATTTAATTGTTTTAGGTATATTTCTGTCTTAATTTGTTAAGGTGTTGTGTTCTTACTTTGCATATAGCAGTTCATAAGCTTGATCAATTTGAGCATTCCCTTGTTCAAGCTGACTATTTTTCCCTTAAGCTTTGAACACAACACAAGTTTAACTTGTTTAGGCTTGTGAACAAGCTTGAATGAGCTTATAAAAGTTGATTTCCCATTTTTTCCTCTCATTTTGTTGTATTTTCCATTGTCTTGCTATTGTAAGAAAGGAGATAATAAGAGAATTTTATATATTGTTCAATAATTTAGATGATCAACTTCTTTTAAATGTTTCACACATATTACTTCTTGAATGATGTGATATTAGACACATGATAGTATGCAACAATATCAAAGACAGCATGAGAAAATATCATTTTCATTGGTTTGGTGTGGTGCGACCTTCATCTCTTTTGATGAGTTTCCTTTCAATTTCAGCTCAGTCTTCGTTCGTTGAATCAGATTTCTCTCTTCATGATGTGACCTTCGCATCATATTTCTCTCTTGAATTTTCTTAGCTCCATCAAATCAGATTCCTTACAATTATGTAGCATCACACTGTTACTCTGTTTATAATGGTGAAGTTGGGTCAAACGTATATATGATTTTTGATATCTAATATATGATTTCTTCTAAATCAATTTATGATATATAATTTCTTCTTGATACAGGTCAACAACTTTTGGAAATTTGATATGATCAAAGATATAAAATTGTAATTTGGTTGGTGTAGTTATGTTCAATGTTCTTCTCTTTTACATTGTTTTGTTGGCTACTAAAAATTATTTTGGATTTGATCACAAAGTTTATTAATTGATTTGGATTATAGGTTGAAAGGAAATTAATCAAATTACCAAACTTTTGTTAATTTCAATACATGACCACTGAAAACAAAAGTTCCCCTATGTCGAGTTTATAAATTTATCTACTTTTTAATTTCATTTTTAATGTTGACATGCTCCTAGAAACCAAAAATTTATTGTGATATTCATTAGTTGATTGGAATCACAATTTTAGGGAAAGATATATATGAGATTGGTAATGGGAAAGAACAAGAAAATTAGCAGCTATGTCTATCAAATTCTTGGTGGTTCTTTTGTCATGCATTTAGTTTTGGGTACTTGAGGTCCATTGGGTATCAAATTGTTCAATTTATTTTTAGTTGATGAAATTTTTTAAGATTTGATATTGTTATTTCTAATTTACTAAAAACAGATTCATTTATTTCCTATTGCATAGGGTGAACTACAATATACCATATGGTTGGTTATTACTTCCATTTTTATTTGCAGATGAAAGGGTTCCTAATTATGATACTAACTCAGAAACAATCTTTTATTGAAGGTTGTTCACTATGTCGAGACTTTTGAAGTTGGAAGGTATGCTTTTGAACAAGTCTAGATGTGGTTTGTCTTTAATGTTTAGTAGCTAATTGATCATTCTTTCTTGTCATGTTTTTACCATCTTTTCTCTTGATATATATATATATATATAGATAAACATGAACTAAACTTTTCCTGAATTGGTTGACACAATAAAATAATCAAACAACTAGTGGTAAACCCGTGCTATGCACGGGATTGGTTCAATAATGTGTAAATTTTTTAATAACACATTAATTTCTAAGTTTACTCATAAAATTATAATCATAATGCATAGAGATCATCTTTTCAAATTTTATAAG
Source organism: Camellia granthamiana (assembly GCA_036172215.1). NCBI lineage: Eukaryota > Viridiplantae > Streptophyta > Magnoliopsida > Ericales > Theaceae > Camellia > Camellia granthamiana. The sequence goes on from CM069910.1 coordinate 79,374,045, forward strand.
TGAAGATAATATTTCAAAGCAAATGTTCATAAAATATTACAATCTAATTGAGTTACTTTTCTTAAAACAATAAACTTTATTTCTAACTAATGAAATAGTCTATATTAACAATAAATAAGATGTTTCTCAATGAACCTAATGTCTAAAACATATATATGCTAAAAAAACTAATAATAAACTAAATATCATAAATTAAATCTATCTATATTTGATAAATTAAAACTTAATAGATGCCGTTCATCATGTCCAAATGTCCCAAAAAGTACCTGTAAAATAAAAAAGTGTTAACATTTTTTGGTTATCATTTTTTACATACAAACAAACTTAAAAATAAATAAATAAATAGATCTATTACGTTATGAGGAGTGTTGATTTAATTGTCCTCATTTTTGGGTTTTTGCTTCACTTCATTCTCTTCACCGCCATTATTTTGTTGTTGCTGCTGTTGTTGTTCCACTTTAATATTTTCATTACCAATGCGTTGCTCCACTTCATCCAATGCTTGTAAACAAATCATATCATTTTCAATTTCCTCTAACATAACTATCAATGCTCTCATGTCTAGAAAGTCTTTTTAAATTTTTTTATGAATTTCTTGAATAGGCCATGAGGTTGGAAGTGTGTTAACTATAGCATGAACTAATATTGCAATGTGGGGCTGGAAACCTTTTTTCCTAAGCTTATAAAACACTTGCTCTTTATGTAACATATGCTCTCGTACTATCAAATTTGGAGTTATCCGCTCTTGCTCAAGTTCAATCCATAGAGGATGAACTTCACGTTCCTCCTCCATTAAAGAATCCATTAAGTCTGAGGCATCTTTGATTTCATGCTTTTGAAAAATTGTTTCCTTTACTTCATTCTAGCTCAATGGTAAAAGGTCTAATATTGTTTCCATCAATTTTTTTCACTTATTTTTTTTCCTAATTTTTGCATTGCTCGACATATTTTGATTTTCCAATTAGCAAAATTTTCTATTGGTAAACCCTCTTTATGCGGTACAGTTTCAAATTCATTTATGGCATTTTGCATGGCCAAACGATCACTACGGTGCAAATTTAGAGGAGGCCGCATATTTATCTGCATAATGAATTTAACATACAATTACATAATGTTAGTCAATTTTTTAAAAGAATGAACCACATTCATTATTATTTGAGTAAAATTTATAATGATAATTGTTAACATAAAAATTGTTTCTTCAAAAAAAATAATTTGAAAAAAAAGAAGGGTACTTAATTATAAAATAAAATAATTGTATGAATTAAACATAGTATATGTATAGACAATTAAATTAAATATAAACATGTAAATCTCAAATACAACATATGTTTTCATGTATGACATTACTTATTTTAAACAATCAATATATGAAGAGAAATAATAAAATAATTGTTTCTAGGAAAATGAAACACATTTGGAACTCTTGAACAAAATTATTGATCAATGCTTGGAATTGAATTTTTATAGTTTGTATATATGTTTTTAATTTATTTAAGTTATAGATATTTGAGGTCTTTTTTTGTATTGAATTTTTATAGTTTGTATATATGTTTTTAATTTATTTAAGTTATAGATATTTGAGCTCTTTTTTTTGTAAATAACGTGATAAACATTGGATATTTGTAATTTTTATATTTTATATTTTTTATTAATTTATTTAATAATTATAGATTGTTTTTTAAAAAAAAATGTGGATGGATATCGGAAGTGTAAAATGTGGAAGTTGCTTTTTTGTTCTATTTTTTTTTTTTTTCCCTAGAAGTGTCAAAAGAAGTTTGAGCTCTTTTTTTTTTTTTTTTTAAATAACATGATAAACATTGGATATTTCTTGGGGGGACCATGAATGCAAACTTTATTGATCTACTTAAATTGATCACCTGGAAAGCATACAATTTTTAACTTCACAAAAGTTCTGATCATTTAAAAGACAAAAATCTTAGACATTTTTATTTTCAAGGATTGATCACATATTTTGGGAAACCGATGCCCAGCCATGACAATGCAAACTTTATTGATCTACTTAAATTGATCAACTTTATTGGATCACCTAGAAGGCATACAATTTTTAACTTCACAAAAGTTCTGATCATTTGAAAGACAAAAAGCTCAGACATTTTTATTTTCAGGGATTGATCACATATTTTGGGAAACTAATGCCCAGCCATGACAATGGAATTATCGTTACTATTTAACCCAAACAAATTTAATTAAATCCCACAGTTTTGGTTCCACTAAACATTGAATATTTGTGAATAACATGATAAACATGGGATAGCTGTAGTTCGAGAACAGCTACAGCCTTCAAAAGGCCCAGTATGTATTTAGCCCACAACACCAAAATTGGTGGAACAAACAACAGGTATTGGTGGAACAAACAGTAGGTGATGGAATGTGAAGATATAGAATGTATTTGATCTAACACATTATGCTACAAATTATTAGAGCAAAATAAAAAGAAAAATAGAGACATGGACACTACAATGTTCAAAGCAAAAGAAAAAGAAAAATAGAGACATGCACACTATAATTTTGTGCAATATTTATAGTCAAAATACAAAATCACAAATGCTTGGAGAAAAAAATAAATTAGGAAAGCAAAAGAAAAAGAAAAACCAAGACATGAATTCGATCGAGAGGCGGACTGCTGAATTCGGGGACTGTTGATGCTCACTGCTGATGAAGGAAGTTAATGAAGTATATGTATAGATATTTGTAGTGGTAGATTGTTGGAAGTAATGGTTTAAGGGGATATGGATAGATGGGTGGGGATTTGCTTTTTTTTATATCTATCTGTTATAGGATATGGATAGATGGGTGTTTTTTGTTTTTAGATTTGTTTGAGGTGGGAGAGTAACGTGGGAGAGGGATATACGTGGGAGAGGGATATGTATCTATTATAGGAGTTGTGGGAGAGTGAATGTAACGCCCTAAAAAAATAAACCCATAATACATAATACTAACATGCAGAATTATAAGGAAATAAAGCATCTTATTTCATTCATCAGTGTATCATAAAATAAAAACATCATAATAAATGCCCTATGGGCTTACATCTTGCCAAGCCAACACTTGGACACAATTTCATGAGTTCTAACTCAAAACAAATAAAGCCCTAGGCTTGAAAGGTTACAAGTTGTTCAAATAAAACAGATAAAATAAAGCAAGTCTTCGAGTCCAAATCCTCACAAGCTAAGTCCTTGGAGGTAGTGAACCACCTGAACCTGAAAATGAAGTTCCCATATAGGGTGAGCCACAGCCCAGTAGAAAAATACTAAACCAAGCATAAGAATTAACTAAAGCATTAGCATTCGATACGTGGTTAACACAAGATAATCAATTCCCAGTTTCATGACACTAATGTCTACGTTGTCTATGACGCATTGTCTATGACACAACACACTTTCCATTTATACAGACATGGCTCAGAACCTGGCCAGACAACTCAACAAGGATAACAAATCAGGTTAAACCTTTCTTATAACAAAATAAACACACATGCTGGTGTTATGACAATCTCAATCAAATCCACTTCCATACTTCCCAACTGATACACATGGTGGTGATGTATCATATCAACAACAAATAGCAATATTGCTATTATCAATAAGCACACATATGAGTGATGCTACTGGAGTCCATCCCCTATCTCCTCCCAACAAATCCGGTTTAGAGGTACATCCCCTATCTTCCCCTAAACCGTGGAGTTCATCCCCTATCTTCTCCAAACAACATGCATATGCAATGAAACACACAATTGCCATATACAACACATAATCAATACAAGTAATGTTCTGTATTAATTCAACAGTCAACATACGTGACTTAATTCCAGTTATACCTAAGCCACATGCAAGGTCTACAACAATCACGACTATCCTCCACCGATAGCCCAAAACAGTTATTTCTAAACAAGAAATAAATACAACAATGAATGTAAAATCCACATTCTCATAGGTAAGTATTTAAACTACCCAACTATATCATTAATCTCATAATTTTCCCAACTTCATGAATTAAACCCAATTCCACATTTTTCCCTTAAATTAATTATACAAATTAATCTAAGCCAAAACCCTAAGGTTTCTCCCAAAATTACCAAACTACCCCCACATACCAAAATACCAACACTTAGGATTAAAACGTATAAATGGAGTAGGAAATCCCTACCTCGAAGCAAGAACCCAAAAAGAAGAAGACGGAGATGATAGCCCAAACTCCAAAGTGCTCCAAATCAACAACCGTTCAGATTAAATGGAAGCCCTCGACCCACTCTACCTTTTTAATGAAGGAACTAGGTTAGATACTCACTCTAAATAGATGAAACCTAGGAGAGAAGATGAGTTGGGAGAGAGAGAACTCGTAACCTAGGGTTTTATAAACTAAAAGAGGCTGAAAAACTGTTTTAAAACACGCTGCTGCGTATTTAAGCTTGACAGTCCCGCTCGAGCGCACAAAACACCGCTCGAGCGTAAAGAACAAAAACAAGGTCCGCTCGAGCGCAATGTTAACCGCTCGAGCGTAGATTCTCCCATTCCAGAACCTACGCGAAGAACACACTGCTCGCTCGAGCGTCAACAATACCGCTCGAGCTCAACCCGCTCGAGCTCAGAAATCCCGCTCGAGCGTAGATATCACACCTGCAGAAGTTTTGCAGGGTTCAAAAATACTGGAAGTGTGCAATCTCCGCTCGAGCGCAAGAAGGTCCGCTCGAGCGGAACGGCCGAAACTTCAAAAATCTGGGGTTTGATCCCAGACTCAAACCACCCACTCGAAACAAGTCTAACACACCCTAAGACTCAAACAATGACGTTAAAGGATGATGACAACAATAATATGACAACAGAATCCACGGAACATAAGTCCATATACAATAATCCAATGGGAAAAGACCGGGGTCGCTATAACCTCCCCCCCTTAAAAGAATTTCGTCCCCGAAATTAAGCATAAGTTTTCAAAAACAAGTTTTCTCAATTCCCACTGATATCATAAAACAATAAACAACTTGACCCAATACCGGTCACTTCATCTCTTATCAAGAGGCATCTCACAATATGTATGAATCAACATATATTCAACTTGCATCAATATTATGCATTATTCCTTTCAATGTTAACAATTTCCATATCATATTCAATCTCATGATATAAACAACACATTCCATGTATAAATGTTATATTCCACTTCCAAGAAAGGCAAGTTCAAAATGCTAACATTAAATCCAAAACATTCTTAATGTTTTCCAACTTAAGACATATATAAAATTCTCAAGTTCAACAATACTATAAAATCTAAATACAAGATTACAAATCCACAAACAAGTCCGGATATTTCCCGCGAACTTCCAATTCACGTTCCCAAGTGGCCTCCTCCACTCCGTGATGCTTCCACAAAACCTTTACTAAAGGGATGGTCTTGCCACGCAGGACTTGATCCCGCCTATCCAAGACTCGAATCGGTCTCTCCTCATACGAAATATCCTCGTCAACAACTAAGTCGGTCCAATCCAACACATGTGATGGATCCGGCTCATACTTCCGAAGCATACTAACATGAAACACGTCATGAACTCCGGACAACTGCGGTGGCAAAGCTAAACGATAGGCAGCCTCACCAATTCTCTCAAGGATCTCAAAAGGACCAATAAATCGAGGGGACAACTTCCCGCTCTTCCCAAACCTCATCAAACCTCGCCTAGGTGATATTTTCAGAAAGACATGATCACCTACCTCAAACACCAAAGGTCTCCTCCTACGGTCGGCATAAGATTTCTGACGACTCTGGGCTGTAACAAGCCTCCTACGGATAAGCTCAACCTTCTCCGTCGTTTCCCTCACTAACTCTGGACCCAACAAAGGTGCATCACCCACCTCGGCCCAACAAACTGGAGACCTACACGGTCGGCCATACAAGGCCTCAAACGGTGCCATACCGATACTAGCCTGAAAACTGTTGTTGTAGGCAAACTCCACTAAAGGCAAGTGCCTCTCCCACAACCCACTAAAGTCGAGAACACAACCCCGAAGCATATCCTCAAGGATCTGAATAGTACGCTCGGACTGCCCGTCAGTCTGAGGATGATAAGCCGTGCTAAATGTCAACTTGGTGCCTAAAGCACTCTGCAAACTCTGCCATAACCTGGCAGTGAAACGAGGATCTCTATCTGAGACGATCGTTACTGGGACCCCGTGTAACCTCACTATGTCCCGAATGTACAAATCGGCAAGATGATCTACTGAATCTCTAACGCGCATAGGAATGAAGTGCGCCGACTTAGTCAACCGGTCTACAACCACCCAAATAGCATCACTACCCCGCTGAGTTCTCGGAAGACCCACAACGAAGTCCATAGTGACATGCTCCCACTTCCACTCGGCAATAGGCAAGGGTTGCAACAAACCCGCAGGCCTTTGATGCTCGGCCCTTCACTTGCTGACAAGTAAGGCACTTAGACACGAAAGCTGCCACATCTCTCTTCATACCTCGCCACCAAAATTGGCGACCCAAATCCCGATACATTTTAGTGCCTCCCGGATGCACCGCAAGGCGCGAATGATGAAACTCTCGAAGTACCTCCTCTCGGCAAGACTCCGGCACAAACAAACGGTCTCGGTATCTCACACTCAGGTCGGGATACACCGTCAAACCCTTCTCAACCTTCCCACTGGAAATCTTTTCTCGGAGCGATTCTACCTCAAGATCACCCCTCTGAGCCTCTAACACTCGAGTCACAAGTGTAGGCTGTGCAACAACAGAAAACAAGGTCGCAGCCTCAACGGATTCACCCAAAAGCAAATCAAACTCCCCAAGTGCACCCAACATCTCCCACTCTCGGATGGCTATACTAGCTATGTCACCAACAGATTTCCTGCTAAGGGCATCGGCCACAACATTGGCCTTCCCCGGATGATAGTGCAACTCGAAGTCGTAATCCTCAAGAAATTCCATCCACCTCCTCTGCCTCAAATTCAAGTCTTTCTGTGTAAACAGATATTTCAGACTCTTATGATCGGAGAATACCTCAAATTTCTCACCATACAGATAATGCCTCCAAATCTTCAAGGCAAAAATCACAGCTGCTAATTCTAAATCATGCGTAGGGTAATTCTTCTCATGAATTTTCAACTGACGTGAGCCATAGGCAACCACTTTCCCCTCTTGCATCAACACACAACCCAGACCCTCTCGTGAGGCGTCACAATAGACTGCATAACCCAACCCTCTCTCCGGAATAATCAAGACCGGAGCGGTGGTCAATCTAACCTTCAGCTCCTGAAACGACTTTTCACAAGTCTCACTCCAAACAAAATTGACTCCCTTCCAAGTCAGTCTAGTCAAAGGTGAAGCTAACCTGGAGAAATCTTTCACAAACCGACGGTAATACCCAGCTAATCCCAGAAAACTGCGGATCTCAAACACACTCTTAAGCTGTGCCCAATCTTGCACTGCCTCTGTCTTGGACGTATCAACAGACACCCCTTCCCCAGAAACTACATGGCCTAAGAACTTCACCTCTTTTAGCCAGAACTCACACTTTCCGAACTTAGCATACAGCTTATGGGCTCTAAGTAACTCAAGCACCACTCTCAAGTGTCCCTCGTGCTCCTCCTCTGAAGGTGAGTAAATCAGAATGTCGTCCACGAAGACGACCACAAAACGATCTAAGAATTCCCGGAAGATCCGGTTCATCAAATCCATAAACACTGCCGGTGCATTGGTGAGTCCAAACGGCATCACCAGGAACTCATAGTGGCCATACCGCGTACGGAATGCCGTCTTCGGAATATCCTCCTCCCTGACTCTCAACTGGTGGTAACCCGATCTCAAGTCTATTTTAGAGAAACAACGGGAACCCTTCAACTGGTCAAACAGATCATCTATACGAGGCATAGGGTACTTATTCTTAACCGTAGCCCGATTCAATTTCCGGTAATCGATACACAGTCTCAACGCCCCACCTTTCTTCTTAGCAAAGAGGGCCGGTGCTCCCCACGGCGAAACACTAGGACGAATATAGCCCTTATCTAGCAACTCCTGGAGCTGAACTTTCAACTCAACTAACTCGGCTGGGGCAAAACGGTAAGGTGCCATAGAAATCGGCGCTGTGCCGGGCACTAGATCAATAGAGAACTCAACCTCTCGATGAGGTGGCAAACTAACAAGATCCTCGGGAAACACGTCCGAGTACTCACATACTACTCTCGGCAACACGGTCTGAGTCTCATCACACTCACTACTCTCAAGGCTAGCAAGTAGACCACTCAACTCGCTCCGCCCTCGCGGATCATACCCCGGTGGTAACACACTACCAACCCGGTCCCCCAGAAAATGAAAACGTTCTCCGCTAACGGTACAACAAGTGACCCTCTGACGGTAGCAATCAATAAATGCCCGGTATGACGATAACCAGTCCATACCCAAAATAACATCGAAGCCCTTCATGGGCATAACCACAAAAGAAAAAGGGATTCTATGATCATCGACTTCTATATCACAACCCCTAACACCTTGTTTCAAGATCAATTCACCCCCAAGAGGTGACACTACACAAATAGGAGATGCTAACTGTGCCAACTCCAACTCCAAAATAGATGCAAATGCAGCAGACACAAAGGAATGAGATGCACCCGTATCAATCAAAACACTAGCAACTGAATTGCAAAACAAGAAGGTACCTCTCACAACCGACGGGGCCGGTACAAGATCCTGCGCGGTAACAGCATATACGCGCCCAGACGACCTCTGATCAACCTGCTCACCCCTCGGAGCATAAGATTACTGCACAGACTGGGACGATGAAGCCCCCTGATTGGCCCTCGAGGCCTGAACGGACTGAGTTGGCTGACTACTCTGAGTCTGCCTCAAACCCGATGCACCAGGTGTGCCACTCAACTGCGGGCAAAACCTCTTCAGGTGCCCCGGCTGACCGCACTGAAAACAAGAGAGTGGGCCTCTGCCCTGACTCTGGCTCTGAGATCGAGCCGAAGAAGATGCTGCTCTCTGAACTCCTCCCCTCTGAGGACAAACTGGATACTTGTGACCCAGCTGGCCACACTTAAAACAGGTAATGTCTCCCTGACTGCCTTTTCCAGAACTAGCACTCGGCACTGGAAAAGTGGATCTAGAAAAACTACTCTGAGGCTGCTGAGGAGTGAAACCTCTCTGCCTCCTGCCATCACTCTGGCCATCCTGACTCCTCTTGGAGCCTTTCTGCCTTTCCCCCTCTTCCTGCATCATAATCTCAGTATGGGCTGCTGCATCAACCAAACGCCCAAAATCCCGAATCATAGACCCAACAACTCTCAGCATGAGGCCACGCCTCAACTTTTTCTCAAACTCAATGCAACGGCGTTCCTCAGTCGCCACCAACTCAGGTGCAAACCTGGACAAACTAGTGAATGCAGCCTCAAACTCGGCCACCGATAAACTATTCTGCTCAAGATGGCGGAACTGATCTCTCAACTTCTCCTGAACAGCTGGAGACAAGTACTTCTCCTGAAAAGCATCAACAAAAGCCTTCCAGGTACCCCCAATACGACCCTTGATGAACTTCCACCACTGACCCGCATCCCCCTTCAGCTGGAAAGATGCCAAGGTCACCTTCAGTGCCTCGTCTTCGATGCCTAGCATCTCAAACGTTTTCGTTGTCTGTTCGAGCCATTCGTCTGCCTTAAGCGGCTCGCTAGGATCACCTAAAAATTCGTCCGGGTGAGACCGGAAGAATTCCCTCTTCAGAAAAGCAGGTCCTGTATCTGCAGCAACGACAGCCTGGGCTGGATTCGCAGCCCTTAGAATGTCAACTGACGCCTGAAATGCCCCTGCTATCCCTTGGGCCAAAGTGCCCATAAACTGCTGTCCTACTGACTCGGCCACATTGGCTTGGCCAACACCCTCCTGAACTGCCGGAATTTCCTCCGGTATAGGCACTTCCTGCCTGGCCTGCCTACCACGCCTACCACGACCTCGTCCTCGTCCTGACATCCTAATAAAGGAAATAAAGACGTTAGCACTCTAAATAATGTGCCAAAATTATAACACTCACGTCCTAATACATTGGACAACAATAAATCACACCACGTAAGCACATAATCACATAAGCACCTACGAATTTCATTCCTGGATAATGATAGTCCCGAGGCGCCACTAAAGTTCCGGTTGGAAACAACATTGATCAAGTGCCTTTCCAACAAGACTTTCAGAGACTCAAGGGTCCAGTCAACATCCTAGAAACTACATTCCCATACCCACATAGTCACACAATAAACATGTTATCACATAAGCATATAACATTACACTAAGTCTCTATCAAACGAGACGAACCCATTGTGATTCTAATCACTTCCCCACGTACCCAAAGTATTCGAACCCGGTACGCTCTGATACCAAGTTGTAACGCCCTAAAAAAATAAACCCATAATACATAATACTAACATGCAGAATTATAAGGAAATAAAGCATCTTATTTCATTCATCAGTGTATCATAAAATAAAAACATCATAATAAATGCCCTTATGGGCTTACATCTTGCCAAGCCAACACTTGGACACAATTTCATGAGTTCTAACTCAAAACAAATAAAGCCCTAGGCTTGAAAGGTTACAAGTTGTTCAAATAAAACAGATAAAATAAAGCAAGTCTTCGAGTCCAAATCCTCAAAAGCTAAGTCCTTGGAAGGTAGTGAACCACCTGAACCTGAAAATGAAGTTCCCATATAGGGTGAGCCACAGCCCAGTAGAAAAATACTAAACCAAGCATAAGAATTAACTAAAGCATTAGCATTCGATACGTGGTTAACACAAGATAATCAATTCCCAGTTTCATGACACTAATGTCTACGTTGTCTATGACGCATTGTCTATGACACAACACACTTTCCATTTATACAGACATGGCTCAGAACCTGGCCAGAACAATCAACAAGGATAACAAATCAGGTTAAACCTTTCTTATAACAAAATAAACACACATGCTGGTGTTATGACAATCTCAATCAAATCCACTTCCATACTTCCCAACTGATACACATGGTGGTGATGTATCATATCAACAACAAATAGCAATATTGCTATTATCAATAAGCACACATATGAGTGATGCTACTGGAGTCCATCCCCTATCTCCTCCCAACAAATCCGGTTTAGAGGTACATCCCCTATCTTCCCCTAAACCGTGGAGTTCATCCCCTATCTTCTCCAAACAACATGCATATGCAATGAAACACACAATTGCCATATACAACACATAATCAATACAAGTAATGTTCTGTATTAATTCAACAGTTAACATACGTGACTTAATTCCAGTTATACCTAAGCCACATGCAAGGTCTACAACAATCACGACTATCCTCCACCGATAGCCCAAAACAGTTATTTCTAAACAAGAAATAAATACAACAATGAATGTAAAATCCACATTCTCATAGGTAAGTATTTAAACTACCCAACTATATCATTAATCTCATAATTTTCCCAACTTCATGAATTAAACCCAATTCCACATTTTTCCCTTAAATTAATTATACAAATTAATCTAAGCCAAAACCCTAAGGTTTCTCCCAAAATTACCAAACTACCCCCACATACCAAAATACCAACACTTAGGATTAAAACGTATAAATGGAGTAGGAAATCCCTACCTCGAAGCAAGAACCCAAAAAGAAGAAGACGGAGATGATAGCCCAAACTCCAAAGTGCTCCAAATCAACAACCGTTCAGATTAAATGGAAGCCCTCGACCCACTCTACCTTTTTAATGAAGGAACTAGGTTAGATACTCACTCTAAATAGATGAAACCTAGGAGAGAAGATGAGTTGGGAGAGAGAGAACTCGTAACCTAGGGTTTTATAAACTGAAAGAGGCTGAAAAACTGTTTTAAAACACGCTGCTGCGTATTTAAGCTTGACAGTCCCGCTCGAGTGCACAAAACACCGCTCGAGCGTAAAGAACAAAAACAAGGTCCGCTCGAGCGCAATGTTAACCGCTCGAGCGTAGATTCTCCCATTCCAGAACCTACGCGAAGAACACACTGCTCGCTCGAGCGTCAACAATACCGCTCGAGCTCAACCCGCTCGAGCTCAGAAATCCCGCTCGAGCGTAGATATCACACCTGCAGAAGTTTTGCAGGGTTCAAAAATACTGGAAGTGTGCAATCTCCGCTCGAGCGCAAGAAGGTCCGCTCGAGCGGAACGGCCGAAACTTCAAAAATCTGGGGTTTGATCCCAGACTCAAACCACCCACTCGAAACAAGTCTAACACACCCTAAGACTCAAACAATGACGTTAAAGGATGATGACAACAATAATATGACAACAGAATCCACGGAACATAAGTCCATATACAATAATCCAATGGGAAAAGACCGGGGTCGCTATAGTGAAAGTCTCGAATTTTTTTTTTTTTTTTTTTTTTGACAGCTTTTATGGATAGGTTTTGTTAGGAGTTTTTATTGTTCCGAAAGTTTTGAGAGGGGAGGAAAAGAGCTATAAACTAAAAAGGGAGCTGCCACGTATTTTTTAAAATTATGAGGATTTTAAAATGGCATTTTGAAGGCTTTTGGAAACACCACTACATTCGATTATATATAGTATAGATGTTAGATGTTAACGAAACTTGACACACACGACTAACTAGGCACAAGTGACTTGCAGGAAAAGACGGGACTCGAAACTGATTCCCGATTTTGAATCGAGAGCCTAATTTTTGTTTGTGAAAACTTGTCCTTAAGAAACTCTTTTTCCAAACCAGTTGACACACTAAAATGCTCAAACGGTATCGGATGTCAACAAAACTTGACACACATACTAACTAGGCACAAATAACTTGTACGAAAAGACAGGACTTGAAATCGATTTCTGATTTTGAATCTGAAGCCTAATTTCTGTTTGTGAAAACTTGTCCTTTAGAAACTCATTTTCCAAACCGATTAACACACTAAAATGCTTAAACGGCGTCGGATGTTGACGAAACTTGACACACCTGACTAACTAGGAACAAATGACTTGTACGAATGAACGAGACTCGAAACTAATTTCCGATTTTGAATCTAGAGTATAATTCTCATTTGTGAAAACTTGTCCTTAGGAAACTCTTTTTCCGAACTTGTTGACACGCAAAATGCTCAAATGGTGTCAGATGTCAACGAAACTTCGCACACCTAACTAATTAGGCACAATTGACTTGTAGGAAAAGACAGGACTCGAAACCGATTCCCGATTTTGAGTTTGGAGCCTAATTTCTGTTTGTGAAAACTTGTCCTTAAGAAACTCTTTTTTCCGAACCGGTTGCACACTAAATAGTCAAATGGCGTCGAATTTCAACGAAACTTGACATACATGACTAACTTGGTAAATGACTTATTGGAAAAGACAGGACTCGATCTCTTGACATTGATTATGTGTTCTTTGTTTTGTATCACTTATATTGCCTTTTTGTTATTGTTAATCTCACATCTGTTTCATGTCTACTAGCATGAACTACTAGGGGCTTCTATGTCTATGTTTAAATACAATTACTTGGCTAGATTTCTTATTTTGTGTTTATTCTATTATTGTTAGATTGTAGCGGAATGTGTTCAATACCTACCTAATTTTAATAGTATTATTATCATTATAGGATGTAATTAAAGTTTCTTAAGATAGTTCACGTATACCAATAGTCGAATTGGCGGAGGGACTTCTTATTAGTGACGATCCGTTGTGTGAAATTGATGGAGTTCCAATTGGGCATAAATATTGCAAAGTCTTTGTCTTAAAAGAGAAAATGTTGTTAGTTTGGAAATACCATCCCAAGGTCTAAGAACAATTGGAGAAGTTGTTGGTAGATACATTGTGTGGCACTCGATTCATGTATATGTTGCAATCTTATTTATTTATTTATTTATTGAAATAAATATCAAATATTTTATATTTTTTATAAGCTTGAAATTAATTATATTGTAAATAACTATTATTTTTTTGTTTTTTTTTTGCAGAGCTACCCTCTCGAGTACGTGATGATATCTTCGCATATCAATATTGGAATTTGCTGTTGATACTAAAACAAGTTATAATATATATATATATGTTGTATTGTCGACACTTTTATTTTTTTTAGAATTTTCTGAAAAGTGAATTCTAAAAATGGAAACCAAACTGAGTGATTAGTATTGTTAGAGGATGTTTTATATATTTTTGTAAGGAATGTTTGGTTGACATTGTATGGTTACAGGGTACATATATATTATTATTCGTATATATGATTTTGTAAATGTGAATGTGAATGCGGATGTAGATGTGGATGTATTTTATTTAAGAAAATATTAATAATTTGTATAAGGAATAAATTATTAAAAAATATATTTATTTTATAAAAATAATTATTTTGTGACAGTAATAAGCCGCCGCTAATGTAATCATCATTTCCTTGCATTTTATTAGTGACGAGTTAACCTGTCACATATACATATTAGTGCCATCTTTAGTGACGTTTTAAACTGTCGCGAATACATTATTGATTTAATTATGTTTTTTTTGCAACATTTAAGATCGTCTCTAATATTAATTTTCGTGACTTCAACTACTGTCTCTAAAAAAAAATTTGGTGACAACATCCTAAACTGTCGCTAAAAGTGACATTTTTCCCACTTTTTTGTGTCAGGTTAAATTATCGCAAAAATCATTGATTTACCGACGCTACCAGGAAGTGACGGTTTGTAACCGTCGCAATACCTTTTGTCACACCCTCTTCTGCCACCTCGTATTTTTCGTCGCTACTCTACTGCAAAAAGTCTTTTGCGATGACATGTGGACCTTTTACGACATTTGAAACTGTCACAAATGGTCTGATTTTTAGTAGTGACCCCCTTGGGAAAGATCGTATTACCAATGCGTGCATGCACCAAGTCGCTAGAGGTTGAGTTCCTAGTCATCAAGCTTCCATCACCCTATAATATGATCATGGGTCGCACATGGCTCCATGCAATGAAAGCCATACCGAATACTTACCACTGGCTCCTTCGTTATCTGACTCTGCAGGGCATTGAGCAAATCCATGGTTCACAACAGTCAGCAAAGGATTGTTATCTCACAACCTTGGTGAAGCAGCCAAAGGATCTAGAGGTGAATTCAATTACAGTTTCGAACCAGAAGAGTCTTGAAGATGTTAGGAAAACCCCGACCGAGAAAGTAACGAAGGATTTAGACTGAGTACTTATTAATGATGATCCTAAGAAATTCTTTTGGTCGACACAGGTCTAAGTGTCGCCGAGCAACAATAGCTAGTCTCTTTCCTTCTCGGCAGTATTGATGTTTTTGCATGGACAACTTATGATATGTTGAGGATAGACCCTTCCATCTCTATTCAGAGCCTAAATGTCGATTCCAAAGCTAAGCCATTTGTTTAGAAAAGTCGTCGTTCCGCTGCTAAACATGCCACGACTGTAGTTGATGAAGTCGACAAGTTGTTGGAAGCTGGGGCAATTCAGGAAGTTACTTATCCCACATGGTTGTCCAATACAGTCGTGGTGAAGAAGAAGACAGGGTCATGGCGTGTCTGCATAGATTTTACAAATTTAAACAAAGCCTACCCCAAGGATTACTTTCCTTTACCCCGAATCGACCAACTTGTGAATACAATCGCCCAAAACCAATGCATGAGCTTCTTGGATGCTTATAAGGGCTATCACCAAATTGCCATAGATCTGGCCGACCAAGACAAAATGGCATTTCTCACTCCAAGGGCAACCTATTGTTACAAAGTTATGCCCTTTGGACTGAAAAATGCTGGGACAATATATCAAAGATTGGTCACTATCCTGTTCAAAGATCAAATCGGCAAAACTATGAAAGTTTACATCGATGATATGGTGGTGAAGTCCAAAGAAAAGGGTGTACAATTAGCTTATCTCACCGAAAAGCTTGACATTCTTCGGAAATACAAAATGAAGCTAAACGCCTTGAAATATGCATTTGGCATCGGATCAGGAAAATTCCTCGGCTATATTGTAAATCATCATGAAATAAAAGCTAACCCAAAGCAAATTAAGGCCATCACGGAACTCGGCACACCAAGGTCGGTCAAAGAGGTTCAGAAGTTAATGGGTATAGCTGCAGCCCTTAACAGATTTATCAACCGGTCCTTAGATCGATGTAGGCTATTCTTTCACACACTTCGACAGGGCAAACTATTTAAGTGGACCCTAGAATGTCAAACTACTTTGGAGGAGCTGAAAACCTATCTCATTTTCATCCCTCTTTTGTCTACTCCCTTGCCAAGCGATGTGTTTATCTTATATTTGGTCGTATCGGATCATGCAGTAAGTGCCGTCTTGCTTAAGAAGTAACTCGATGAGAAAAAACCCATCTTTTATGTTAGCAAGTCAACGATAGACGCTGAAACTCAGTATTTACCTTTAGAGAAGTTGATTCTAGCTCTTGTAGTGACTACCAGAAAACTAATACACTACTTTCAAGCCTATACCATTAAAGTATTAACGGATCACCCCTCTGTTCAGTCCTTCGCAGAGTTGAATCGTCGAGATGAGTCTCCAAATGGGCATTGGAACTCAAACAATATGACCTCCAATTTGCACCAAGGACGGCTTTCAAAGGGCAAATCTTGGCCGATTTTGTCACTAAGTTAACTAAGCCAACATCCCATGTTGAGTTAAACTTTCAGCACCAGTCAAATCACCAATTACAGCCGAAATGGAGAATATGTATTGGGAATATTTGGCAGTTGTATTGTGATGGATCATCCAACCAGCGCAGCAATGGGACGGGAGTCGTTATTATGACCCCTGAAGGAGCAGTAGTGGAACAGTCAGTTAAACTTGGCTTTGATGCCTCAAACAACGAGGCCGAATACGAAGCCCTTCTGGTCGACCTTAGAAATTCGCTTCACATGAGAGCTAAACGGTTGTAAATTTTTTGTGATTCGAAAGTGGTCATCAACCAATTAAAAGGTGAATATGTAGCTAAAAACGACCACATGGCAACATACATGAGGACGACCAACTCTTTACTTGAGAAATTTGATAGCCATGAACTGAATCAGATTATTCATGATCAAAATACACACGTTGATGCTCTAGCCTACTTAACCTCAGCTATAAACTCAAAATTTAAAAGAACCGCGAAAATGGGTTTCATTCCGGAGCTGAGTTTTAGCATTCCCAAATATCTCATTGTGAATGTCATCCAAAAAGGGACGAGTTAGATGGATCCCATTGCTACATTCCTAGCTTCAAAACAATTGCCAAAGAGTAAAAAGGAAGCTCACAAGCTACGGAATAAGGCTTTGAGATATTATTTGGATCCTCAAGGAAAGCTTTACAAAAAATCTATCTGGACCATACTTGCAGTGTGTTCATTCAGACATGGTTGAGGATTTCTTTGGCCGAAATACACAAAAGAAATTATGGTGCTCATTCAGGAAGTAGATCATTGGCTCATCGAGCCATCAGTCAAGGGTATTGGTGGCCGACTATGTGTACTAACACTGAGAATTATGTTAAGAAATGCGAGCAATGCCAAAAGTTTTCTTCACTAACACATCTGTCTGCCTAAGAGCTTAATTCCGTGACTAGTCCTTGGCCTTTTGCTCAATGGGGTTTGGATATAGTTAGGCTGCTACCGAAAGCTTCCAAATATCCCGCACGTGTTAACAATTCGGACCCTCAATTTCTTCGATCTAGTCTCACGAGTGCAATGTGAAGCATGGATGAGAGTCCAAATCTAGCAACTTTTATTGAAACCATTTTATAACAAATTCATTGCCAGAAATGGACTACATTACCAAATCTTAGAGTCACTACCTAATATTTTGAGAAAATTAGAAAACTCGTGACTCGTGCCAAGGCCACTGTTCATCGTAACCAAGGATGCTTGGCTTGAAACCTTAGGTATGAGAGAGAAAGGTCATTAATTTAGCACCCCCGCTCACCCGATCAAAAGATCAGCATCTACTAAGCCATGATATGATTTTTATTAACTTTATATGTTCATATTCTGATTATTAATAAATCCTAAAATTTACTATATGAAACAAACAATATAAACTATGTCATTCATTTTACAACAATTTGATTTCATTATTTCGAAAAGGTTTTGAATAGTACAATCATGAAAATCAATTTTATTCTAAATTAAATAACATAACCTTCACCCACTGGCATGCATAGAGTTATATCAAATAACTAACTAGCCACATGGTAGGATGCTAATCACAGTAAGAAAAAAACACAAAAGTGGGATGCTAAAGTACAAAAACTTACATATTTACTAATGTCCCGCAAACAATTACAAAAAAAAAAAAAAAAAATGTAGTAAAATATGCATTATCCTATATACAAGATCCTAATGCAATTCACTCATGAAATGCAACTACAGATCCAGTTTCTAATATATGACATGTGAATCATCTCAAAACATGAGGTAGAGCACAAAATCACATAATAATCAATTAAACTCACAAATGCAAATTTAGCCGGGTCTTAAGGCATAAGACATGGATGCAAGGCATGGATATGATGACAAGAAAAATAACATGCATATTTACAGAATATGGAAAGTAAAATAAAGAATAGGATAGAAAGAAGCGGGGCGGGGAATCATTACAACTTTGAATATTACATATCCGAATAGGGGGGGAGAGGAAAAATATTACAACAAGATTGAATCCTCACAAACACTCTCTAATTAAAAGAAAAACAATAAAAACAAAAGTTACAAAGGTCTCAAGAAATGTTATGTTTGACACCGGGAGCCTGCTGGGCTTTTATCCATAAGAAACTGGCTGGCCAGCCAAAGCTAGCGAGCTAAAAAGTTCGCCGGCTAGCTAATAAGCCTAGGCCGAAAACTCTATTTTGTTCAAACACTAGAAAAATAAACGGAAAATATGGAAGTGACTCAACTAACTACTTCCAGTTAGCTTACAATAGGTTTATAACATGAAATTGAAGCAAAAAAAAAAAAAAAAAGCAATACAAGAAAGAAAAAGCAAGAAAGTGAAAGAAAATGGAAAGTGTGCAAAATTTACCTTCCAATGAAGGATTTGATTTCTAAACTTCCTTTTGATCCCCCTCAAGTTTAGGAAGAGTGTTCTCAATTCTTAGGTTGAAAATTCAAAATTCTAGTTGGAATGGTATTTTTAGGCTATTTAACAGTGTTTGTTAGGAATGAGGAGAGTTACAACTTTCTGTTTTTCTCTTAATTTCAATAACACTCACTCTCTTTTGATCAAGGCTTAAGAGTATGGCTCTAACAGAATTTATGGAATGATTTTCGTATATGGAAATATGGAATATCAGTATGTATGGAAGTTTTGGCTGAAAGTTTAAGGTATTTCCTCTTTCTCTCTCAAACTCTCAATTCACTCTCTCGATTCAATTCCATCCTCTACTTCTCTTTCTTATCTATTATGATCCTCTCTATCTCTACATGCAATCAAGGAAGGTTGTTAAGTCAAGAAGAAGGTGGGAGACAGGGATGATGGGGTGACAGAGGTGGTTGAAATGAATGCAACCTTATGGAAGGGGACAAACCCCATTTTGACAATAGAGGCCAAAGGAGGATAATGGAGGGGACCTAGATACATCTCGTGCATTGAACGTATCATCAAAAGATCTGAAATGGCATGACCCACATGCTTTTATCATGAATTTTTTTGAAATTGCCTTGCTCTTTGACAATTAGCCGACCGGCCAATTTATTAGCTGACCGGCCAAAAACTTGTCTTGGCTAGCCAAAATCTTGGATGGCCAGCCAATTAATTGCTTGGCCGACCAATCAAGTTAGTCGTGGCTGACTATTTTTCATGAAACAGAATTTTTCAACAGAATTCTTGTCCTTTCCTCGTATTTGCACACTGTTCTTTACTCAATGTCCTAAGAAAATGTTTCATTTTAAAGTTTAAAAGTGAGCCTCAAAACACTACGAAAATATTCAGAACAAAGAGCGGAAAGAAAGTTTCCAAAGACAGTTTTGAACGGGATTTGAACACTTGGCCAAAATAGGCTTAGGTTTGGAAATGAAGCACAAATTCCGTCTTTCTTAATGAGAATTTTTTGAGAAACACAATCTTGTTTTCATCATCATGTACTCAAAAGCAAGCGCCCAAGTCTTAGGGCTGATCAAAATAGGGTGTCTATAGTTGTCCCTCTTTGATAGAACTCGAAGTCATTTCTTAACGTGAGTGAATGTCAAAACCCAAAGATAACCTTTTTGGCAAGGTCGTAAGACTTAGGCAAACAAATAAGATGCAAATGTAGTTGGTTAAACCCCTAAGGGTTGCCTACGTATCCCCTTACAAGGAATCAAACCACCGTAGTTCAAAGACGAAATGCAAATGATATTTTGAAAGTTGGACCTACACGATTCAGAAAGCCATTTTTCTTTTGAAAATTCACGATCTACAATGCAATGCAATAGGTAATATGAAGCATAACAAGGGATACAATCCAAACACATTCACATAAGAGAATAAAACGTAATCGATGAATAGTTTTAACCTATAACCCAAAACAAGGGAAGTATTAACCGATGGATAGTCTCAACTAATAACCTAATAAAAGGGAGATATTAACCGATGGTGGTTTAAACTATCAACAACTCGAGAAAGGCATAGTATCGTCATCCCAAAAAGGGGCCAGCATAAACTGAGTGGTTTGAACCTACAACCTAAAAAGGGGGCTAGCAGTAACTGATAAAAAAAAGTTATATCAAATGTTGATGTGAATGGATTGCAACCATGCATGAACAAACAATACAAGTGTGATGGTGAATGCAAAAAAGCAACACAAAAGGGCAATGTGAGACATACAACATGTTGTGATATAATATGATGAATACACAACAGATGAATAAATATTTTTTTTGTTTTTTTCAAAATTTTCTCTTTTTGTTTTTTTGATTTTTGATTTTGATTTTTTTTTTTTTTCTTTCAAAATTTCCTTTTGAATTTTTTCCTTTTTTTTTTTTTTTTTTTTTTTGGATTTTTGATTTAGAATCTGAAAAGAAAAAATTAATAAAACTGAAGGTAAACTAATCACTTACCTTATTATTTTCTCGAACAAAATTTTAATCAAGTCCAATGCTTAACACTATGTCCTTAAGACAGATTCGTCCTCTCTTCAGTGCTTTTAGATTATGGACGTCTATCTCCCAAGATAATATGATCAACAACAAACAGTAGCAGTATTACAAACTATTCGCACAATGAACACACTTTGTGTTTATACACTTTCTCATACGAAAAATAAATGCAGCAAAATGCAGACAGCAAAGTAAAAACAAGAATGGAATACAAAATCCAAATGAGGGACTGCCTATTTCTAGATGAAATAGTGGCTTTTTAGAACAGGTAAAAAACCTGTTCGGACAGGTTTGAATAGGTACAAGACCTGTTCAGTTTGAATTAAACAGATACAAACCTGTTTAGTTTAAATTTAAACAGATATGAACGTGTTCAGTTTAAATTTAAACAAATATGAACCTATTCGGGTGGAGGAAAAAATCTGGGCAGATGTGTTGGACCAAAATGCCAATTCGAAATTAATTTCGAAATTTAAATTCCAAAAGGTAACAATTTTAATTTTAGAAAAAATAAAATTCAAATGTTTTTGGCCCAAAAAGATAAGCATTAGACCAAACAAGCCCAACCCAACCTCACACCACCCACCTACACCCAAGCCCGCCCGCCCTACCGGGCAGATGGACGGCAGCGCACGCATGTCTGTTTGTTTTAGGCCCAATGGGTCTAGCCCGCTTTACCCATAACCTTACCATTTCACAAAACTTGGGTATCCCTTGGGGCCTTCCCCAAGTTGTAAGCCCAAGGCTTATAAACCCAACAATGTTAGCCTAGCTAAGCAATGTGGGACAAGCTTCCTTTCCTCCAATTTTGGGAAACCCACCAAAACACCATTTTCATAAAGCTTACTTTGGCTTCAATTTCCCATTCACCCGATAATGGTTTTGAACAACCACATATACTACGTGAATCATAACATGGCATAGAACGCATTACCACCAATACCCGCTATAACCGGTACTTGGGACCTAGTTAAATTATGGTCCAAAGTTTATTAAAAATTCTATTTTTGTACAAAATTTCTCAACCATTCTAACAAAAATTTCTATACATATCCTATATACATATACAGATACAAAAATACAAAATACATATTACATATATATACATATATACAAAATATATATATATATATATACGGATACATACACACGTACGAACTATATATGCCTATACGGATACATACATATATACATATATGTCTACGAACATAGACATACAGATACACAAACATATATATACAAAATATACACTCCTCTCCTATTTCTCTCTCTCTCTCTCTCTCTCTCTCTCTCTCTCTCTCTCTATGCCCCGTTCATATTCGTCGAGCATCCTATTTGGCATGCGGTCTCAATAATCACGGTGCACCTGACCAACAGCAGTTGGACCGACCTTGTTTGTTAAAGATTGCCTCGGCAATCCCTCTTCTCTTGGCTTCTTCTTTTTCTCCATTTTCTTCTTAAACTGAGGCCTGCAAGAGAGTAAAGCATAAAGCTACAAACCCTCTTGCCATTACTCTGCTAATTTTCCCTTCTTGGCATTATCCTCCCCCTGACATGGCCTCTTCTCGCTGTCCTCTCACTCTTTTTCTAGACCTTAACACTTCCTTGATGGAAAATGCCGAGGCCAGCTCCTCTAAGTCTCGACAGAGTGCCCCTGCCGCTACCTCTGTTCTCAGTTTTGCTGCGCTGTCAGTCGATCAACTGATGGTAGCACAGTCTGATATTGATGCCAACCGCTACACATTGAAGTCCTGTGTGAAAACCGTGACCGCGGTCTCCAATTTATCTTATCGGTTGCAGGGTAGGACGAGTGAAGTGCATCGGTTAAACACCCAACTTTCTCTACTTTAGTGTATGTACAAGAACGCTCGAGCAAAAGATTAACGCATTGAAAACGCAGAACAAAGAGATGAAATGAAAGGGCACCTCTATGGCTCGATTCAGATTTCCTTTGTACTCCTCATTTGACGGCCAGTGGGGAGTAACTTCTTTTGGAAGCTCTACCAATGCTGAGACAGAAATGTTGAGGCAGAGTCTTCAAAGGCTTCTCGAGAGTAATGGTGAAGTGAGGCAACTAACGGTAGAGTCGAGCGACGAAGTTGTCTGCAAATAAAGTTAATTTGTAATCTTCGCCGCTAGGCTACTACCGGAATCTGAGAAAATTTACCTTTGTTTGTTTTTTGTATTTTCAAAAATTTTCCCCTTTTTTTCTTGTTCTATTTTATTTTCTTTTTATTCTTTTCTATTTTTACTTAGGAAAAAGCACCAATGCTTCAGAATTCCCCCCTCCCTTTTTGTTGTTTTTCAAAAAAATTCTCTCTTTTTTATATTTTTTTATTTTAGTAATGCTGTAATCTGGGGGGCTTCACCCTAAAGTTTAATAAAATGAGTTCTATTGTTTGCACATCATGGTGTGAATGGCACAATACTTGAGCATGAAAACATTTTTCTTTTGAATTTGAATTTGAGAATGGTTGAATTTTAATGAATTCTAAATTGGTCATTGAGCTCTTAATTGACCAGAAATCAAAGAAAAACTCATTGAAAGAAAAAACAAAGCAAAAACAATCCAAACACACTTATTCACACTTGTCGGAACGAAAGACACTCAAAACAAAACTCTAAAAGACAAACCATTGAGCCTACACAAATTCTGCAATTTTTTATTCTGGATTCAAAGATTGGTCAGCCAGCTAATTGATTGGCCGGCCGATTGATTTGTTGTCCAACCAGTTGAAGAATTGGTGGCCAGCTGATTTATGAATCGCCCAGTTGAACAAACTGATGAACTGGCTAAACAAATGGCCGGCTAGCTAAACAAGTGGTCGACCGGTTGAAACAATCAAGAAACGTACCAAGAGTCAACTCAAAACTTGAACAGCCGATTGAATGGTTAGCCAGCCAGCTAAAATATAAACATGAGACTCGAGAGTGCGAGGAGAAGACAGAATTCTTGACTCAACTATGCCCCTAATTCTTTGCTTAGACTTTTTCTTGGTTTTCTGCTAAAAATTTTTTGATCAACATAAGAGTTAGATTAGCATGTTTGTTCCACTCTCTGTTTTGACATCATGTAAATCAAGCTGTGAGTATTGAAAATTTTCCTTTTTGGTCCAAAGAATGGTCAGGTTTTGCAAAAAATGGAATAATTTTCGAGAAAATTAGTCAACTTCGTTAAAAATCCTCAAAAACTATTTTTGCAAATGGCCACTGCCCGACCAATATGAAATCAACCCTTGAGATGCATAACCTCAAGTCAAATAACCCAAGCTTGATTTGTCTTGCATCGGAATATGCCGTAAAGAAGAGATAAGACAATCAAACCGAATAAAGATAACCCAATTGAACATGGACAAGACAGTTGAGTCAAGCAAAAAAATATACCAATCAAACATAGACAGGATGAGTGAGTTGAAAATGGTTGGGGCCAAACCTCAAGATGAAGCTACCTACGTATCCTAAACATAGGAATCAGACCTATAGGAATCAGACCTTACGTAGTTCCGGTGTAAGGCTCACTCGGGTATTAACACTCTCCTTTTGTACTTTATTTTTTGCCAAAGCTGCCCTTTTCGAGTTTTCAATCTTGCGAGTTTTTTATTTTTTATTTTTTCATTTTTTCATTCTTCTTTTTCTATTTTTTTCATTTTCCATTTTCTATTTTTTTTTTTTTTTCTCTAACTTTTGCCTAAGTCACCCTTCCAGATTTTCAGCCCAGCGAGCCTCTCAATAATAGTATTTTTTAGCTTGTCTATATTGATTGGTTGCGAGAACTCTAGGCCATCTAAATCCATGAGAATGGATGCTACACTTGAACAGATACACTTGATGATGTAAGGACCCGTCTAATTGGGTCTAAATTTTGCCCCTAGTGTTATGGATAAGAACTCGATTATCCTTCAATAATAAATCTTCTTCTCTTAAATTCTGGGATTTGAATTTCTTGTCAGTTTCCATTGGCTTGAGAACCGATCTAGTTTTGAATCTTCGATTACATCTAACTTTTTTGCCCCTAGTTCAAGGGCTACTTCCAATCCGACTATACAAGCCTCACACTCTGGTTAATTCTTGAACATTCTGAATCAAGGCTTGAAAGTGATGGGGGGGTCAGATCCCAAAGTCAAGAGTGATCCTATGCTATGTAATCTCAAGATCAATTCTAGGCATGTCTTCGTAAGACCGTGCAAAAACATTTTTTGAAATCTTTTAAGAAAGTAATTAATCGCTTATGTTTTTCTGAAGACAACGTGAAACCAATCTAGACTAAGTAGGGATCCTTCTCAATACCCACATTAACCGCAATGATCTCATCCAGTAAGGGCTTAGCACACCTCTTTTGCTCTCAATTGTTCGAAACAGAGAAGTAGGTGAAAATTACTGCATTTTCATTCAGAACTTCTAGCTCAATGGTCAAAACAGACTCGAAAGAAAGAATGAAAAGATAGACACAGATAGGATATTGATGTACGGGTTATCACCTCCAAAATCACTAGACTCAAACGTGCTAGAATGACTCAAGCCTGATCCTAACTTTACAAACTTGGTGAAATCAAAATTAGAGTTGTTTAGGTAATTTGTTTGAGGGATAGAAATGTAATAATTTTTTTTTGTTTTGAAAAAATGGTGTGTATTGAGAGAAATAGTGGTGTGTAAATAGAATTGCCCTTAAAAAATATACTGGATTTTGACAATTATTATTTACTGCTTCAGCCTTGAGGATCATTTTACATACATGCAATACTTTGATAACATAATTGGAATTTTGAACTAGGGCTTTGGCCTAATAGTGGTAGCTTCATTTTGTAATGTAATATTTCGAGTTCAAATCTTATGGATAGTAGCAACTCAATTTGATAACCAAGAAGAATCAATGCCTCAAATATGGCTCTGATATTAGAAATAGAGGTATATGTTAGAAAAAATTAAACAGAATTTACTATCAGAATAAAATACCAAACTAATAATAAACCAAAAATAACAAATAAATATTATTATTAGAGAGAAAGTTTAGAGAAGCCTGTATGGTGGTCGAGGCACATAGATTGCGCTCTTCTTAGGAACAATACACCCTCTTTGTATCGAGTTGAATGATGTTCCTCTCCCAAGATACAACGACCTTCGAAATCACTTGTTGAAATCACTTGTGTGCAACAAAGTGAATTGCATGAACTTTGAATTTCCCAACACTCACTTGTAAACTCAATACAACAAACTCATAAAGAAAAGAACAAAGTAGAAGAAGATGAGAAGAAAGACTTCTTTTTGTGTATTTTGAAATAACGTTGAAGTCTTATTATATACATAATTAAATAACAATAAATTAGATATTTAGGAGATATTGTAGGATAACCCAAAATACTAGGAAACTAATATTAATGTTATAAAGTTATTCCTAAAAAGATTCAAATATCAAATAAAATAAATTAAATTAAATACAATTTTAAAATTACAAAATAACAATCCCCCACATAATTTAAAATTGAAAAGAAAAAAAAAAGTGTTATTACTGCACAATGATCAGTTGTGTGAACTGAGTCGAAGTGCTGCCGAAATTCTAGTTGGGTTATTTTTTTTGTTTTGGTTTTGCTAAGTTGTTGTAGTACCATAGCTTCAGAAAAGTCTGATATCCCACAATGTCTAACAATGTAAATAAATAGAACTTGTGGGATATCCGACCATTTCTGTGATTTGGGAGTGACCACTTGTTGATTGCACGAACTTTATTTTGAATGCGGTGGATGGCCCATACTTTAATTAGCAATTTGAGAATAGTTTTATTTTGAGTTTCTGACTTCCTCTCAACTTAACACCGACGACTGCTACTTCCTCCCAACCCCACCATCGCCCATGGCTACCTCCTATCCTCCCCTGCCACCCTACACCTCCAATAAACCCATTCACCACCCACCCTAGCCTCTTCTCACCACCTCCACCTCTGACGCCACATCCCCTTTATGACAACCCTTCGATCACCCCATCCAACAACCCCATCCCTTCCCTATTCACCATCACAACCCCATCTCACCTCCCTTACCCCCTACGGCCTCCATTCACATCTCTCTCTCTCTCTCTCTCTCTCTCTCTCTCTCTCTAATGAGTGAATTTTTGTTCCGAAAATGCTATTGATTTTGAGGATGAATACTAACAGTAACACATTTAATATTTTCAGGACCAAATTGACACAATTAAAAGGTTGAGAGCTAAAAATGATATTAATCGATATATAACTCTTTGTATAATTGATAATTATTAATAATTTTATTAGTTTTGTTACGAACACAAAAATTAAATACAATAAACATAAATAGATAAAATTGTACAAACTTTGTTAATAGAAATTACTTTTTAAAATCCTTGTTTTTTTAAACATCTATACTATTATATTAAGTGAATATTGGACTTGATATACAAGTTTTTATTTGTTTCTCCTCATGCCACGTGTCCCACATTTTTTAAATAATAATATAAAAAAAAGATAGAAGGGAGGAGTAGGACTTAAATCGTAGGTCTATTGAAGAACTCTAACTACTTTAGTGTCGCACAATATATATAGTGAATATTTTATTTTATTTTCAATTATTTAAGTTACACACATATCACACGTGTCATCTGATAATATTCTATATGCTAAGTTTGTAATTGATTTTGTGTTTTTATATTTCCTCTAAAATTATAAGTGCCACTAGACAAGTGAAGATTGTGTGATTGAAATGCCTCTAGATAATGACAAAGAATGAAAATGATCATTTAAATGTTATGGGACAAAAACACTCAATGCTCATTTTCGATACCAAGAATGATTCATACACCAAATTTGAGTTTGTTCAAATTTTATGAATTGGTGAGTGTCGATTAACCTTCCAAATGACCACTGCAATTCTTATCAATCACAGTTGTCACCCTTATTGCTGAATGACTAGCCAGACGACCGGTATGCACAAATTCAGACGATTCAGACAAGTCAAAATTCGGTAAATGTAACATTACTCTTTTGGACACCACATAATTAAAAATGAAATCAAATCTCAAGCCACATGACCAGAATCTATATTGTAAATAAAATAAATAAAATATAAATGTTTTTCAAAAAAAAAAAGAAGAAGAAGAAGAAGAAGAAAATTAATGAATCAAAAGTTGCCATGAAAAAGCCCTAATAAAATTTTTAAATTATTTTTGTTGCTACTTTAAATTAAATATATGCATTATGTAGTTCTATAATTTGTACTGTTAGGTAGTCCCCAAAGTCTCATTATATACTCGTTTCAAAAGCCTTCTTATGCATAGATAAAAGGCATATGATTTCATGGTGTTTAAAGTTCATAATAATTATAAGAGAAAAGAATCAATTTTAAAAAATAATTATTGCAATTCTGGTCATGCACATTGGATGTTAGCATCTGTTGTTAAAAAAAAGAGTGATGACATATGAATGGAAAATTTATATAGAGAATTCATACACAATGAGATGACAGATGTATGTTCATTTATCTTATAATAAAAAAAAAATAAAAATAAAAAAACTATCAAAATGACTTTCAATTTCCAATATACCACGCAGTGGAAGCTCTTGATACCTATAGTTGTGTTTTGACTTCATATTGTATAACTAGCAGTCAATGCATACACGAGATGTGTGTAAATTTATATAATAGTTTAAGAATGAAGAAAATGAATATAAATCGTTTATAAAACTTTGAACATCAAAATAATTTTTTCACATAGGTTGCTTTTAAACTGCGGTGAGCGTTTCTGCAAAAATGCAAAAAGGTCATGGAAGACTATTTACACTAACAAACTTGTTTGGAGTGTGTTATATAAGTACACTTTTTATTTTTTTGGAGTCACATTATTTCTCTATTTTTCTGCATATATTTTCGTAAAAAATTAAAAAATACATTTATTTAAATCATTTCAAACAACCTACCTTGAGGAGTGTGTTTTTGGGTGTGTGGTTTGACTTTGGGGTTTCAAGCCCCTTTTTTTTTTTTTTTTTTTTTTTGGTCCTAAACTGTTAAAATTTGTTTTGGTCTTGTTTTGGTTTGTATTTGTTAAAAAACTCATGAGGTCGAGGGGTTAATTGTATAAGCGTGAGTAGTAGGAGTAGAAGTATTTTGTACTGTCTGAATCTCTTTCGATACATTACATTTTTCTGTACCTTTAATTTTATGTTTTTAATAAAAATTTCACTTTGCTGATAAAAAATAAATAAATATTGTATGCTTTGAATAAAGTCTTACATAGTTTTAAAACACATTATACAATGATGTTTTGTTTGTGTAATGGGATTAGGTTATAGAATTGGACTATCTATAATCCTTTGTTTGGATTCAAAATGTCCCATATGGGGAGCTATTAAGTTCCATAGAGGAAAGTGGCATACCAGATGAGGAATTGAGGGGGTCTTGATTAGTGATTAAAAGGTAGTCTTGTCCACATGTAACATTGGGTGCTTGAGCAGTTGATTCAATTATGGTATATGGACCAAAATTTTCAAAGAAAACACCATGTATGATAGTTACAACCATATCTCAAATCATGTCATTGGACACGCACCAAATGACAAGTATCATTAGCTTAGTATGGACCACACTGGGGGCAACAATGCTGCGCTGGGCCAAGTCCAATTTAAAAAGAAAATAACAGTAGCATAATAGTCATATTTTTATCAGAGTTAATGTATTATATAAATTATTACCATTGTATCAAAAATAAACATAAGTAATAGAATCTATTAAATTAATAGTGGTCATAAATCACATAATAAACTAAATATAATATAAAAATACAAATTATTTTAAAAATTGAAGAGACAAGATAAGAGTCTAGAAAATTGAGAGAGCAGTGACAACAAGTGTCTGATATTTTGGAAGCATTGTATGATATTCTGATCAGGAAAGCATTTGACTAGCAACAAGAATTCCACAAGATGCCAATGCCATGGCACTGCATGCGAAAACTTTTGGAAAATTTGATGGAGCTGACGGCTGTAATTGGACAACCAAACACTGCCATAGACTGGCCCGAAGGGTGTGTTTGGTTTGTTTTGAGATAAATGTTTAAAAAAAAAAATTAGGGAGAAAGTTTAGAAATTTTTTTGATTCGTTTGATTGTATATTTTGAAAATAATTTTGGAGTTTAGGAGTTTGGGATGATTTGATATTTTGTTATAGTTAAACAGATATGTGTTAGAAAAAAAGTGATTGAATAGGAGAGAGGAGAGAAAAACTGATTGATTGATGTGTAAGAGAAAAAAAATGATTTTGAAAAAAAAAAATCAAAAAATCAAAAAATTTGAATCAAGCAAAATTTTTAAATTTTTTTTCAAAAATTATATCTGGAGATACCTACTAAACAAGCCCAAAGTGTCTCTACGTGTGGCGGGCTTTGCAAAGAGAGTGCAGAAGCTGAGGCCCTGTCTCCTATTTATTTATTTATGTTTTTAAAACTTAAAAAAAAAAAAAAAAAAAAAAAAAATTGAAAACATTTCTTTCATATATATATATTTTCATACAAGAGTAAAATCAGTTCTTTTCCCAAAATGGGTGTTTACATTGATGATTTTTGAAATGTCAATTAGACATTTTACACAAGAAAAATGTTATAAGTCTTAATTTTTTTACTAAATAAATAATCAAATATCTCACATTGAATTACTTTTTACACAATTACAAGAGTTTACTTACAAGAAATCATAACATTGATGCGAAATAACACGTGCAATGTGTTGTGTTACCATTAATTTGTTGAACATCATCACCGTATTTATTGAACTGAGAACTATTAACCCTAATAATGGCTTCCATATAAATTGGATAAATGTAAAGTAACCATGTCAAAAATCAGTAAATGAATGAACTTCCAAACACTATTTAATGTCATACAAATTAATCCTTTTATCCCAATCTTTTTTGTCCTGTTCCAAAAACATTAAGCATGTAAGAAAAATTACGAAGTATAATTCAACAATTGACACTATACAGAGAAATTTGAGAGAAAATGTTTGGGACTCTCAAAATCTCTCATAATTTAATTCATAATGATATGATTTAACAAGTGTCAATTTTTAATTGCAATTTTTAATTGATCATATACTCAATTATATGAGCAAAAATGCTTCCGACCACTAAACCTTTATCACTAAATTAGCAATAATGACATGGCTGCCAACGTGGAAAACTGATGCAAACTCGTCTGTTTCTCTCTCTTTCTTATTCATTTCAAATTTCAAATTCATTTTCAGAAAAAATTTGAACACACCACACACTCTCTCTCTCTCTCTCTCTCTCTCTCTCTATATATATTTCCTTATCTTC
Organism: Camellia granthamiana; assembly: GCA_036172215.1. NCBI lineage: Eukaryota > Viridiplantae > Streptophyta > Magnoliopsida > Ericales > Theaceae > Camellia > Camellia granthamiana. Next base: position 79,405,429 of record CM069910.1, read on the forward strand.
TCTATTGTGCCTCTCTCGACAAGCTCCCCGACCAGCAAATTATCGAGCGCAGCTCTCTAACCCTGGTGACGATCGAGTCTCTGTCCAACCTGTATCAGTCCTCAGTCGACCGAGTCACTCACAGCGAAGATCGAGTCTCTGTCCAACCTGTATCGAGTCACTCCTGACGACTGAGTCTCTCTCCCGTCTTCCCACCGGACTCGCTTCTCTCGACTCTCTGTGTTTTCTCAACAGATCTGTCTACATAGGTCAGCTCACTCTCTCTTTCTCTATATATATATATATATGCGCTAATTTATTGAGATTGTTGTACCTTTGATTTTGATTTCATCTATTTAAAAGGATTGTGATTTTGATTTTGATTTGCCCTAATTTTACATTGGATGAATTTGATTTTGATTTCATCTATTTAGGAGGATTTTGATTTTGGCCCAATTTCACATTGGATTAGCTGTGGCGCTATGGCTGACCATTAGTGAAGCCACTGCCAAAAAAAAATGTAAAATAATATTTGCCTAAAAAATCTAAAATATATATTTGGTGGAGAATATATAAAAATGCTTAATCATCCTTCAAAGCCATTGCCAAATCTTTCTTTCATCATGTTTTTTGTGGACACTGAGTTATAGTAATGAAGTTTGCATCCTATGTCCCTGTGTCCACTGCAGTGTAATTTGTTACAAAACCAATTTGACAAAGGTGCATATGACAAGTTGACAACAAGCATAATTAATTGCAACTGCAAAAGCAAAATAACCTCAGTTCAAATAGCAGAACATTGAACATCTGATATAATACCATCATGATAATTAGCAGCCTGACTAATGAAGTTTGAATTACCAACACTTTGGTGGAGAATATGAAACACAAACAATAATGATCAGTTGAATTCAAAGAGGACTTGATATATCAATGATGTGATGATTTGAAGGATGATTTAAAGCATGATCATGAGGCTTAAAGCTTAAATAGGTCATTAATCTTTGTCAAAGTATGATTTGAAGTTTAGAGCTATTTATGACTTTTATTTTAAGAATCTTTATCAAAGTATTGAATACAACTTATATATATCACTTGCAAGTAAAAATATCTTAAAGAAATTGAAATTTTAATTTTTAAAAAATGGACAAATTACAAATCAATGGTAACCTTTTAAAATAGTTACAGATTCATGAAAAAATGCAAAATTTTAATTATTAAAGTTTGTAAACTTTATCATTGATCTGAATTTTGTTTTTTAAACTTACACTATATTGTTAATTCTCCTTCAAAATTAGAAAATTAATGTAAAAAAAACGAAAGAACTTGCATCAAACATGCTTATTATGTGCATATCAACAAATTCAAAAGTATATTTAGTTTCTCCTTCATAGAATCATGACAACTACAGTCTCTCCAATAAACTCAAGGACTTTAATTGAACACTGATTTGAAGACATAAACCATTTGTTGTTGAATTGTTTTGGAAAATTGTTCATGTTGTGATATATGAAGACTAATTTGAAGACAGATTCTTCGACACAGTTTTTTAAGACTTACATGCAAAATAATGTATGAAAATAGTATTAACTCAATTCAATCAAGCACTTTGATTAGGTCAGAAACCCACCCGATTGGGCAAAAGCTCGCTGGGATGTACCATAGAAGTGTACACTTGAATAAACTAGATCCAGACAGGTAGCAACTACACTTTGCAAATGCTGCTGGCAGCAACCTCTCTTCCAAATTTCAATCTTGTTTGCTTCTATTTGACACTGATTTACTTGATTAAGTAATCATTAGAGCTATCACTACACCCACATGGGTCACCCACTCACCATCTATCTTCTTCTTGCAATTAAACTCTCACATGACACATTTGCCCAAAACCTGAATGAGAACTCCCACAACTATTAGACCCACCACTTGCACTCTTTCACAGGTGACCCAAACCGACTTAGCTACTATTCACACCACTAAATACATACACCACCACCAATCACTAGAAGAAAACTTCAATTCGGCTATCATCTCTCATACCCAAATCAACCAAGAATTCCTTCAAATCCATACTACCCATAACTCTCTCTTTCTCTAACACAACTCCCTTTCATGGAACACCATGGCAGTCATAATGGGAGTAGGAACAAACCATAACCAAAGGCCCAAACAGTTGCCACCCCTAGCCTTGAAGGAACCACCATTGACCTCTCCTGCCTCTCATACTCCCATGGTTGTCCATAGCCTGCAACCGTAATTGTCAAATCAAGATTGGAATCATGAATTGTAAGGATTTCGTCACTTTTTCTAAATCACTTAGAAAAATATATCTACATTCATACTTGACGTTAAATATATATCTTATAAATATGAAATATTTAGACAATAAACATACATATATTTCCAAGTAACTGATTGAGATTTGTCTTCATAATTTTGTAGATGTCAACTTTAAGTGCTAGCGGCAGTACCTCAAATCATTTGACATATTGTAACAAAAATTGTCCTAAATGTCGAAAAAAAGCAATTATTTGAATTTGTGAGATAGAGCGAAACAAAAACAAGTTATTTTATTGTTGTCATGACTACGGTGGTTTTCTTGGATGGTGCTTACTTACAAATTCACCATGTAGACATGAAAGACAAGTGCAAATAGACAATATACCAACAGTCACCGAACAATTTCAAAGTATGGGCGAACACCTTTGATTTCAAAGTGAACAACTTCAATTTCAGAGTGCGCAGATGCAAAAATTGCAGACAGACTTAAATCGAAGTTGGTGTTATATTTATGAGATTTTTTTCTTCCTTGTGATTGGTGTTGTATTCGTTAATTATGAAAATGTAATCATTTAAATGACAATTAGAAATTGAAATAGATGATATGTATGAAGATTTATGATATATGAAAATTATTTTTGAGAAGTATAAAGATGTAATCTGTTATCTGTTTGCTTGTTTGAAGAATGATTGAACACAGGTTATTATATGTTTGTTTGTTTGAAGAATGCTTGAACACAGGTTTTTATATGTTTGTTTGTTTGCAGAATGCTTGAGCACAGGTTGTTATATGTTTGATTGAACACAGGTTGTTATATGTTTCTTTGTTTGAAGAAATTTTTGGACACAGGTGTAGACACCCCATTTTTGACCGCCCTTAAGACTTGGGCATTACTGATGGTTTACTTGGTGGTAAAAGGTGTGCAGGGCAAAGGTTCAATTTCTTCGGCAATGAGAGAGACAAATCTCAACTTCACACCCCATTTTAGACCAAAGCTATTTTGAATGGTTTTTAGACCTTAAAACCCTATCTTTCAAAACATTTTTGAAATAAAGTTTCTACAATGTTTCGAGGCTCACATTTTGTCAAATAATGCGCTTTTCGATAAACCGAGCAAGGACAAAGTGGAAATGAATGAAAGAGAGATAAAATCTTTGAAAAATCTTTCAAAACACCTTACTTAGGGGTTTGAAGTTGAAGAAAAGAGGAGAAGAGGGGAGAAAACAAGTTGGAGAAGAAGTTCGGCATGAATCCGGGTGGAAGAGAGTCGAGCAGCCCTCGCTGAATCAGGCCTATTCATCTGCATACTTAGATTTCAGCTATGAGGCCACCACCATTGGAAAGCTTACTTCCGGGGCTTCATTTTGCACTCAAGAATCTCCTAAAGCCAAGTTTGGGTGGGGGAGATATGGTTCGTTGAAGTAGGGGATCAGTCCGATTGGATCGAATCTGCGCGGCTTCACCAAAAAGGGCATAACTTTTTTGCACAGGAGGAATTTTAATGCAAGGTTTGCGGCATTAGAAAGCTAACTTCTGGGGCTTCACTCTGGACACCCACCGGCCACTTTTTGGCCTTGGCAGCACCTACCGGCCATCAATTTGGCCGGCCAGCCAAAATAAGTAGTCGGCCGGCAAAATATTTGGCCGATTGCCTCCTTTTCTGGCCGATACCACCTCTTTGCCTTTTTCAAGCATAATACATGCCAGCTGTGCCAGTTGGAGTGCACAGACCCTCTCCCTCGTGCATAAGTGTGGTTGTTTTGCCCCTTTTGCACCCTTTTGGTCTAGCTTCTTGAGGAAGCTTGGACCTTTGTCTTAGCTTCCTCAAGAAGCTTGCCAGCTGTCCCAGCTTCCTCAGGAAGCCTTGGCCCTCTTGCCCCATTTGACCCTTTTCTTGTTTAGCTTCTTTGAGAAGCTTCAAGCCATTTCATTGCCTATATAAGCAAACCCTCTCCTTCTTTGAGATGGTTCAGCAAATCTAGACCTAATACACATATATATCTGATATATATATATCTCTCTCTATATCTCCCTCTCTCTCTTCATTTGTGTGTGTTTAAGGGCCTAAAAGTGTGTTTTGTTCATGGTTTTGCACAAAGACACACACCATTACACCATACTTCGACTTGGGAGGTCTTGAGGGTTTGTTCTTGAAGTTTTGAGCTAGTTTTGATCAAAAGAAGGGGGGCTAGACTTGCTGTTCTTCAAGTGTTCTTCAAGGGTAACACTATTTGCTTTATTTCCCCCATTCTTGCACTAGTCTTTAACCTATCTTGCATACTGATTTAGGCTTTGTGTATAACTGAAAAAAGTCTTGTATTTGCATGCTTGAGATACTTCATTAAGGTCATTTTGGTGTTGGGGGTTGACCTCCCCCTCTTAGGCCTTGTTTGGCCCCTTTTGTGCTCTCTTTGTTAAGCTTTGGTTACTTTGGTGTATTGGCGTTCTCACCACTGAAATCCAAAGGATTTTCAGTGGTGAAGAAGGAGTTTTGAGGTCTTGCATAGGGGAGGGACACCCCTCTCCCTTTGTCTCTCTTTTGTTTGCATTTTTGGCTCATAAGGGTAGCATGCATGATTAGTTGTTCTTGGCTCCATTTCAGAGGTTTTTGGGGGTTATTTGGGCATATGTTACCTCTATTTTTGGTCGGATTAAAGGTCCCTTGCATGCATAATATACTTGCTTTGTATTTTCCCATTTTGCCTAGAAGTGCATCATGCATTTAGCCTACCATGTTCTCATGTTTTGGCCTAACTTTGTGAAGTTCTTAGCCATGTCTTACCATGCTTAAGGTCTGTTGGGAGCTTATTTGATCATATTTTCCATGTTTGGTATAGCCCCTTTGTATTTTGGCTTGTGAGCCTTGAGTGTGTGAGTCATTACTATGCTTTAGTTGGGTTGTTTCAATGATTTGGAGTCACTTCTCATGCCATATCAGTCCCTAATCCATGCTTGTATGCTCACATTTGTTCTCCTTTCAATGCTTTGAAGAGGTGTGGTCATATGCTCCATGTTTGGCCTTTTGTGCATGCCTTTTGTTTAAGTCATTTGGGCTGTCATATCAGGGGGTTTTGGGACTTATTTTGGTGCATTATAACTCTGTTTTGTGTTGAAAAATCCATGCCATGTTTTCTTGGGGTAGGTGTTGAGCAATGCTCTCTTTTGTGGCCTTGAATGCCTTCTATTTCGCACCCATTCCCTAGCATGTTTTAGCATCATTCTTAGCATGTTTTTCAGAGCTTAACATGAGTGTTTAATGTCCATATATATCGCCTTTGAGTATGCTCAGAGTTGCCCCTTCCATGCTTAGGTGATGGACCTTGGTGTGTGTATGTTGCATGAGTGCTTTGTGCCTCCATTGTACCATTTTGGCCACTGTTTTGGGGCATGGCTGAGGCCTCCCATTTCAGTTCAAGTCCCTCCTTATACGTATTTGCATGTTTGACAAGTTGCCTTGATGCATTGTTGCATTGCTTGCCACTACATCATGGTTGCATCCTTAGAAAATTGCATTTTGATTAGCTAGTTGCATTTCATATCCTTATTGCATACTTGGCACATTGCATACTTGCATGGTAGGTTGCATTACATTTGGCATGTTTGTTTACTTAACCTCATTTGCATATTTGAGCCATGTTGCATAACTTGAGCCATATTGCATACATGCATTACATTTTGCTTGGTTTGGGGTGTCAAACCAAGCATGAGGATTGAGAAGCGTTTGTACTCAAAGTGACGAAACACGTCTCAATCCTCGGTCGCCGATGCCCTTGACCTCAATATGATAGGGTGTTGGCATTCATCTCTTTTTTTTTTGTTGCATGTATTTTTACATTAAAGTTGCAAACTTGGCTTATTAGGCCATCATGCATAATTGATGGCCCGAGAGTCGATGGTCATGCTCCCTTGAGTCTATTGCATGATAGGGAGTGTGACCATGCTTACATTTGCTTGAAAATTCCATGCCATACACTGCTTGCCCTCTGTTGCTGTCAAAACTGATCTCTGCAGGAAGTTTTGGCCGGCCGGCCATCTTCAGTGCCGACCGGCCATCAATGAATGGCCGATAGCTTCATCAGTGGCCGGTGGCCATTTCCCGTGGCCGGTGGCCATTTCTCCCAGCCGGTGGTGTTCCACAGTGTGCATAGAATCTGTCCGGAGACTTGTGTAGTTTTCAGAGGAGCTAGGCAGTGAAAACAGAGGCAGCAATGCTATGGCAGCGAGCTTCCGGGCAGTACGAGTCAAGCATGCATCATTCACGCATTTCGAGGCGGGGCCGTGGCCACTTTCTATTTACATTTAATTTGTTAATTGATTAGAAGTTCTGTAATAATTAATTTCATCTTATTTATTCAGACTGTAATATTTATTCGGACCCTCCGAGCGAGGGCAATTGTGTAATAAGCTTGGGTGAGTGTGTGCATGTCTTCCAATCCCGCTTCTTTCTTCCCTTTTATTTACCCGCTTATGATGGTAGACTAGGGCATATTTTAATTAGCATACCTTATGCTACGCATGCGTGCATTCATGCATTTGTCTTACATGCACCGGGCTCGGCACATCATGCTAACTGCATTTGTATTTTAAATTCCAAGTTGAGTACTTGTTAGTTGCAGCATTTCACATGCCATCTTTAGGAAAGCCGAGCCTATTATAGTTGCATTTTGCATGTGTTGCATTAGCCACCTTAACATGAACTAGGATCATGCATATGATTACTAACTAGTTTCTATTTTGGCTTGGAGTACTCTGTAAGTTCTTTCACTTTAGCATCATTGCACGCGTGTGAGTGTTGCCATGACAGCATGGTTACCATGAGGCTAGTTGTTTATGTGATATAACTGGCTGAATGCCTGTGGGTGAAGGTTGGATTGTTCGAGTTGGAACAACTCATTGAAATCCGTGTTTTAGCCTACTTGCAAGTAGCAAATTCCAAAGCGTTTTCCAAACAAACGGATATGCAATGTTTCATTCCAAATTAGGCAATCTAGTCTATACTTGTTTGCTGTGCGCATAACATAGTAATTCTAGGCTAATAACCGGAATAAGAACACATAATGCTTTCAAAATAAGATATCACGGTTAGTAGAGGCCGATCTTCGGATCGGGCGAGAGGGGGTGCTCATAGCTGACCTTCCCCAATCGTACCCAAGTTCCCGAGCCGAGGCAACTTTGGTGATGACGGACACATGGCCTTTGGCACCGAGTCAGGGTTTCCTAAATTCCCCTATTAAAAAATATTTAGGTGGCGACTCTGTATCTGGCAAAGCAGTCCATGTTTGGCACTTCTTTACAAAACTCTGTTTTTCTCAAAACGATTTGCCGGATTTGGACTCTTTGGCTCAGATTAAAAACCGTGACAATTTGAGTCCGAACTGTAGTGAGCCCAAATAACGAACAGATCGGGATTCATCCTCCCGGGACGTTCGGGGACGTCTACAACAGGTTGTTATATATTTGTTTGTTTGAAGAATGATTGCACAGGTTTGTGGACAGATATTTTGAACACAGAATTTGAAGACAGCTTTTTCAACACAGCTTTCTGGACAAATATTTTAAACACAAAATTTCAAGACTGGTTTTTCAACACAGATTTTTGAAGAGATATTTTGAACATAGCTTTTTGAAAACAGATTTTTTAACACAAGTTTTTGAAGACAGATTTTTTTAACACAATTTTGAAAACAGATTTTTTCACACAGGTTTTTGAAGACAGATTTTTTGAACACAGTTTTGAAGACAGTTTTTTAAACACAGATTTTTGAACACAGCTTTTTGAAAACAAGTTTTTTCACACAGATTTTGGAACACAAATATTGAAGACAGTTTTTGGAACATAGATTTTGGAACACATTAAATCTGTGACAATTCATAACATATTTTTATCATATTAAATCTATTTCTATATAGAGCAAGACAGCAAATATAACAATAAAGCAACATCAAGTTTCTATAAATTTCATAAATTATGCTCTATCAAATATAACAACAAAGCAACATTAAATTACTCCCACCACAAAATAAACTCTAAGTTAAAATTACAAGTTTCCAACTAACAAAAACAAGACTTATTTCGGTCCATTTGTACATTGAAGTCAACAAAAGAAGAAGGTAGGACTCAATAAATTTGATTCATAGCACTCATGGATTGTTGAGTTCGCATCATGTCAATAACTCCCAGTGTGCCTCCAATACATTCCAATAGGGTAAGAGATGTGTCGACTCCACAAATCTGGGTTGAAGCAGTGATCAAACTTTGTCTTCTCATAATGTCCATACTTCCGGGTGTGCCTCCAATTTCATTTTCCATTTCTCCCTATTCAAGTACAATGACATAAAAAAAAAAAAAAAAAACAATTTACTATATATTATTGACAAATAAAATAAATTGATCGATGTAAATTCATATTATGTACACGTACCGGCACATACATATTATTTTGCATGCCAACCATACAAGGATAAAGCTCTCTACATGCACTAGGTTGAGGTTAAGATTGAGCTTGAGCTCCAAGCACCTTAGTACCCTATATTAACTAAGATCAATGAGTAGAGATAAATGATAAGTCCAATAGAGATAAATGATACAATATTGAAAAATCAATAGAGAATACCATGAAATTTACCTTTGATTTGTTATTTTTTCTTTTGCTTGCTTTCAACCAATTCACTATTTGATCAACTTTGGCGACCTTTCATTTCGTAATTGGACAACCTTTTCGGCGAGTAACCAAAGGACTAAGCAACTTCGTATTACTGATTGCTTTTCTATTAATTCTCCCAATCGGGCAAGATGGTACATTACTAGTAATAGATGGCACATTACTAGTAGAAGCTGGTACATTACTTCCACCACCCTCATCATCTTTTATCACTCTTGTCTTGATTTCATCCAACCCACGGTCAATAATTCTGATTTTGCCTTCAGAGTTCCCAGCTACTTGTACAATGCCAATCAATTTTTTGTTCATCTTATCATAAACCTTTGTATTGAAATCATCCCCAAAACCAATTTATGTGGTTTTAATGCATATGTACCCTCTATCCAAATCTTTTCTCGATCAGGGTATAATGAATTTAGGTGGAACCTCATTCATGCATCTTGCAATGAGCACAACGAGTGAGTGAGCACACATGATACCCCTAAATTGAAACAACTAACACATGCATTGAACATCAACTTCAATCGAATTATAATACACAATAAAGTCCACATGTTTTATCTTCCCCAAAACTACCACGACTTCCTTGACAAAGTATGTGCAAATTGAACCCTCCTCTTTCACAAGACACGGCTGACAATAAAGTAGTCTCTTCATCTTTGCTTACACTTTTTTGAATTTTGCATTGGTGTAGGCATCCTGAAATTGCTTCTCAAAACCATACACAGTTAGGCTATCAAACACTTTATGTTGAGACTTGTAGTCAACTTTCTTCTCTTTCTCTACCTTACTTCTTAAAGCATTTTCATATTGTTCAACAAATTGCTTTAATGTAGTCTTCAGGTTGACATATCCATCAAAAAAGGCATTCATGCTCTCACTTCATTGTGTAGTTGACATGCCAACCCAAAAAATTTCTTTCACATAGACAGGAACCCATCGATGTCGCTCATCATGTAATACCCCCAACCATGGATTCTCATAAAGATTAAATTCTGCAATCATCTCTTTCCATCTCATCTCAAATTCATCTTTTGTGAAAGTGTCATACACTACATTTTGCAAAGCCAACTTCATGGATTCATATAGGGAATAGCCTTTCAATTTCTCCGAAATTTTCTTCATTATATGCCATAAACATCATCAATGTCAAGTATTTGGGAAGACAATTTCTATAGTATTTTGCATAGCTTTGCATTGATCAGTTATTATAGCTTTTAGAGGACGATCTGACATACAATTTAACCATGATTTGAATAACCAAACAAATGTATCAGTGTCTTTACTAGATAACAACCCATAACCAAGCAAAATCGACTGTCCATGGTGGTTAACTCCTACAAACGGAGCAAATGGCATATCATATTTGTTAGTGAGATAAGTTGTGTCAAATGAAACAAACATCTCCAAATTCTTCATAAGCCGCCCGTCTCATTGCATCTGTCGAAAACAAGTTTCTAATGCGAAAGTTAGTAACAGCATCAATCATATAATAGAAACTCGAATTTTGTGCGTGCATCCTTAAGAAATATTTTTGAAGTGCATCGGCATCTCCTTCTCCAAGCCTCAATCTTCTTGCTCTGTCAATGTAATTCTTTGCATCTCGCTCATCAACTGTTAATGACTCATAACCCCCAGCTTCAACAACCATTGAGTTATAATTCCTGGACACCCTAATCCCTGCTTGATCATTAATTTCTAATCTTCTCTTCACAGGAGTAAGAATTTTCTTATTCAGTGGAAATCAAGTGATGATTATGGTCAAGGTTAACTATGGTTAACATGAATCTCTCATCCTTTGTAAGGTCGCCCATACCCTTGCTTTGCAATCAATTTTTGTGGACAGAGATGGCTTTAGAGGGTTTACTTCCGATTTTTTTGTTCTCTTTCCTGATCGAGAATATTCAATCCCAAAATATCTTAATTCCCCATCATTGCCACAAACTTGAGTTTTATAAGCTATGGAAAATCCGACATGTTTAGCATATTTGGCATAAAATGCATACACTTCTTACTTTAAGCTAAAACACATACCCCTCTTAAGTTCGTCAACTTCTTCACTCTTATTTAATAAAGGATTCTCACCACTATTCGAACCAATCTCTATTTCTGCTCATTCAAAACTACCATATGAAATCAAATGATTTAATAGATTAATAGAATAATAGAATAACCTGTTATTAATTTGTTCAAAAATTAATCATTATTAAGGTTGTTATTAATCTGTTAATAACAAATTATTTTAATGATGCAAGCTATTCATAACAGATTATTCAAAAATTAATAACAGATTATACTAATTACTAGTTACCCTTTCAATAACAGATTATACCAGTTACCCTTTCAATGATGCAAGCTCTTGTATGTTTCATTGCAATAGATTATTCAAAAATTAACAACAAATTATAACATATTACCCTTGCAACAGATTATAACATATTACCGTTTTAAAAATTAACAGATTATAACAATTTATGTATGTTCTAATCTGTTATATACATATATATATATGTATGTTATAACAGATTATATATGTATGTTTACCAGTTACCAGTTACCCTTTCAATAACAGATTGTATGTATGTTATAATCTGTTATATATATTTATGTGTTTTTAACAGATTATAACAAGCTTTTCAATGTATGTTTATATATATATATATTTCATTACAGAATACAACTACAATTTCCAAACAATTTCATTACAAAAATCATTATCAAAATCCTATTTTATATCTATATATATATGTATGTATATGTGTAAGTATATAGAGAGATATAGACAAAAACCAAAGAGAAACTGACAAGGATGAGAGATGACAATCGGAGAGGGAGAGATCTGCAAATGCTTGACTGAGAGAGGGAAGACAGAGAGGGACACGAAGACGGTGCCGGAGACAGCAAACGAATGCCGGACGGTGGAGGAAAGGGACAACAGTGGAAACCCCTGTACCTGGAATAGATTCAGCGAGAATAAAGCTGAAACATGATTTCTTCTCCCTCTGTTACTAGATTTTTTAGCGGGATTTTTTTTTTTTTTTTCACAGTGTGTAAAACACATGCACTGTAATATGAAAGTGTGATTTTTCCTCCATTCTTGGATGCCACGTAATTAGAGCTGCTCCTAGTGCTCGTGTGTTTAGTGGTCTGAATCGGAGTTGTTATATGAGATCTACCACCTTTGCCACATCATTATAGATGTATTCGTAGGGTCCCGTTTGTTTTCAGACGTAAAATTGAGGAGATTGATATTGAGGAGATTAAGTAAAATTGTATTTGTTTTAATAATAGTTGTTAGTGTGAAAATTGTTAAATTATTACCCTATAAAAGAAATATAAAATATTAAAACAAATAAAATTATGATTTTTACTTAACAAAAAATACAAAAACAATAAACATTAATGTTAAAAAAAAATGCCCAACATGTAAATAAAAATAAAAATAAAAATAAAAAGACGTAAACCGGAGGACTAATTTCCTAATACCACCTCCATCTCTTCCATCTCAATCCCAACGTCAAAGCTCATCCTAATCTCATGGGATTATGAATCTCCTTTACATCTTCCAAAATAAACACAATATATGATAGGTCTCATATCCATCTCAATCTCATTGTCACCTCTATCCCCTAAAACAAATAGACCTAGGTCTCTAACTTTGTTGAAATTTGAGATAGAAAATCTCATTATAACTAATAAAAAAATTGACAAACTTGAGTTATTCCTACACTTCTAGCCCACTACAAATATTATTTTTATTCAAACACATCAAGATTAATTACATTTAGCGTCCTTCACTTTTAATTGTAATAATTAATTCCTATATTTTAAGTTAAATTGCAACGGCATCTTTTTATTCATCTATTGTTAGTAAGGTTGGCGAAAATTATCATATGAATCATAAGCGACATTTTCTTGTCTCATTAACATTCTTATACTTTTATTAAAATATCACTTTAGTCCTTATATTTTTACCAATATTTTACTTTAATCCTTTCACTTTTAATTTTTGTTAACCTTATTAACCGTAGATGAATTACAACTTGATTTAAAACGTAAAGAATTAACTATTACAATTGAAATTTACCAACAATTCAATGTAGATTGACAAAAATCAATGTAGATTGAACTTTGAAATTACAAAAGATATATATAGAAACATATATATCAATGTTACAATATGCTGTTTAAAAAACCCGTTACAATACGCAATTTATATAAAATTAAAATTAATGTCCTTCGTCAATACAAGTTTGTTTTAAATTAAATTTTTTACTAAGACTTTATTTTAATAAGTCTTATTAAAACTTTATAAAGTCTTATTAAAAAATTTAATCAAAACCAATTCTTTTCTCATATAGTTTCTCCTTCAGGGCCTTTTTTTTCTAAATTAATTAACAATTTGGATGATTCCAATTCTCCACCATTAGGGTTCCTCACAAGCTGTACCACAAACCCTCCATTGTTGTTTACAAGCCTCGAGCTCTGCAACATTCCCATTGATCTTGACTTGCTCAGTCTTACCATGGGCATCTTCACAGCCAATCCTGCCCTCCTCCTGATTAATCCCACCTGATTCCCACCAAGATTTGAATCCAACGGCCCCAATTTCATCTCATGCACTGACCCCACAGATTTGGATCGAGCCACACGATCATTCTTAGTCGAACCAATTACAATGACTTCCTTTCCTGACTCTACACCCGGAACACTGGATACTTTCCTGTTCTTTCTACTTCCAACCCTCGAGGAACCCTTGCAGATCTCCATGCTATCATCCAACGGCTCGTATTTAATCGACTGCGACGAATTGCACACGCGCTGCCCCACGCGCCGCCCTAGGTTGTTCCAAATCGGCGACGACACTCTCTTATTTACCGCCCTCAAGCAATCCACGGCGTCAGACATTTCCGGCCGTTTCTCCGCCGTAGACCTGACACACCTGGCTGCCAACACCGCCAGCTGCCGCATCGCCGCCGCGTCCTCCGGCGGCCCGATCCTCGGGTCGCAAATTCCGGCGCAATCACCGCCGCGAATGAGCGGCGCCGCCCAGTCCACCACCGACGGCGGACTGTAGTTCATGTCGATGGCGTTTCGGCCACTGATAATCTCCAACAACAATATTCCGAAGCTGAACACGTCACTCTTGGTACTGAGATCCCCCGGCGCAAGATAGCCGGGGTCGAGGTACCCTAACGTCCCCGCCGGTGGCGTGCACTTGACCCGGACGTCCTCCACGTGTCCTCTCAAAGCTAAGCCAAAGTCACCGAGCCTCGCTTTCCATTCATCGTCGATCAACACGTTGGATGACTTTATGTCTCTGTGAATCACCGGCGGATTAGATAAGTGAAGGTGCTGAACCGCCTTCGCTATCTGTATAGCGAACCGGACTCGTCTCCTCCAACCGGGCGGTCTAGTGCTATTATGAAGCAAATCGTACAAGGACCCGTTTGGCATGAATTCAACTACGATGAGTTTCCTATCATCCGAATCAACGCCGAACCCGATTAAATTCACGAGGCGAGGACTCCGAACCCGAGAGAGTATTTCGATCTCGTTCTCTGCGGGACTGGTCGTACAGTTAGTTTCCGATGATGTGGTGGTGGTTTTTTTGACGGCGGCGATGAGCTTGCCGTCGTCGAGGGAGGCTTTGTAGACGGAGCCGTGACTGCCCTTTCCGAGGAAGCTGTCAGCTGAGAAAGAATTGGTGGCGGAGAAGAGATCGGAGTGAGAGAACTCTCTGATCTGAAAGGGTTTGGTGTTGGGTTTGTGGAGATTATTGGACTTGTGTTTTCTGGGTAAGTCCCAGTTGTGAGGATCGCAAACGGAGATCGCAGACTCGGCATTGCAAGAGAGATAACCCATAAATGAAAGAATAATAATAATAATATATACAGACAGAGAGATTGATAAGTGTATGTATGAAAGCGAGAGAGAGAGAGAGAGAGAGAGAGAGAGTGAAGGGGTTTGGAGCGGGAGAGTAAATAGAAGAGTGGAGAGAGAAGAAAAAGGCGGTGGTGGTGGGGATGAGAGTGGGAAACGAGAGAGGGAAAGGCCATAACCGAAAGAAGTTGCGTCTAGTCGTATACTCATTTTCAAATTACAGCTTCAGAGAGAGAGGTGAAACTAGTAATCACTTGAAAATTCAAAGTTATTTGGTTTATTTTAATTTAAAAGTTTATTTTATTTACTTAATTTCTTTTACTTTTGCTTTTTTTCTTACATGCAAAGGCGTGCGTTTGAAGAACATCTCGGGGTTTGGACTTAAATAAGTGGGGGCCATATGGATCCTATCCTTTATTTTTATTTTTTAATGTGAATGCATTTCGATTATTTGTTGTATAATGATATAGTTATCAAATTTAATAAACACTGAATTTTAAATACAATAATGTCATACATTTGTTAAACAAAAGTTTATACAAATTGTGTCACCACAGCAATATTGTATATAGGTAAAGATTATGGTCAGGCAATCAGTCACCTTTGGGTTAATATATTCATTGTAATTATCAATAACAAGTTTAGTTATTTGTGTGTATAGATAAAGAATATGGTCAAGCAATCAGCAAAATACTGAGGTAGGATTTGGTAGCGTTTACATTTTTTGTTTATATTTATAAAAATTTTATAAATTATTTTTGTTTATTTTTATAAAAACATAAACTACAAACATGTTTGGTTTAAATAAAATTGAAAAAAAAAATTATTTAAAAAAAAAATTTGTTAATCAAAATTTTAAATTTCTATTTAAAAACCAACGTAAATTTATTTTTGAGTTTACATTTTTTCCTCAAATTTATAAACTAAGACAACCATTTATAAACAAAAAAAAATTATCAAACAAATTTTCATGACAGTTTTTAAAATTTTTGTAAACATAAATTGAAAACTAAAAATGAAATGACAGGCCAAACTTCTGACATTTGCTCAATATATATATATATATATATATCATGCTTTTTAAAATTTTTAATTTCATAATAATTAATAATTTTTGATGATATCATAAATTTATGTCAATTAATAATTCAGGTAATTTTATAATTGTAAATAAAAATAGTTAAAAATTTTATTTTTTCAATTAATTCTATTAAATAAAAAATTTCTGAGAACAAGGGATTTGTAATTTTTTAAACTACACGAAACAATTTATATTTTAAGTAAATCTTAAACGATGTATTTATAATTTATTCTAAAATATATTAGGTTACCTATAATTATGTGGAATGGTTTGTTATTTGTTAAAAATGAGAATTACCCGTTGCATAAATTAAGATGTTATTATCATTGATTACAAGCAAAGACAATTACATGAGTTTTTTTTTTTTTTTTTTTTTGAAGTACCAATAAATTTAAAAATGTAATCTTACAAATTATTTAGTCTCCATTTTTTTTATTATTATGAATCTAAAGGTCCGATTAAAGTGAAAATTACATAAAAATAGTCACTTACATGTTTGGACTTAATTCTTGAGGAATAAAAGTGGGTTCTTCCAAATATAAAATTACACATTTGAGCAATCCATATTATAGGAGTTTTGGATTTTTCTTCCTTTTAGAACGCATCCCATATCACGAACAAAAACATAACACTCCAGTAACGTAGCACTCCAGTAACGTAACACTCCAATGTAATATACTAAAAATTCATTAGTGTACTTTTTCCAAACGTAATATTAAAAAAAAAAAAACTCCTTAGTTTACTTTCCTAAACATAACACTCCAATAAATGTAATTTTAAACGTAACACTCCAATGTAACATACCCCAATGTAACACACCCAAAAATACAAAAAAAATTTAGTGTACTTTTTCTAAATGTAACACTCACAGTTTAAAATATACATTTACCCAAAACTTACTAAAAAATTTTGGAATGGTTTGAAGAATCATGCATTCTTTTAGAATGGTTTGAAAGGTCTTACATTCTTATTTTGGAGCGTTACATTGAAATGTTATGTTTAGGAAAAGTATACTAACAAATTTTTGAGTGTTAGATTAGAGTATTATAATAAGGAGTTTTTTTAGAGTATTATATATTGGAGTGTTATATTTGAGAAAAGTACATTAAGGAATTTTTTTGTGTTACATAAGAGTGTTATTACACTAAGAAATTTTTTGGAGTGTTACGTTTGGAAAAAGTACACTAAAAAATTTTTATGTGTGTTACACTAAACAGTTTTTTTTAAATATTACATTGGAGTATTACATTTAAAAAAAGTACATTAAGAAGTTTTTTCGTGAGTTACATTTAAGTGTTACACTAAGTATTTTTTTTAAAGTATTACATTGGAGTTTATGCTTGGAAAAAATACATTAAAGAGTTTTTTTGTATGTTACATTAGAGTATTTATACTAAGAAATTTTTTTAGAGTGTTATATTGAAGTATTATGTTTGTGAAAAGTCCATTAAGAAGTTTTTTTATGCTTTACATTAGAGTGTTATACTAAGGAATTTTTTTTGAATGTTATATTAGAGTATTATGTTTGTGAAAAGTATATTAAGGAGTTTTTGTGTGTTACATTAAAGTTTTACACTAAGGAGTTTTTTTTTTTTTTGTTACATTAGAGTGTTACACTAAGGAGTTTTTTGTTTGTTTGTTACATTAGAGTGTTACATTAAGAATTTTTTTTTGTGTGTTATATTGGAATGTTACATTTAGAAAAAGTACACGAAAGATTTTTTTTGAAGTGTTACATTAGAATTTTATGTTTGATTATTACATTGGAGTATTACAGTTTGAAATTATTTGTCCAAAGCTTGCTAAGGAGTTTTTATGCTCATTTTGAAATATTTAAAAAATCCTACATCCTTTTGGAATGTTTGAAGAATCTTATATTTCAAGTCATTTTTATACTTATTTTGAAATATTTTCCAAATAAAAAGATTCTCATATAAAAATTTATCCGAAATTTATTTCCCAAAATTGTGTACCTTAACCTTTCTAGCACAAAAGAAAAAAAAGAATAAAACATAATAGAAATAAGAGTATAACCGTAAATCCAACTTTCAAATAATATATTAATTCTACCTTTCTAGATCAATGGGACTAATTGGTTTATAACAAAATTTTTGAGACTAAATGAATCACAATTTCTCAATATGGTATTCATAAGTAAATTTTTCCCCTTTTTTTTTTTTTTACAATTATTAGAACCTCCCTATTTTTTTATTTTTATTTTTTTTTATTTTTTATTTTTTATTTTATATTTTGTATGTGGAACAAATTCCTTCACACAAAATAGACATACTCATGCATTTTACATGTATATTTTGCAATGCAGTGGGGTTGTTTGAGTTGAGGGAAGAGAGAGATTTTGATATCTAATCAGAGGATAGAGGTGTTGCGATTACAGGATAGATAGTACGTTGCGTGCAAGATGAGTGAGAACGAAGGTGGTGTTGGTTGTTGGGTTGCGATAGAGAGGGAGGGAAGGATAGTGTCAATGCAGTGCTTAGAAAAAAAAAATTAAAAAAATGGCAACTAATTTGGAATGTGCAATATGGTGCGAGGAAAAAAAGGGGAGGCAGTGTTTCGTTTTAACAAGGGTCAATGATGGGTGGGGTGTTTGGTTTGGGATAAGAAATGACACTTTTGTCTTTTACAATGGTGGAAAAAATATTGTTATTAGTATTTAAAGGCTCAATTTCGCTAACATCAAAATATTCTCTTAGGATCTTTAATTGACAACCATTTAATAGAGAGAATGTAGCTGAATATTGTTAGAAAAAACAAGAAATGACAATATTGTAATTTCAAGATCACACAAGAGCTTCATGTAAAATCACAAATCTCACAAAAGATCCTTGTAATTAAGCATTGCAAGTATATTGGCGCATAGTAATTAAGCATTACTTTTGATTTAGTGGTGTGTGGGAGTGTTAAAAAAATCAGTAAAACCGGTAAATCGATTTAAATTTTCGGCTTGATTTGATTTTTTTAGTTACGGTTCTGGTTCTTAAAATGGTAAAATCGTTCAAAACAATCTGGTTTTCGATTCCAAGATTTTTTATTATAGTTCCGAACCGAAACGAATCGTGCTATATTTATTTCTTATTATTTTAAATTTCATATAAAAATTAAAATAAAAAATGCTTCTTATAAGATTTCAACACTAGTCATCGATGTAAAATTGATAAACTCTAACCAATTTAACCAAATAAATTATTATTAATTTGTTTACTAACATAAAATACATATTATATTTCACTCCAAAAATTTTAGGTTTTTGCGACAGCAAAATGCCGTCGCTAATACTCCTAATGCCGTCTCAAAAAACTTTTAGCGACGACAAATGACTTTTAGCGACAGCAAAGGGGGGTCACAGCAGAAGGCGTTGCAAAAAAGTTTTAGGGACGGCATGCCTTTTTTTTGCGAGGGCAATTGTTGCCTTTTGCGATAGCACTATTTTACCGTCGCTAAAAGTTTTATTTAAGAAGGCAAGAAATGCTATTGCAAATTGTGTTTTTTTTTTTGCAACGACATGACTACTATCGCCAATGATTCTAATATTTTTTGCGACGGTGTGGTACCGTCGCAAAAAAAAATGCAATAAAATTAATAAAATTATTAAAATTATCTTTTTTGGCAACGGTGTGGTGCCGTCGCAATAAAAATAAAAATAAAAATAAAAATATTAAAATTAAATGTATTAAATGAAAAACAATTGAAAAAGAAACCAATAATTGCATAATAATATCAAAATTCTTGTATAGAAATAACAATTTCTCAATAATAAAAATATTATTGCATCCATAACTACACATCAACAAAATTACCTCACTACATAATGTTCCATAATACATATATAATATTTAAATACATAATGTTATTCATAACTCAAAATAACATAAACCAAAATTAAAAGTTTTCCTCATCATTCTCCGTGGGTAACAAAAACAAAAGTTAGTCGCATTTTTCACAGACATGCATTCCACAAGAAGCAAACTCCTACTTAAGAAATATCTGAAAATAAAAAATAAAAATAATTAATGACAATATAATTATGTGTTAAAATGTTAATTACAAAAAAATATAAAAATTTCGTGCTAATCCGACGCCATTTGGTAATTTTGGGGCGTCAATACTTCAAATTCTAAGTTTATTAAGAAACTAGTTTGTCTAGAGTGAAATCCTGCTCTAACTCCCAAACCGGGAACTCGATTCGAGTCCCATCTTCTCCCACAAGTCTCTCATTCCTAAGCAGTTGTGTGTGCCAAGTTTCGTGCTAATCCGACGCCGTTTGGTGATTTTGGGGCGTCAACACCTCGAATTCTAAGTTTCTTAAGGAACTAGTTTGCCTAGCGTGAAATCCGGCTCTAACTTCTAAACCGAGAACCTGATTCGAGTTCCGTCTTCTCCCACAAGTCTCTCGTGCCTAGGCGGTCGTGTGTGCCAAGTTTCGTGCTACTCCGACACCATTTGGTGATTTTGGAGCGTCAACACCTCGAATTATAAGTTTCTTAAGAAACTAATTTGTCTAGAATGAAATCCGGCTCTAACTCCCAAACTAGGAATACGATTCGAGTCCCGTCTTCTCCCATAAGTCTCTCGTGCCTAGGTAGTTGTGTATGCCAAGTTTCGTGCTACTCCGACGCCATTTGGTGATTTTTGGGCATCAACACCTCGAATTCTAAGTTTCTTAAAAAACTAGTTTGTCTAGAGTGAAATCCGACTCTAACTCCCAAATCAATAACCCGATTCAAGTCCTGTCTTCTTCCACAAGTCTCTCATGCCTAAGCGGTTATGTGTGCCAAGCTTCGTGCTAATCCGACGCCGCTTGGTGATTTTTGGGCATTAACACCTCGAATTCTAAGTTTCTAAAGAAACTAGTTTGTCTAGAGTGAAATCTAGTTCTAACTCCAAAACCGGGAACCCAATTCGAGTCCCATCTTCTCTCACAAGTCTCTCATACCTAGGCAGTCGTGTGTGCCAAATTTCGTGCTAATCCGACGCCGTTTGGTGATTTTTGGGCGTCAACACCTCGAATTCTAAGTTTCTTAAAGAATTAGTTTGCCTAGCGTGAAATCCGGCTCTAACTTCCAAACCGGGATGTAGACTGTAACTTATAAAATGCAACATGTTAACAAACCAAGCAAAAGCAGCAACTATGAAGTAACCAACAACAAAGTATTCTTCGATTTTCTATACAACTTCTAAAACAGCTTTTCCAAATATTAGAAGTGAAAATTGTTCCCTGTTGTTGCATGCATTATCAATTTAGCATAATGTGAATCAAAAGCACTGAAGTGAACATATTCATTAATGGATAGATAAATATATGCATAAATGCATTCTTGTGGAAGAAAATAGAAAGCAATCTAACCTTTTTTGTTACAGCTTGTTCAATCAAAGCACATCCCAGATCAAGGTTATCATTAGTAACAAGTTCCACAGCTTGTTCAAGTTCACTTGCAAAATTTAAACCCTGAATTGAATTCCTAAGCTGACTTGATATTGAGCCACGTAAGGGCTCCTATCAATAATCACACAATCACTGTCAAACACTAGGTAACAAAGGCAGGCAAACATAAGATTCTAATCAAATAGGAATGCTATATTTTTTTATAACAAAACAGGGCAATAGAACAGCAAAAGAGATCTCCAGTTTGAGATGAAACCTTGCATGTTACATGAGCTAAACTTCCAGCCAAACTGGCAACCATGAAGTGTGCTACATTACGTATGCGTGTCTCATCTAACTCCATGGCATAATCCTACAATTGCATAGCAACTAATAACAAATTACCCTATGCATGAAATAATAATAATAATAATAATAATAATAATAATAATAATAATAATAATAATAATAATAAGACTGTTAAAGCAAGTTCTTTGGTTGTTTGAGTTGCTATAAAAACACTGCGCTGCACAATGCCAAATAATATCTCCTCAATAGCTCTATCCATAGGTGCACAGAGAGTCAAATATAACTTAGAAATCAATATGAAACACAAGATGGATTGTACATAACAATAATAGACTTAATAGAGACTTAATAGAGAGAGATTCCAAAGCAAGGTTTTGCTTGTATTTTATAAGAACAGTTTATTATTTAAGTTTTAAAGACCTAACGTTGAGGGGCTTCTAGAGAAGGTCATTGCCAGCTGTAACAGCCATTTGACCAACACACACAACTAACAGAAACAAAATTAATTTCAATTATAAGGAGACAACAGATGAGGGACATGAAGAAAGCCATGTAGAGTTTTCATTTTTAGAGTAAAGGATTTTTTTGTGAATATGCCTTACTCCTTGTAGACTTCACTAGTGAGTTAAATTTTGGGGTCGAGCCTTCCTGATATTCTTGAGTTTTTGTATACAAGTTGCGCCCCATTTGGCACTCTTTCTAATGTATGTTTTACTTACCACAAAAATGCTGATTAAATTTTTTTTTTTTTTAAAAAATGCTAATTAAATATTTAAAAAAAAATAAAAATTGTTTCATTAGTTCTAGCATCAATTCTAGAATGGCCCTTCCTTGAGTTGAACAAAAAGCCTTTGCAGTAGTTTTACATTATAACCAACAAGTGCAATACAGCTATGTCAACTTTAGTAAACATTGAAGAGGAAAATAACAAACGTTGGACTCCTTGTAGACCATAGTGTGGGGTAACCAACAAATAGACCAAGGTGAAGCTGACCAAAATAACTGTGTGGCACATGAGTAGAGAAGCAACGAAAACTGTGATTTAAGTTATTAAGAAAATTTCCTGACAGAAAATTAGAAAACATCTGAATATTGAAATTAATTAATCAAATTGAAGGCCAAACAAGAGAATGCAGAACAAAAAATTAAAATTATCAGACATGACAGTAGTTCAATAATATACTACAAAACATCCATTAATCAAGAAATCACTCTTTGCAGAGTGTTATGGACACTAAAGCTGATTCATATATGTCAAGCACACAAGTTACATACAAAAAATTAAAAAATCGGTGTAAATGCTGTGCATATAGAAAGCATAAACGGTGAAAAATGTGTTTTACAAACCTCAAAATTTGATGAACCAAAAAACTTCAGGCTTCCAGTATCACGAAGAATAAGATTCATCGAACCCTAGCTTGTATTCCACCTAAAGTTACTACTATTTTGTCATGCACCTGCAATTGATAATAGTGTAGATTTTGAATTCACCTATACAAATGAAATATTCTGCAAAATTTTATACATCAAATTAATGATGAATATAAGTCTCACGTCACTCGTTGCTCGCCGTCGCTCGACGTCGGCGTCTGCAGCTGCTCGATGTCGTCTCACGTTGTCGCTGCCGTCGTTCGGTGCCGTCGTCTACCGCTACACGCCGTCGCTTGACACCGTCGTCTACCCTATTCACAGTCACGAGAGAGAGAAAGAGAGAGAGAGATGGGGATTTTTGGTTCAAAAGATTAGGTATTTGAGATTTGTGGATTTTTGGTTGAGGGGGAAAAGCGAACGCGAATTAGATTTTGGGTTTTTTTTTTTTTTTTGCGACGTCAAGCATAGCCGTCAAAAATGAAAATTTAGGGTAACGTTTGATAGCGTTTATGTTTTTTGTTTATGTTTACAAAGATTTTATAAATTAATTTTTGTTTATTTTTAGAAAAACATAAATTACAAATAAGTTTGGTTTGGACAAAATGTTTAAAATTTTTTAAAAATATAAACTAAAAAACATATTTGTCCAAGCCTAAAATATTTATATTTATTTTTTTATTATTTATGACAATGGGATCATACACATTATAATTGGAATAAAAAATTAATTGGAAAAAAATTAATTAAAAAATTAATTGAAAAAAAATATTTGAAAAGAAATTAATTAAAAAAAATTGTTAGTCAAATTTTTAAATTTCTGTTTAAAAACCAATGTAAACTCATTTTTTGAGTTTACAATTTTTTCTCAAATTTATAAACTGTTATAAACCAAAAAAATTATCAAATAAGTTTTTATGATAGTTTTGTAAATTTTTATAAATATAAACTGAAAACTGAAAATAAAATGGTTATCAAACAAGCCCTAAACAATGAATCCATAGCTCGTTTAGTAATTTTTTTATTTGCAACGAGGGTATTGCCTTTGCTGATAACCTGTATTTGCGACGAGGAAAGGTTGCTGTTGCAAAAAAAAAAAAACTCATTTTTTTGCCAAAAACCTCCATGTCTATTTTGCTGCACAATGAAAGCTAGGAAGTGAGAGAAATAGAAATGAGAGAAAAACAAGAGATGATTAACGAGAAAAAGAGAGAGAGAGAGAGAGAGAGAAAAAAAAAAGATAAACGAGAGAGATGCAGAGAGAGACATAAAAAAAGAGAGAAGAGAGATAAGCAAGAGAGACAGAGAGAGATGAGAGAGATAAAGAAGAGAGACGAGTGAGAGAGATATAGAAGAGAGATGAGTGAAAGAGAGAGAGAGAGAGAGACATAGAGAGAAAGAGACAGAGAGAGAGAGAGAGAGAGAGAGAGAAAGAGACCCATTTCATTTTTTGACTTTTTCCTCTTTCAACAACAATGGGCTCAGAGAAAGAAATGAGTGTGATTAAGAGAAATGAATGATTGAGAGAGAAGAGAGATGAGTGTGAAAGAGAGAGAAAGAGAAAGGAGAGAGAAACAAGATAAGCGCGCGCGCGCGCGAGAGAGAGAGAGAGAGAGAGAGAGAGAAGAAAGATGAGCAAGAGAGATAGAGAGCGAAGAGAGATGGGAGAAACAGAGAGAAGAGTGATGAGAGAGAGAGAGAGAAACAAGATGAGCGCGCGCGAGAGAGACAGACAGAGAGAAGAAAGATGAACAAGAGAGATACAGAGCGGAGAGAGATGAGAGAGCCAGAGAGAAGAGTGATGAGTGTGAGAAAGAGAGAGAGAAGAGAGATGAGCGAGAGACAGAGAGAGAGAGAGGCCGATTTCATTTTTTGACTTTTTTTCTATTTCAACAAGTGATTAAGAGAAATGAGAGATGAGCGATTGAAAAAAGAGATAGAGAAAAAAAAAAAAAAGAGATCGATAAATCGAGAGGGAGATCAATAAATCGAAAAGAGATGAGAAAGAGAGTGAGCAACGCGAGCATAGTGTGGGAGAGAGAGGGGGGAGAGAGAGAGAGAGAGAGAGAGAGAGAAAGAGAAAGAGAAGAGAGATGAGTGAGGGAGAGAGAGACAGGAAGATGAAAAATGGGTGAAACACTATAAAAATTTCAGTTTTTTGCGACCGTCGCTAATACTTCTAATGTTGTCTCATCAAAACAGTCTCGCTTTTTTCTTTTCTTTTCTCTATCATTTTTTTTTTTTTGGCGACGGCACTATTACCGTCTCAAAATCCTCTCTTATTTGCTACCACAGTTCATGTTGTCGCAAAAAACAGCTTTATTTGTGACAGCATAGGTTACCGTCGCAAAAAATGCGCATTATTTGCGATGATAGTTGTTACCGTCGAAAAAAGTTACTTTTTTGTGACAGAAAGGGATGCCGTCGCTAAATCCCATTTATTGGAGACGGCAAGTGGTGCCGTCGTAAAAAATCACTTTTTGCGACGGTAAATGATGTTGTCGCAAATGCTTCCGTGTTATAAAGGCCCTTTTCTTGTAGTGTTTATAGTTATATAAAATTTCCCAAACCATAAACCGAACTGATCCGAACCGGTTTGTGTGGTTCAATTCTGATCTGGTTCCACAAGTTAACAGTTCAATTACGATTCCAATTTTTTTGAAACCGTAAAAAACGGTTCGATTCTTGATTTACTCTAAAATTGGACCAATCTGATCTA
This sequence comes from Camellia granthamiana, assembly GCA_036172215.1. Taxonomy (NCBI): domain Eukaryota; kingdom Viridiplantae; phylum Streptophyta; class Magnoliopsida; order Ericales; family Theaceae; genus Camellia; species Camellia granthamiana. The sequence goes on from CM069910.1 coordinate 79,431,094, forward strand.
TGTACATCGCTAGTGGTGTGATGTTTTGGGTTCAAACTCCAATGGAGTTTGACATCTTGGATGGTGTTTATTCCTTCTTCATTTAGGGTATGTAGTTGTACTTGTGTGGTTGTTGGGTTGGTGACTGTTGAATTTATAGCTATTGTTAAACTTTAATTATATATCTTCATGTCATATTTCTCATATTTATAATTGCTTTTCTGTCGATTGACAAAAATAAAATAAAATAAAGCATTGTAAGTATTATAAGAGCATCTTCAACCTGTATGTCAAATCTTACATGGCACACCAACAATAAAATTTGACCTCAAATTTTTGCTTCACCGCATATTTCAAGCATGACATGGATTTGGCAAAAGTTGAGAGTATGTCAAATTTGACATACGTTTTGACATGCTCCTTGGCTCATGTTAAATCTTTAATTATAACTTTTTTAGAAATAAAAAAATATTTTAATTAATCTTTCAATAATAAAATAATAAAATTTGGCGTATAAGTCGGAGAGTTGTAACAGATATCAAATTGACATATGTCAATTTGTCATTCAAATTTTTAATTTTATTTGACATATAAATTTGAGATGCTCTACGATTCTAAAATTGAATCTCATATGGAAGCATATCATGTGAAAATCCATATGGTAAGTTAAAAAACACTAAAGACAATAAAAAGTAAAGACATGACAATAATGGTTATTACTATTTATTGCAACAAAAATGTTTGGTGGCCCGAATTTGTGTGGCTCAAATGACTCGAATGTGTCAAAACGATGTCATTTCGCACTTAAAACTACGTCGTTTTGGATGTTTCGAGTCATTAGAGCCATGAATTTTCGGGTCACCTATCATTGTTGTTATTGCAATTTTTGAAGACTTGATAATAATTATTATCCTTATGGTTGTTGCTATTTATTTGATAACAGTAGGTAAATTGTTGGGATTTAAATATTTTAGAAATAGTTTATGTTGTCAACCTCAACTAGGACATACATGTTTAGCATAAAGTATAATTAAACCCCACCAACAATAAAAATAAATTTCCCTAGCATGGAATTGGCCATTTGGGTTGGTTCCAATCTTCCATTTATATCTAGTCTTTATTTATTTATTTATTTTTGATTCAATTAGAGCTTAGTGGATTTATTAGAGCATCTCCAACGCTTCACTTTTTTTTTCATCAAATCTGAGTCAAAAAAATGACTTTTCACCAAATCTGATACTGAGCGCTCCAACCCTTCATTTTCATCAAATTTTCATCCGGGACAACCGGGTGGTCGACCGGCCGGTGGACCGGTTAGCCCAAAAAAATTTTTTTTTTTTTTTTTTTTTTGAATTTTCTGAACTTTTTTTGAACTTTTTGAACTTTTTTCGGGACAACCGGGTGGTCGACCGGTTAGGCAAATTTTTTTTTTTTTTTTTTTTTTTTTACTGTTTGAACCTTTCACTGGTTGACCGGTTGGTCAACCGGCCGGGTAACCGGTTGGTCAACCGGCTCCTCTTTCCAACGGTCAGGAACAGTGTTTTGATGAATTCAGTATTCTCTCGCCGATTTGATGAATTGTTTGATGAATTGTGGATTTGATATCAGTTCTGATGAACCGTTGGAGTGATGAACAGTGCCTTTTTCATCAAAATTTAAATTTGATATCCATTCTGATACACCATTGGAGATGGTCTTAGGTGGGACAGGGACATATATGGTACTTAATTATCTATTTGATGATATCTCACCATTCCTTTGTCAATGCATGTAGAATTCTATTTCAATATCTAGGAATCAATCTAAAATAATATATATGCATAATTTTCATTTAACTTCTTTTTTGTTTTTTTGTTTTTTTGTTTTCTGTTTTTAAAAAGATGGGTATTTGTCTGTCGATGAGATAAGGACTTTAAGTCAATTGATTTGATGAGATGTCACATTAATATTTGGTGGATACAGGGACGTTCAATATATAGTAATATGTTTGGTGGGAATTAAACATCAATTGCGCCTTGTTTGGGAAGGGAGTTGAGTTAAAATAATTAATAAGACAAAATATTATATTTAATTCATAATTATTATTATTATTATTATTATTTTATAACTATCAAATCAACTAAAAAAATAGGTGAAATAAATTTTAAAATGTGATCTTGTGAACTGTTTAGTCTTTTTTTTTTTTTCTTATGAGCCCAAAACTTTTATTAAAGTGAAAATTACACAAAATGATAGTCACTTACATGTTCGAGTTTAATTTTCTAAGAATAAAAGTGGATTTCTCTAAATGTAAAATTATACATTTTGACAATCTGCACTATTGAGTTTTTGAATTTTCTCTCCTTCGGGAACAAATCCCACATTATAAATTAAAATGTAATACTCTAATATAACACTACAATATAACACACTAAAAATCTCATTGGTGCACTTTTTCTAAGCGTAACAACGTAGCACTCTAAAAAAACTCATTAGTATACTTTTTTCAAACGTAACACTACAATGTAACATACAAAAAAAGTTCCTTAGTGTATTTTTCCCGAATATAACACTTCAATCAATGTAATCTCAAACATAATACTCTAATGTAATACACACAAAAATACTAAAAAATTTCTTAATGTATTTTTTCCAAACGTAACACTCACCATTTGAAATTATACATTTGCTCAAAACTTACTAAGGCATTTTTGTACTCCTTTAGGAATGGTTTGAAGAATTCCACATCCTTTTTTTAGTTTTACGTTGGAGTGTTTCATTTGAAAAAAGTATATTAAGAAGTTTTTTTTGTGTGCCGTGTTACACTAATGAGCTTTTTTGGAGTGTTATATTTAGAAAAAATACACTAAGAATTTTGTTTTTTTTTTTTTGGAGTGTTACATTTGAGTATTATATTGGAGTGCTACAGAATAAAATTATATATTTGTCCAAAGTTTGCTATGGGATTTTTTTTACTCATTTTGAAATATTTAAAAAATCCCACATCCTTTTGGAATGTTTGAAGGATCTCATATTTTAAATTATTTTTGTACTCTTTTTGAAATGTTTTTCAAATAAAAAAGATTCTCCTATAAAAATTCATCTCAAGTTTGATTCCAATAGATTGTGTACATTACCTTTCTAGCACAAAAGAAAAAAAGAAAAGAAAACATAATAGAAATAAGAGTATAACCTTAAATCCAATTTCTAAATAATATATTAAATCAACATTTCCAAAATCAATAGGACTAATTGATTTATAAGAAAATCTTTGGGACTAAATAGATCAACATTCCTCAAAATGGGATTTATAAGTAAATTTTCTATAAAAAAAAATAAATAAATAAATAAATAAATAAAACCAATTAACTTCTCAAATACAATTATTTTAGTCAGGTTAAAATAATCAAAAAATTAAATAACTAATTAAAATAACGGTTTTGATTTGTGGCACTAAATTGGGGGGCACTAATGCCCCTAATTTCCATATAAGGCAAGAAAAAAAAAAAAAAAAACAAAGCAGTTACCCAGAATGAAAATTAGGGGCATTAGTGCCCCCAATTTAGTGCCACAAAACATTTTCCTTAAAATAACTAACTTGCCAAATAAGGCTGGTATACAGTGACTTTGTTGCCCATCTATAAGCTGCCCTCGTTTTTTTGCCAACATGGTAGGTACAATGGTTTCCATTTTCAGGACTTGGTTTCACAATTTATTAAATTTTTCTATAAATTCCAAAAAAAAATAGTTATGAATTTTGATACTTTCCATTTAATTTTATAACACTAATAGTTCGTCGAAATTTTAAAAAGCAACCACCGTCATTATAAGTTTTAAAATTTTCTTTAACTATTTAATTTAAAAGATTTGGTCATTAATCATGAAATGTATATTTTAATTTCATTTATAAAAAAGAGAGGATTTGAATATGTAAATAACACTTGCTAATCAATTGATGATTCACATTTAGCCTAATTTGGTAATCATCAATTACTTACAATTATAATTTGGTGAACAAACGGAGGAATTAATTAAGGCCTCTTTTGATAATAGGCTAGTAACTTTTTAGTTTTCTAGTTAAAATGTGATATAAAAAAAAATTAATATGTTTGGGATGACTTTTTGATTTTTTACGAAAAGATGTGCAAAAAGTAGAAAGAAAGAAAAATCTTTAACTTTTCTGTATGGGTTGTTGGCTTTTTGGTTTTTTTAGTGATTTTTTGACTTTTTGGCTAAAAAAATCACTTGCCAAACGAGGCCTAAATCTGCATTTCAAAGGATTTTCGAAGTTGGGTAAATAATTTTTTCTTGTTGTTTATTTTATTTTTACAATTTATTAGGTTGGTCTTAGTGAGAATCTTGGATGGTGCTATGAAAGCTAAGGGAGAAGATCAACAAAATAAAATAAAATTGAGGAGCATATGTACGGGCTCGAGGATTATGTGTCATCATGTCTAAAAACATTCGTAATTGTAGATCATATGAGAATTTCGAAATGTTTGGATGAAAAGATATGAATTAATACTATGAGTATATAACAAAAAGTGAACTCACTTTGGATCACCTTCGTATATCATCTTCTCATGGCTTATGTTACACGTGGTCGCTGAATATTGCAGTAATAGTCAATTTTTTTCATTTTACACGTAGAAGCTAAAAACATTCTAATTCAAACTTTCCTATGATTAGCTTATTCAAGATATTTTTACTTCATAAGCTTAGCAAAAGTTCTATAGAATATTCTATAAAAATTTCTAAATATAAAAATAAATAATTATATACCCCTCATAAGCTACACAAAATGTGGCCAATGAGTTTTGCTTACTGGCATATCACTTATTGCCTTAAGTCCTTTTCTAGGCTTCACAATAAATTTTTCAAAATCCAAAATAACGTCATTATCAATTCCTAAATCTAGCTCTTAATGTTTGAGAGCATGAATAACAAAACAAAATATAGGCTCCTCTAGAATAAAGATATAATAAGAATGTCAACGATGAAGACAATGTTGTATGCAATTTTGGATTTGAATTATGTATCTATAATTTATAACAAGTATTTAAACCATGATTGTGATAGAGAACCATTTTGGAGCCTCTTGAAAGTAAATGCATGCATGTTCTTTTTTGTAGTAGCAAGAGGGTGACTATCACGCCATTGCACTTTTAAATACTTGAAGTTTGTGAAAGTGAGACATATATGCCTTTTATCAAAGTATATCACAGTGTTTGGGAACATTTTGAAGCTCCTTTTACTTTTCATAAGTGCAAAGCAAATGCCTAGCTAAAGTTATGAAATGCTTTGGCTTTTTCATTCTCTCTCATACCTTTTAGTTTCAAAATAATTCTTATTTGTATAATGTGGGCAATTGTATTCTATGAAGTTGTGTTTGGATTAAGTATTTTGGAAGCTTAGGAAAAGAAAAGAGTGGATGTGGGTGCAAAAATCTAGGATGGACTGGGCTCTTAAAGGTGACAAAAATACTAGATTTTTTCATATTATGGCTACTAAGACACACAACAAAACCTTGATTGCTTCTATTGAGGTTAATGGGGTTGAGTTTGAAGAACCAAGTGAGGTCAAATAAGCAGCTTGTTACCACTTCAAGAATTTATTTACTGAACAATGGAGGTGTAGGCCAAGAATTGGAGGAGATTTCAAGAAGATTGAAGCTAACCAAGCAGGTGACATTTTGGAGAGAGAATTCACAGAGGAAGAAGTATGGGCTGCTATAAAAGAATGTGATGGTAACAAAGCCCCAAGCCTTGATGGGTTTAACATGCTTTTTTTTTCCCAAAAAGGTTCGAAGTTCTTGAAAGGTGGCATCATAAAGTTCATGAAGGAGTTTTATAGTAATAGTAAATTGGGTTATGGGGTGAATTTCTCCCAAGAAGGAGAATCCTAACTCTCTTATTGATTACAGACCTATTAGCTTGATAAATTCTCCCTATAAAGTGCTTTCCAAAGTTTGGGCCAATAGAGTCAAGCAAGTCCTGCCTAGTGTGATTGATAAGGCTTAGTTTGCTTTTGTGGGGGGAAGAAATATTATGGATGGAGTGCTTATAGCAAATGAGGTGGTGAATTGGTGAAAAAAATCAAAGAAGAAGGGCCTCATTCTCAAATTGGACTTTCAGAAAGTATATGACACTATTAACTAGAATTGCTTGCTGCAGATGTTATATAGTTTTGGATTTGGATCAAGATGGATTAGATGGATGAAAGAATGTTTGGAATCTTCTAGAATATCTATTTCGGTTAATGGCTCACCATCTGCTGAATTATGTCTACAAAAAGGGCTAAGACAAGGTGATCCTCTTTCCCCTTTTTTTGTTTAATGTTGTTGCTAAAGGGTTGAACATATTGTTGCCAAGAGCTAAGGAATTGAGGATAATAAAAGGAGTGGCAGTGGGTGATAGAGAGGTTAACATATCTCATCTACAGTTCGTTGATGACACTATTATATTATGTGAGGTTGACTGGGCTGAGATTGTGGCTGTGAAACGCATTTTGAGATGCTTTGAAGTGGTCTCGGGATTGAAGATAAATTTTTATAAAAGTATGATTTGTGGTGTGGGAGTTGAAGATAGGTTGGTTGAAGAGTTTGCAGCCAAACTTAACTGTTTGAGTCATAAGCTTCCACTAAAGTATCTTGGGTTGCCACTTGGAGCCAACGCAGGTAGGAAATAAACATGGTAGCCAGTGGTGGACAAGTTTAAAAAGAAATTATCAAGTTGGAAGAGAATGATGCTTTCTTATGCTGGAAGAGTCACTCTTATTAAATCTGTTTTTGTCTTCCTCACCTATTTTTTATATGTCTTTGTTTAAGATACCTAAGTGTGTTGCCAAAGAAATTGATAAGATTCAAGCCAGGTTTCTGTGGAGAGGGATGAATCTAAAAGAAAAATCCATTTGGTAAAGTGGAAAGAGGTACAGCTGAATAAGAATCAAAGAGGTCTTAGAATCAGAGATACAAAGTGGCTAATGAGTGCTTGTTACTTAAGTGGTGGTGGAGATATGCCTTGGAAGATGAGGCTTTGTGGAAATCTGTGATATGTGCCAAAGATGGTGAAGTTCTGGGATGATATTTGGATGGGAACATCAAGTCTCAAATCCCAATTTCCTAGGTTGTACGAGCTGAATATAGAAAATGAGATCACCTTGAAAATGCAGATTTCTTGTAGAGATAGTACCAACAAATGGTGTTTTCATTTTAGAAGGCCTCTCTTTGGTTGGAAAGAAGATGAGGTGATAAGGTTGTAAAATCTATTAGGAATAGGGCCATGCCTTCATCTTAATCAAAAGGATTCAATTAGGTGGAAGGCTGAGCAATCAGGGTTATTTAAAGTTGGATTTGTGTATAACTAGTGCAAGCAAAGTTCTGGACCTGTCCTCAGCTTACCAGATTTGGTTTAGAATAACTTTGCCCCTCCTAAGGCTAAATTCATTACTTGGCTTGCATGGAGAGGCAGGCTGAAAACATCTGCATTCCTAAGTAGAATTGGAGTTTTGAGAGGTACTGGAATTTTGCCCTGTGTGTTGTACAAAGCTGAGGTGGAAACTTCTAATCACCTCATTGTGTCTTGCTCTTTTGTGTGGCATGTTTGGTCAAATATCATGGACTGGTGGGGAATTTAATGGGTGATACCAGGATCCTTTGAAGATTTGATACAATGGTGGCAGGGTAGAAGTTCAGGAAAAAGGAAAATAAAGTTTGGAGAATTGTTCTCATTTCTGTTGTTTGGTCCTTGTGGATATACAGAAATGACTGTATCTTTAACAATACTCAACCTGCCATTGATGATTTGTGTGAGTTAATAAAAATTAGAGTGGCCATATGGGTGAAGCCTTATGATATGGGGTGTTTCTACTCCATTCAAGAGATTGTTTCAAATATAAAATGGGTGAGACAAAGCCTCGAAGGGTTGGAGGTGGTAGGTGCTTGTTGAAGCTTGAATCGATGATATCTCTGCTGTTTCTCCGCTTTTGGCTAGTTGTTGTGAAACTCTGTTTGTTCTGGTTTTTCTATTTTTCTATTATTTACCTATGCTGGTGGTTTGCTATGCCTCTGATATGGCTGCTATGTCTCTGCTGCTAGTTTGTTCTGTTCTGGTTTTTCTGATTGTTCTGGTTTTCTAGTGTGATCAGTTGCTGCAAATCTGCTACTCTGATCCGGCTGCTGTGAAACTTTGTTTGTTCTGGTTTTCTGTTGTTTACCTCTACTGTCTCTGATATGGCTTCTATGTCTTTGATGCTGGGGTCTTTACTGAGGTTGCAAGGGTTCTTCCTTGGAGTATTAGTTATATTTTGGCTGTATTTTGGTTTTGGTTGGTTTCTTATCAACTTGATGGTGTGCTAGCAAATGATTGAGCATGCTTTTAGGTGCTAACCTAGTTTGAATCCTTCTGTTCGCTTTGATTCTTTTTGCACTCATTTTGTTTATTAATGTAATCAAATTATTATCATCAATAAAGTTTCTTCTTTTGCCGATAAAAAAATGTATATATTTGCAGAGGAAAGAAAAAAAGAAGAGAAAATAGAACAAAATATAGCCTACATTTCATTTACTTTTTCTCTTTCCTTTTTTCTCTATCTCCAAATCTCTTATCAAATGATTAATTCAAGCACACACATCCTGGTAACAGATGTGGGTCGGGTGAATTTAATTAAAAATAAGGATTTTGATGATCTCCATGACGATGAGCCACTTCGAAATCCACGATGATGAGCCACTCTAGAATCTACCAAAGTTTCCGGCCCAAAGAACACCACCCTCTTTTGTGAATAAAAGAAAACAAACAAACCCCTTGATGATGTTAATATGAAGTTCATAGATCTATTGATCACTCTCAAATCATTAAGGAAACACTCAGAAAAATACCCTCTAATATAGAAAACCTGGGTAGCTTTGCTCTCCTAGAATTTGAACGACTTAAACCCTAAAAATAGCGAACGACACACTTTATAGAAAATAGAGCCACGAAGGCCGCTAGAGCAACCACTTCATCACTCGAGCGAACTCACTAAAACATGTGTCCATCGCTCAAGCCAAGACTCCACCGCTCGAGCTCAAAACGGATTCTCTCAGAAGTTCAGTCCGCTCTGCAAAAATACTAGAAGATCCCATTCACTGCTTGAGCACACAAATGAATGCTCGAGCGATTAACCAACTTTAGTTTCGGGGCGTTGCCCCTCAATCTCTATACTTAGTCAGCGAAGTGGCAAACATAAAAGCCCTAAGATCGCAAACTCCTCTGCATAGGCACAATTCAGGTTGGATTCGTATTTAAACACTCACATCTTTACTGAAACATAAGAGTGAATAAAACTACAACTAAAAGGAGTTTTGTCAAATGGAATTGCCAATTACAAAAACCTAACATATAGATAGAATGAATCTGCACTTCCTTTCATAAGATTGTAAAATACCATCAAAATTCGAAATTTACGTTCTATTACTAACGTATCATTATAAGTTCTAAAATTTCTTAACTATTTTTTAATTAAATATAAAATATGTGGATTTGAATATTCTAAAGCCATTGATCATGAAATTGAGATCCTTCTTCATATGAAAATGAAAGTATATGGATTCTAAAAATGCTCCCTTGGATGGATTCAACTTTGGAGTTAATTAAAGTTTCTTATTCTAATGGTTGTAAAGTAAGGTATGCAATTTTAAGCTTCCCTGTTCGGCTAATAACCGAATCTAATGCTCTAAATTGTTTCTATTGCACAACATTTACTTTATTTTTTGGCTGTCACAATAATTAGAGGTGGTAAATAGACAAGTTTGGATGTGTCAAAACATGTTATGCATTTAAAACCACTAAAACTAAATCCGTTCATTTAATAAACAGGTTTAAATACATTAGATTCAATTGAATATAGGTTGAACAATAACCTGACCAACTCATTTACTTTATTAACTTTTTTCTCCAAATAGATGGCGACAGCGGCGATGGTGGTGGAATGGCCACAGCAATAGCGATGGTAGTGGTGGTGTTGGTAAATTAGTGGTGGTGGTGATAATGGTGGAGGTAGTGGTGCCAACGGTATGGTGGAGCAGTGGCGATGATGCTGGTAATGATGGAACAATAGTGGTGCAGTAAGAGAAGAAGTGCTAGGGTGGGTTTGTGTTGTAGTGGTGGTTGTGGAACATAATGTATCATTTTAAACGTAAATTTATGTTCCATTCATTTTAACTTAATTTTAATTGGGTTTGTAATATGTAACCCGGGTAACGACTGAAGATTACGTGAAATTTCAAACAGCAAAATCATGCATTATCGTATTGGGTATTGAAAAATTACAATTTTCAACAACAAGAATTTTTTTAAAATATTTTAAAGGTCTTACACGATTAACTAAGTAGCTTAATAATTAAACAATCTCTGTACAACCCATTTAAATTTATTTATAGTCTAAACAAATTTTGAGTTGAGTTTTCCATCCCTATCAATAACTATTATGGTATTATTGGATACCAAACATATGAACATGTTGTATAGTAGTGATCATCTAAAAAATCGAAAATCCTCGACATATTGATTTGTGATTATGTTTCAGTTTTAAAAAAACAAATAACAATCTCAATCAAACAATCAAAGACAAATCAACACACCAATTTAACGTGAAAAAATCACAATTGGAGCGCCTCCAATTGTGATAAAAAACTACGGGCCAAAATCATAAAACAATCCACTAAGAAAACAAAAAGAAATTACACATGTATACCCTCAATTACCTAGAGAATCCATGGCCGAATTAAACCGATCCCAATGTGCCTCTTCTATCACCGTGTTCACCTTGGAATTGTCTTGCCCAATGTTGAATCCACAACGCTGATGTCGAATCCACAACGATGAGCCACTTCAAAATTCACCAAAGCTTTAGACCCAAGTTCCTTGGAATCCATTAAAGAATAACTCTCTCTTTTGTGAATAAAAGAAAATAAACAAACCCCTTGATGATATTGATATAAAGTTCATAGATCCATTGATCACTCTTAAATAATCAAGGAAACACTTATAAAGCCCCCTCCAATATAAAACACTTTGTTTTTTCTTCCTCTTGGAAAATCTGGACATCTCAAACCCTAAAACGAGCAAACAACACACTTTATAGTAAACTGGATCACAAAGACCACTGGAGCGCACACTTCACCGCTCGAGCGGTATGAGTAAAGGCAGAGCAAAACATATAGGTTGACCGCTCGAGCGCAACATTCACCGCTCGAGCGGTAAAACTTGTTTCCCAGAAGTTCAGACGCTCTACAAAAATACTGGATGATCATTTTCTCCGCTCGAGCGATCAAACAACTTCGATTGCATTTTTGCTTTTTGCTTTGGGGTCCTGCCCCTTGACCTCGCCTGGGCGCTCTCCCGGACCCGCCATAGTCAATGAAGTGGCAAGCATGAAAGGATCAAGATCACAAACTCCTCTACATAAGCATAATTCGGGTTGGATTCGCACCTAAACACTCGTAGCCTCACTGAAACAAAAGAGCAAATAAAATTACAACTGAAAGAAGTTTTGTCAAACGAGATTGCCAATTACAAAAAACCTAACATCATCAATCTCTAGTCTTAAAGCAAGAGAAATTGTAGTTAAGTGCGATAGTAGAAAAATAATCGTAGTATAGTTGAAATTTTTTTCAGTGTAATTTTGACATAAAAAATGACTTGCATCAAATGCATGAAAAGACTTACACCATGCACAAAAAAAAAAAAAAAAAAACTTACACCACTAAAAAAAAAAACATTACTTTTTTACTGGAATGAAATTTCTCTAAAAAATAAACTGTCACACTGTGATCCACAAGTACTTGCAACATTAATGACTAGGCAATAAACAATTTTCAAAGTAAGAGAATTTTTTGTCAAAATTATCAATGCTTTAATTAGTTGTACAAAACAATTACTAATCACAAACAACCACAAATATTTTTGGCTAACTCCAGTATGAAAAATTATGGAATGGTCTACGGGCATGGCCACATTATACCCTAATTAATTTGATATTATTAGTTACAATTGAGATTCAGTACTTTTTATTAAGATATTGAGAAACAACTCAACAATCGAAGAGAAAGAAAGATGAATAGACAGAATACTGTGTTACAGGGGTGGTCGTGATTCGGTTTTGGACGGTTTGCGGATCGGTTTGGACTCGCCTGCATGTATGCGGTTTGGGAAAAATTCAACCCGTAATCGCCCATAGTGCGGTTGCGGTTTGTGCGGATAGGGTTCGCGGATGTGCGAGTGGTTGCAAGCGATTTGTAGATTGGACTTTTTTTAAAAAAAATTTATTTTGGAGCCCTTTTTTTTTTTTCCCTCATTTTGCAAATATTTATTTTGGGCCATTTTCCCCTCATTTTCTAAAATGCTCCAACATTAATAATTAATGAATTAAAACTTATAAAATTAAAAACACAAAAAAATCAATTCCTAACACAAACAAATCATTCAAAATCCTAAACTTTTAAATCAAAAAAACTAACACAAGCACATCTTTCAAAATCCTAAACTAGATCATTAATCTCATTTGTTATCTACTACCCAACAATACAATTAAAGTAAAATCATTCAAAATCCTAAGCTTACCTAAAAGTAATTCTTCATTAACTTTTACATTCATTCAAAATACAATAATAAAATAACGGTCTAGGTTTAAAAAAAATAAAAAAATAAAAAACAGTCTAAGTGCGAGCGGATTCTTGCAGGTACAGGTTAAACTCACAACCCACAATCATGTCATATTCCAAACTGCATCCGCCCGCATTATGTCTGCGAAACCCATTTATATGCGGATCAGTTCGAGTTAGGCAGGTTGGGCGGTTCTGAGAACCCTATGCCCAACCCTACTGTATTAATGTGCAAAACAGAGTTTCGTTATTCCAATTTGTGCAAAACACTAGTTCATCTTCATAATCGTTCACAATTTGTGTTTTGTTTCAACCTAATACAGTCATGATTTGATATAAATTTGGGACAAAGTATGTGTTAGTGAGAAATGGAGATGATGTTTCTCTCTTACCTTCATTTCGTTGTCGCATTCTTATAACATAATTAAATTTTATTACAGATTTAAACAATGGAGTAGCAGAATGAGAACATTGACACTTGTGTAGGACTAAAGTGAGATTTGACCAAAAATGTAAGGGGTTGACTATCACAATTTAATGTGTAGGGACCAAGTGAAATTTGACTAGAAGTGCAGAGAGTTGACTGCCATGATTTCATGTGTAGCAAAGTGGAATTTAGTGGAAAGTGTAGGAGTGCAAAGTGTAATTTACCCAAAATTACCCACAAAAAAAAAAAAAGACAAAACAAAACAAAACAAAAGAGAGAAATGCTCCATACGTGTAGCTCGACTTTTCGTGCTCGTTTCGGAAGATGAATAAGCCCTACAGTTCGGACTCTACTTGTGGTTATGAATCTGATTTTACAAGTGCAATGTGAAACAGTGAAAACACAAAAAGAGTCCAAATCTGGCAATTCTTTTTTGGAAAATCGATGTTTTGAATAAAATGCCAAAAATGGACTACTTTGCCAGATTTTAGAGTCGCCACCTAAATATTTTTGAAAATTTTAGGAAACCCAAGACTCGTGCCAAAGGCCATTAGTCCACCATCACCAAAGTTGTCTCGGCTCGGAAACTTAGGTTCGAGAGAGGAAGGTCATGAATTGAGCACCCCACTCGCCCGATCAAAGATCGGCCTCTACTAATCATGATGTGATTCTTATCTACAATATATGCTCTTGTTTCGATTTATTAGACTATTGTTACTATGTAATGCGCACACAAGTATAGACAAATTTGTAAAAATTGGAACACTTTGATTCATGTTTATTTTGAAAATTGTTTCGAATATGTACTACTTAAAAAAGTGATCGCATATGAACACTACTCAAATTTTTCCAATTCAAGCAATTAGCCTTCATCTACAGGCATTCAAGCAATTTATCAATTAAGCACTTAGCCCCATGGTGAACATGCTAGACATGGCAACAATCACACTTATGCAATTATGCTAAAACAATAAAATGCTCACCTAGTACTCCAAGGCAAGCCAAAAGAAAAGAGTTAGAAAAATGTATGCTCTAACTAATGCAATAAGACTAATATAACATATGCGATATGCAATTATTAGGCTCGGCTACTAATATGGCATATGAATCAATTTGATAGCATGCAATTTAAGCACCTTTTTCAAAGAAGTATTTAAACGACAATACAAGTTAGAATAATGTACCGAGCCTCGATGCATGCAAAACAAGTGAATGCAAATCATGAAAGATGCTAAAAAAAACATGATACCCTAAACTACCCATCATAAGTAATTAAATAAAAGGGAGAAAGATGTGGGGTTGGAAGTCATACACATTATTACAAGCTTTGCGCCCTCATTCAGGAGGGTCCGAATAAACTAACTAGCTAAGCTAATTACTACGAATTAACTAACTATTATAAAACGAAATGAATAATTAGCTAAGCTACTTAACTAATTATTACAATAACAAATTAATAAACTATTCTAGCTAATTAACTAATTATTACAAGACAAAATTAAATAACTAGTCTAGCTAACTAATTATTTACAACACTTTACAAAATTAACTAGCTATAACTAATTAATTACAACAAATATCTAAGCTAAGTAATTAGATTAAGCAATCCCAGGAAACGAGGAGTGCTCATGCATGCACGCGGATTTCTACCCGAAAAAGCCACTGTTCTGCTGCCAGGAAGCCTTTGTTGCACAATTAGAACGCTTGCATTGTTTTTCACCTCAAAAGCAACTATGTTTCATTTCAAAAAGCCACTGCTTGGTTTTTTAAAGGTGGCCAGCAGGCTAGAAGTAGTGGCCTGTCGGCCACCAATGATGGTCTGCCATCCACCAAAGGTAGCCTGCCGGCCACTGATGCTTGGTTTTTCCTATTGCAACAGAGAGCAAACAGAGCAAGCACAGGGCATTCTCAAGGGTTGTTTGCACAACTTACCCCTCCTTATCATCAAACAGCTCAAAGGAGTAGTAAACTTGATTCACAAACCATCAATCAATGCAATTTCATTGCATGATGGCCTATAAACCAAAGGGTGTAAGTTCAATAAAGGTAACAAATAAAAACTTTCAAACCTCTTCCCTATCATGAATGATCAAGGGAAATGGTTAACAATGACTCTTGAACTGTTTACATCACTAACAAGTATGAAACGATTCAAGACTCAAGGGTTCAATTAACGTCCGATTGAACCCTAACCAAGTTATTATCTTGCATCATTTTTAGTCCCCAATTTTATTACTCCATTTTAATTACCAACCATTCCTTAGTAAATTAAGTCCAAGAGTGAGCTTTAAGTCCTTTAATGGAGAGAAGCATCAAACCAAGAGTTGTTTTAGGCATGAAAAAAGTGTCATGCTGTTGGTAATGAAACCCCAAAGGGATTAAACCATTAAGCATAAGACTTCAATCTCATGCTTTAAACAAACAACTAGTTTGAACCAACTTTCAAAGAAAATAAAAGGCCAAGAAATGAGGGAGGTTGTAGAAGTGATTAAGGGTGAAAACAAGTATGGAAAGCCATAAACAAATGCTATCAACTTAATTAGGATGGTAGCTAAGGCCTAAACCACCAAGCCTATGAGGATAATTACACTACAATCATGTAATATAAAGCACAAATGACACAACTAGCCCAAAAAAAGTCTTAATATACACTAAAACAATGTTGGAATTGAAGTAAAAATAGTTAAAAGACTAAGCTAAAATAATGAAAAATTTAAGCTAGTAAACAAGCCAAAGGAGGGGTGGCTAACCCCTCCATTTTTGGGACCTCAAAACATAATTTTTAGCCTCTGAAAAACTCTAAAATTCAGTGGTAAAAAGTTCAAAAAAAGATGATAAGAAAGTGAGAAACACAAGGGCAAAGGCCTTAGAAACAAGGTGTAAAGAAGGGCTATCAACCCCTTTATCTTTAATGGTCTTAAACCACAAGTTTCAGCCCAAATATACAGGTAATAAACAGTCTAAAAAGCAGTAGAAAAGATGGAAAACAAGTGGTGTAGAAATGGTGCAAAAGCAAGAGAAAGCATGCCTCTTGAAGATGAATGAACCCTTGAGTTACAAACCACAAATTTCACTCTCAAATGCTTCAAGAGCACAACTTCCAGCTCAAATCACCTCAACAAGAAGCTCTCTAGGTTTGGTTTAGAGTGTTTAGGCAAAGGATATGCAAGTTGCAAGAGAGACAGAGAGAATTATAGAGAGACGGGAATTTTTCAAAATTTGTTCTTCAAAAATATTTTCTCACTCCTAATTTTTCTAACCTTGAAACCAAGAGATAAGGTCCTTTATATATAGAAATATATGAGCTTCAGTAAAAAATATCTATATAGAGACAGGTGAAGCAATGTGGGAACAACTGGCAACAAATATCTACAAAAATCTGGGTTTTTCACAAGTGGCCAGCAGGCCAGAAGTTGTGGCCAAAAAATCTGCTTCTAGGCCTGACTTCAAATAGGCATATCTTCTTCATCCGGACTTGATTTTAGGTGATTCTTGAGTCTAAATTAAAACCTCAGAAGTCTACTTTCTAATGGTGGTAGCCTCATATCTAAATTCTAAGTGTGTAAAGAGATATGCCTATTTTAGTAAAGGTTGCTCATTTCTATTTTAACCAGATTGATGCCTAACTTCAAACGGCCATATCTTCCTCATCCGGACTCGGCTTTAGGAGATTCTTGAGTCTAAATTGAAGCCCTAGAAGTCCAATTTTCAATGGTGGTGGCCTCACAACTAAAGTCTAAGTGCACAAAGAGATAGGCCTGATTTAGTGAAAGTTGCTCAGTTATCTCTTAACAGCTTCATGCTAAACCATCTCCCTAACTAGTTTTCTTCACTCCCCTCCTATTTTCTTCAACTCCAAACCTCTAAACAAGATGTTTTAAATATTTTTCAAAGAGTTCATCTCCCTTTTATTTATTTCCACTTTGTCCTTACTCGGTTTACCGAAAAGCACAATATTTTAAACGAAATGCGAGTCTCGGAACATCTTAGAAATATTTTCAAAAATATTTTGAAAGAGAGGGTTTTAAGGTCTAAAATAGTTTTGGTCCAAAATGGGGTGTAAGGTTGAAATTTAGAAACTCTTCTTACTAAAGAAATCGAATGTTTGTACAGCATAACTTTCATCATTGAGTGATCAACCTGAGGTGTCCAATTCTTAAAGGCGATCAAAAATGGGGTATCTATAATACCCCAAAATTTTCCCCCACACTCTCCTCAACGATATTGTAAACAATACCAACTAATCAACTCTCTTCAAACTTTTCTTTCTTCTTTAAAAATTGTCTGCCACATCATTGGAGGAGAGTTTAGGGAAAAAAATTAGCGAGACGTAGCATTACTCCAAAAAAAATTAGAAAAATGATCCATCTCCCTAATTTTGCTCCCTCTAATTCCACCCTTAATGATGTGGAATTAGAAGGAGGTAAAGATGTGTGTGTGAGAGAGAGAGAGAGAGGAGTATGAGACCGCTTCATATGGGTCTTAGTCATGTCATTGAGGGTGAAATTAGTGGGCCTCCATTAGGGGAATGTAGCGGGTCTAAAAAAATTAATGGTTTACATTCATTGTCACATCCTGTTAACTTTAAATCTGTATTATACATTTATTAACTTTAAATCTATATTATACATTCATTGTCACACCCTCATTGCCACCCTTATACCTCCCAATTCCATTAAGCAGCCAGAATACCTTCCTTGCCACGTTAGGGTTTGAAAACACACTTGCTTAATACTTAGCCCCCAAATATGGAACACATTCTACCAATCAATACTTGAAATCAACATATCATTATCTCATAAAATTTACCTTAGTGATCGAAAACTCAATATCACCCTTATTAAGTTCCCCGTTAAATTAGGTGTGTTATGTTAAGGTTAGAACAACAATCGAAATAACATTTACTATACAATTATAGGTATTTTAGGACAAACATATAAAGAGATACAACCAAACATACATAAATGTTATACAAAAGTTTGAACAAACAATAAGAGACGCATCCAAACAAATAACTAAAATTTATGAATTTGCATATTTGATTTACTTTAAAGATAACTATCAAAATGTCATTTTTAGATTTTTCCCAAACTCGGCCTCTTTAGGGTTTGTAAGGAATTTTATCTAGTTTCAAAATCAATTTACGAAAATGTGATAGCTTTTCTAGATTTTTAGTTATTAATGAAACTCTAGCTCTATCCAAATTCGCCGACTGTTACAAAAATTAGATTTTTCTCTCAAACCGTTCACTCTTTTTCGATAAATATTTTTTTCCTTGAAAGATAACACTTAAAGGAAGGTTTTTATGTAAAATGAGGTCAAGCGGTTTTTTTTTTTTTTTTTTTTTTTTGCATTTTTCTAGAATTTTTAAAATTGGGTTGAAAATATTGGTCTTTTTTGCACAAAACTTGAAATAAGAAGAAAAATAGAAAAATGGGAAAACCATGAGTAATTTTCCTCTTCTCTTACGATAAAGATATGTTAAATAGTTTAAAAATAACTTAGATTTTTAGATGCCTTCGGAAATAATGTGAGAAATGGATAGAAAAAAGTAGCTTTGTACCTATTAAGAGAAAATACAACCGAAAGAGAAATCAAAACTCAAATCATCAACTTTAAACGCATAAGCATCAAAATTTCAGAGCTGAAATGATACGAAAGGACCTTCTAAAATTATGTATTTGAATAAGAAAAATAGAAGAAAGGATTGTGTTGTGACTTACTTGAATGCCTGGTGAGATGTTACTCAAGAATTTCCTTCATTTTTCTCTCCTCCACCACCAAAGCTTTCTATTCCTCTCCTTTCCCTCTCTAACCATGTGAGTGTATGTGTGTGTGTGTGTAGTGTTTGATTTGTGAAAAAATGCAAAGAGGTGATGGGGTATTTATAGGGAAAATGATGTGAAAAGTTTATAATGCCCATTAGTTGGAAATGAATTGAATAGTTTGGATTTAGTTTGAATTCAATGGAATATAGGATGCTTAGAGACCTTGATTGCATCCTTAAACATGATCTAGTTAGGATTAAAGCCTAAGCAAATTAGAGGTACAAATAAAATTCCTAATTTTGGGGGTACTAGAACATTTTTTTCCATGATTTCATGGATATTGTTTTGCCAAGTACACTACAAGAATCCTCTGCAGGTGGAAGGCCATGTGGACTTGGATTTGAGGAAGATTTTGTTTGGTTTTCAAGTACAAATTGTATCTAATTAGAAAATATTTGTGTACAAAAAAATCTAAATAAATCTAAAGGTACAAATGTGTGTGTATATATAATGGTACTAGTTGGGGTCAAAATGTAATTAAATTTAAATATGAGGGAGAGGGCTTTAATATATGATTTGAAAAATCTATTTAAGTGTAGAATTTTAATAAAATTAGAGTTCGAGAATTTAGTTCGGTTAAAATTTTTCTGTTTCAAATTAAACGGTAATCAATCGAACAAACGTAATGTGAATTGGAACTTTTTGAGTGACTAATCCTTAATTAGGGATTTAATTAATTATTATAAGGGCATTAGAAATGATTTCTATGTTCGGTACTAGTTAGGGTTTGCACGGTTCCGATTGGGACGTGTTCTTAATTCTAGGGTTAAAATTACAAGTAAACGAGGAAATCGATGGTTCTTATTGAAATAGTCCAAAGGTAAGGACCTTAAATGGAAATACAAAAGTCAAGGGTCTCACATACTCAATCACTAATGAGTTATTTTCTGCTGCCATGAAAATTATCACTAAATTGTCTAATACATCCGCACAATATATATATATATATTATCTAATAAAAGTTGATGCTCACAATAATGCCAAATGATGATAATCAGCTTAGGATAAATTAAGGGTCTAACAATCATATCTCTTGGTGTTAAACAACTTTATATCTTACCATTTTTTATATATGCATATTATGATATGTAGTGTAATCTTTGCATATCTGCATGTCTCAGTTCCTTGAAAATTATGTTGATTGTGAACAAAGATATTGCTAAAAAAAGATTTTGGTGAGCCCAATTATGCTACTATTAAATGAAAACTCTTATTCACTAATAACTAACTTGAAGGCATTAATTTAACAGGATTACAATTTGATTAGAATTGCAAGCATTTTGATGAATCCTACTGTGACAACAACCTGGATAAAGAGTTTTCTATAAAGAATTGTTTATTACACAATTCATTTTCTTTCTTTGGTTCCAATACAAAGTTTTTAGCTTTGGACTATTGTGTGTGGTAGTATAGGAATCAGACTGGAGTGCTCACAAAAAATAAAAAAATAAAAAAACTGGAAAAAATAAGACAAAAGGGTTCCCAAGCTGAAAAGGATTTCTAAATTTTTCTATTTGCTTAAGTTGAGAAAGATGTTGTTATTTAAAAATATGCCAAAATAATTCTAAACTGTGTCTTTCTATTATGGTTTACAAATTGAGTTGTCTCTTAGATGCTTTCTATTAGATTCTAATTTATCTATGTTAAATTAAATACAAATTATTCATTCTGATGGAAGTACTTTGATTTGGAAGTTATTGAATTAAATAAAAATTATGTAAGTTGTTGTGATCGTTGGATGTACCTTGCATATACTCTCATTAGTTGGTTATAGCTCTTATTTATCTTTTATTCCCCCAGTATATCTTGTTCAATTGCAAGCATCAATTTCTGCACATACAATTGCTTCATAACTGTAACTCAAGTTTGGTTTCTTTATTGATTGTGATTTCTCCAGCCTTGCTAATATTGTCCTTAATTTCCCGAATAATCATATCAATTCACCAAATTTTGATTTGGTTGTCCTAAATGGAAATTCTAATGAATTGCTATTGAATCTGATATGTTTACCTTATTATGTATAGATGGATCATCAACAAAATAATCATTACATCAACTTGATGATTGATTGGACTGATTATGAATTTGTGGATGAACCTCTCAACCAAGGAGATCAATCTTCCCCAATCTCCCCTCAAATAGAGACTACCAAGAAACCACAATGAGGTGGCAACTTCACTACAGAAGAAGACAGTATGATCATATTGGCATGGCTTAACATTAGCTTAGATCTGGTGTGAGAAAATGAACAAAAATCAAAAGCATATTGGCTAAGAGTGCTCGAGTACTTCCACCAATTCAAAAAAAAATTATCCAGTTATAGTCAAACTTCTTTGATGAATCGGTAGTCAGTGATTCAACTTGCTACAAATAAGTTTTGTGGGTGCTTTGCCCAAATCCAAAGGTTGAATCAAAGTGGTTTGACGGAGAAATATAAGGTATTAATACATTTTGAGATTTTTATACATTATCATCGAAGTTGTTTGATTACAAGATCATTAGTGTTCTTTTATCTATTTTTCATATTCATGATACAAAGAAATCGTACAAAGAATTGCACAAATCGTCATTTACATTTGAAAATTGTTGGCATGAGTTAAGAGATCAACCAAAATGACGAGAGGAATATAGCATGAAGTAACAAAAACCAAAAAAAGTGGCGACATCCGGCATTTGTTCTCCTTGTACACTAGATTCAATTAATTTAGGGGACAAGGATGCATTGCATAATGACTATGTAGACTTGGAAAGACCACCGGGTATGAAAGCTAAAAAGGATCATCTGAATAAAAGAATGAGTAAAGACCGTGGAAATGACGGAGGAGGGCTGCCTATTATGATATTATTAGAAGAGTTAAAGGAATATAAAAAAAAAAATGAATGATAAGAAAATAAAAATGTATTAAACGTCCTATCTTCAAGAGCAAGAAAAGATTGATAATGAGAAAGAGAGTGAAAAATCTAGAAATCCTCTAGATATTGATTTGTGATTATGTATCAATTTTAAGTAGTAAACGACAATCTCAATCAAACAATCAAGACAAATCAACATAACGATTTTAACGTAGAAAAACCACAATTGGAGCGCCTCCAATTGTGATAAAAAAAATCACAGGCCAAAGCTACAAAACAATCTGCTAAGAAGACAAAAGGTATTACAAAAGTGTACTCTCAATTACCTAGCGAATCCACACCCGAATTGAACCGACCCCTATATGCCTCTTCTACCACAGTCTTCACCTCGGAACTGCCTTGCCCAACGTTGAATCCACAACGCCGATGTCGAATCACGATGATGAGCCACTCCAGAATCCACCAAAGCTTCAGGGTCGAATTCTCTAGAATCCACCGAAGAATAACTCTCTCTTTTGTATTGAATAAACAAACAATCCTTTGATGTATACCTCTTAAACCATGAGTTGAATACACTAGCAAAATAGCCCTAGATATAAACTCCAATATCCAAGAAGAAGATCTGAAAGCGTAACCCTAGATTTGGAGTAACTTGATGTTTTATAGAATCAAAAATCGCGAGGTCTGCTCGAGCGTGGGAATGGACGCTCAAGCGTAGACTCTATAACACGTGTTCCAAACCAGGAAGTACGCTCGAGCGTCCGGGGAAATGGACGCTCGAGCGTAAAAACACACCCTACGTTATATTTGCTAACAGGTCAAACTTCTGGAACCTAACATTCTCCGTTTGAGCGTCCAAATGGCCACTTGAGCAGACAAATAACTTGGAATGCACTTTTGCATTTTGCTTCGGGGGCGCTATCCCGGACCCGCCAAGGGGCGCTATCCCTTGAACTCCCTTGAGCTGACCAGGCAGCTCGATCCCCGTCATTGTTAGCGAAGTGACAAGTATGAAAGAATAAACACCACAAACTTCTCTGCAAGGCACAATTCGGGTTGGACTCGCATCTAAATACTCATAACCTCACTGAAATAAAAGAGCAAATAAAATTACAATTGAAAGGAGTTTTGTCAAATGGGATTGCCAAGAATAAAAAACCTAGCAGAGAGGATTGTTAATGAGAAAGAGAAGATGTGAATGGAACAATTGAAGGAGGATAAGCAAATAATGTCATTGGATGTGAGTGTGATGCCTCCATTGCAAGTTGATGAATATTCATCGCCGCCAAATGAAAATTCTCCAAAATAAGATTTAGTTGTTGATGGAATTATGGTTTTAACTTATTTTATTGTTGGATTGATTCTCCAAACATTACCACATTTTTTATTTTCTTTATGTTAGAACTAGTTACTTTATGTTAAAACTATGTTGGAACTAATTTTTGAATGCTTGAACTAGTAGTAATTTAAAAGGTAGGTTGAATTCTTATTGAATGCTTGATGAGATGCTCCATGAATATAAATGCTTCTTGAGTGTTTCCCGTATGTTGGGCAAATTCACTAGTTACAGGGCTTATTTGGTCGACATCATGACTTATTTTGTTTTGCCGGTAATCATAAACGATATGAAAATTTAAAAAGTTTGGTGTAGAATAGAGTTAATTTGCAGTTAAAATTTCATAATTGAACATAAATTTTATCTGAAATTTATTTTATTTACTGAAGATGTGGGGTCATACATTAGAATTATTACACTTGTTTCTTTTATTTGAGAGCTCATTTTATAATTGGTAGGCTCAATATTTTAAAAACATATTCAAGCACACAAATTTATGTACATATTAGTTTTTATATACAATCTTAAAAAATATATTTTTAAATATGTTACAAAAATATTAAATATTTTTTTGAAACATGTTTAAAAAATATTATCACAAATACGGCATTGACAATCATGGCAACGCTTAGTGTGAATGTGACATTCCATAAAAAAAATGTAGTAATATATAATATTTATTGTTATGAAAATTGATTAAGTTAGTTTACCCATAGTTAAAATAAAGGGTATAATTGTAGCAATAGTTAAAGTAATTAAATAAAATAAAAAGTATACTTTTTTGGAGAATTTGGTTAAAACTTTCTTATAATAAAATTTTAATGCATTAAGAATAATGACAAAAAAAATTCTTAAAAAGTTCAACACATAATACTATCACCAAATATTAAATTTTAAAATAATATAACTTTTGATCTAGATGTCGATTTTTAATAAAATTAGTATTTTTATAATCTTCTCATCAAGATATATCAAATAAGATCTATGTTCACTATGAATTTCTTTTATATGTATATATATATATAAATTATTACCGTCAAAATTGATGTAAAGAGTAACATGTTATTCTACCGCACAGTAATATATTAATCTGACAATATTGTCCAAGAAAAAAAAATTACTTTATCCTTACTCAGTTATGCGCCTCTTCCTTAAAAGATTTATGAAATAAAATAAATTAGACTGATATTTCCACCGAACAAAGATCCAATAAAGAAGTTTTTGCTAAATTTTTTTACTTCTTTTATATATATATATATACTTTAACTCCTAAAAAAAGAAAAAAAAAATGATTGAAATTGCCCAGGGGGTGTTTGGGAGGTTTTTTTTGGCCTTTTTGTATTAAAATTTATAAAATGATAAAATAAATTAAAATAATTAAGAAGATAAAATGTCACATCAAATTTATAATTATTTTATTTTTTTAACAAATATTACATTCAACTATAAAAAATTTAATTATCTTCTCAAATAAAAAAATTTTAACCTATTAAAATAATTAAAATTAAAATACCTATTAAAATAACACCTTTCCAAACACACGATGAACAGATTTGGTTTGGGTACACACACCGTACCAAAGTGGCGCTAAAGGTACATTGATTGCTTTTTTGCATGATTTTGACTTTGGACCCTTGTCCAATAGTAACTTTGACTTTTATTATTCTTTATTTTTTAAATAAATTATTAATTCCACAGTCCTCTCTCACGTAGTTTTGAGGTTTGACTGCGGAGGAATAGATTCTTCGTTTGGAAAGAATTTGGGATTGTTTGGGATGGACCTAAATAAATGTATTTTTTATCTTTTTATAAAAAATTGTGCAAACAAATAGAGAAGTGATATAATGAAAAAAAGATAAAAAGATTGATTATTTTTGAATTGCCAAACTTAACCTTAGTTGGGAGGATTTTATCCTAATAAAATGAGTAATTCTATTTTTATACATTATTTATACTTTGTAAACATCTTTTTTGGTGCACACACTCAATGAATTTATTTATCTTTTATTTTACTCATTCCACACACAAAATATTTCAAATATACCCGTAACATCTAATATATACAAAAATTTCAAAACATTTTGTACACACACCACATAAAACATAAACTCCACCACACCAAGCCTAAGTCAAAATCTAAACCGTGCCCTACGACATTTTTCCGACACACTCCAGCAATTTTTTGATCATATTTACTAAGATATGCAAAATAAATAAATAAATCATTAAGTTTTTTTTGTATTATTTTACTATTATTCTTCAAAAACTAATACTCTGTTTAGTTTTAACTTTTCAAAAATATTTTTGTTAATTTTAAAATCTTATTTTTTTAAAATTTTTTTAGTAAACTTTTTACATATTTAATCAACTTTTTCCTTTTTAAAATCACTTTATTTAGATACATTTAAAAAGTAAATTATTTTCCAAAAATCTTTAAAAAAAATAATAAATACAAACAAATATATACTGAATTTTTATATTTTTGTATGCTTTTTAAGTGTATCTAAATTAAGTGAATCCAAAAAAAATAATTAGAATATTAAAAATGTTCACTAAAACAAAAGAATACGGATTGAAATTTCCAAAAATTATTTTTCAAAACTCAAAACCAAACTGAGTGTAAGTTATTGTTATACTATTTTCATTATTCGTTCCATATTGACTGACAACAAGATGGAAATTATTTGGCACTGGTTATCCAAATATATTAAACAAATTCGACAATCAACAACTGAATCAAACAATAGTTTTTGATTCTGTACTTCCGAACCAAATATAAATTTTCGACATATAACTATTTTTTAAGTTGATTTTCAAATATATGAAATGTTTTCAAAAGTTAATTTCTGTTATAGGTGCAACATTTTTAGAACTAATTTTTAGAATGACAATTGCGACAATGAAAAAAAAATACTTTCAAACCAAAAAACTCTCCTATTTGTTGCCTAATTTTTTTATTAACAATCATTTTTTTTTCTATATCTAAACATTCATTGTTTTGTAAATCCTCTATCAAACAAATCAATAATAACGATGGAGTGTAATGGAACAATGCTATAAAATAGATAAGGAGTGAAAATTTGAGCAACATCAGTCAAATCTATGAGAAACAATGAAGGAATAGTAAAGTGAACAATGATCAATGGAAAGAAACAAAAAAAATAAAAAATTAAAGAGTAAGTCTGATGCGTATTTTTTGAAAAGAAAATGTGTATTGAGAATTGCCATATAAAAGATCAACAATGATTCATCCCCCCTTTTCCCATCACCCCCTTTGACCCCCTCTCTCTCTCATTGGTTGCTTTTTTTTTTCTTTTTTTTTTTTTCCTGCTCCTCCAATCACTCCCTGACACATGGCAAAGGGGGGTGAGGGGGTGACCCCCAAAAGGAGGTCTCAAGTATTATTCATAAAAGATATGTACTGAGAAATTCTAGTTTTAAGGATTGATGGGTGTATTGATATCTATATTGGTCATTTTATTTAGTGGTAAAATTATAAGAAAAAATTAATTCATTAAGTTGTACCCATAGAGTAAATGATGTGTGGAAATAGAATTATCCCAATAAGACAAAACATTACATTTAATCTATAATCATTACATTATTTTTCTCACAAAAAGTCAAAAAAGTCAAAAAACTCTTCCCAAACGAGGTTTTTTAGCCTCAGGCTAAAATATTCAAAAAGCCAAAAAACTAACTCACTTTCCAAACGAACCCAAAATCACTTTCGTTTGGTTAGAAATTTTTAAAAATAATTTTTGAATTTTGAATTTATATATTTTTATTTTTTAGATTCACTTTAATCTACTTAAAAATTAGAAAATTTGTAAACTTTTTTAAAAAAAATTCACTAAATATTAAAAATATAAAAATTCACTACATTTTCATATTTTTTTTTATTAAATTTTTTATAAATTTTTTCACAAATATTTTACTTTTTAAATTTCTCTATATTAGATGCATCCGAAAAAGAATACTAAAATATTTAAAAAATTACTATAAAAAAAATTATGGATCAAAAACTAAACAACTGTTTTTAAAAAATAATGAAACTATTGAAAAGAATTACTAAAAACAAAAAAAAAAAAAAAATTATGGCTCAAAAACTAAAAAACGGTTTTTAAAACTTAAAACTAAATAGGAAAAAAAAAAAGGTTTATTTTCTAGATTTTGAATCACAAGTCATTTGTACCAAATAAAAAGATGAGAAGTGAGGATTTTTTTTTTTTTTTTTGGCTTAATTACAAAACAAATTCTAGGTTTCACACATTTTTCATTTTAAATTCCAATATTCAATTTCGATAAATTAAACTTTGACATTTCATTCGTATTTCAATCTGTTCCCTCTGTCCATCTCCGCCTGAATAAGGTAATGAGAGAGTTTAAAGTGAAAAATGCAGGGGTTTAAAATGAAATATTCATAAAACTTTGAGATTTTTTGTGTAATTATCCATTTTTTAAAAATTAAAATCACTAAAAATAAAAAAAAGGTAATTTACAAAATAAATCTCAAAGTTTCACGTGTTTTTCACTTTAAACCTAGTGTTTTTTTACTTTAAACCCTCTCCGTTACTTTACACAAATGGAGATGGATGGAGGAGGCAAATTGAAATATGGATGGAACTTTAGGATTTAATTTGTTGAAATTGAAACATTAGGATTCAAAAAGAAAAACACGTGGAACCTTGGAGGTATTTATTTATTTTTATTTTTTTGTAATTAACCCTTCTTTTTTTTTTTTTTTGGTGTGCGCGCTAGATCGTTTGTTATTATTTCAGTTAATAGTTAGGGATGCAATATATATGTGTATATATATATATATATGAGTTTTGTTAATAAGTGCCTTTAGAAAACTTGATAAGAAGTTTAAAATATTTATACATAATTCATAAGAATGCATATAACAACCAATGTACAATCAATTTAAATATTGTTAATCAATAACCTTAGAGCACTCGTCAAACAAACCCTATATATACATGTGGTGAGTCAAAATTTTTGCCTAGCTGCTACCAAGAGGATGATCTACTTCATGTCGTATTCCTACAAACAAAGAACAGGTTCCGACAAGGTGGTGCACCGAGTGAACCCTCTGAAGATCTAGTTAGTATTCTTTCAATATTGTAAGTCCTCTCTTTTTTTGTCCTTTTTCCTCACTTGCCCTTACTTTAGGTATGGATCCTCTATTTATAGGAGTTCCTTCTCTTTGCATTACTGTCCTTAGTCTGAACATGTCCTATCTCATTGATTTTTCCTCTACTGATGTGACATCTTCTTTTATCATAATTACCTTTTGACAATTCTATCTTAGCATTCCCGTACTTTGTTGATGCCGAAAACTCCTCGCCGAACTCATGCCTGACCAATGCAAGTTTGTGACACCTTACGATTGACATCCTTCATGGGCAATGCTGATTACTATAGGCGTTAATTCTAGTTATCACAATATATCATCAACTCATCAATGTGTGTTGCACCAAATCAATATGTGTGTTAGAATAGTAAAGAGAGAAAATAATATATATTTGTTGGCTACATATTTTGTAAAAGCCAGTTACAATTCGACACGTGGCAGAATGAGGGTATTATGGGAAGATGATTTTAACCTTCAATCTCAATCATACACGTAGCAATAAATATTGGTTCTCAAGTGGTCTGAGTAGCACTAGATCAGTAATGAGATACAAGGTGACGTGGCCTCAACGGTTACCTATATTCAAATTCAAATACAGGTGGGAAGTTCAATTACAAGTGATGGCGTAGTGGAACTATTTCTAAGGCAGCATGATCAGCGATCATGGAGGAGCAGTTCGACGGTTCGAAATACAGTTCGAAGGTCATCCTGGACAAGTATAAATAGCAAGGAAGTCCCCAGAAAAGACTCCCAGACTCAGATCATACAAACCAGTCTTTACTTCATATTTATCTTTCCAGTTTTATATTTCCTGCACTTTAAATACCTGTTCTTTAAATACCCGCATTGTACTTCGATTCATAGGAGTAGTTTCAAGTAGATTCAAGTAGGCTGTTGCTGTAAACCTCTTCGAGGCCGAGTTTGGACCATTGTAAGTGTTCATCTTAATAAAATACTTTGATTGCTCTTCACAGTAAATTGTTATTTCTCTTAATTTCTCCTAAATCAAGCCACCAGTAAAAGTCCTCTTCATTGAGGCTGAAAGAACTACAACACAATCGTCTGATAATTGGTTGGCAATTATAATTTCTGTAAGGACTAATTGATCCTTACTGGCACGCTCACATTTACTAAAATACCCTTCGAAAGCCAAAAAGCCAACATATATTTTTGGCACGCCCAGTGGGACTTGTTAAAATGGCTAGACGAAGACGACAAGGAGAAAATGAACGTCTGGAAGAAGGCATAGAAGGAGAGGTAGAAATACCTAATCCAGAGGATAATGTGGTAACACATCCTGTGGAAACTCCTATGTTATCAGAACCTATGGTCGAACAGACCAGTACTTCTGGACAAGAACCATATGTTCATAATATTGGACGAAACCAAGGAATTGGACCATCCACTGTTCCATCTACTCAGCCAACAAATCCATGGGATGGCTTAGTAGATGCTATGGGACAACAATTAATGAACACAATGGAAAGGTGGGCAACATCCTTTTTGGATCGAATGAATAACCACCAACCAACAAACATAAGACACACAGAGGAAATTTTAAATGTCCCTCAGCAAAGATTGGCTAGAGAAAAACAGCCTATGCAAGTTAATGGACAAATTAATGGTCAGACTAGTACTCAGAACTATGAAAGACCATCGCCTCAGTCTTGGTATGAACCCATTTCAAGGCCTGTAGTAGGCCAAAATGCCACAGTACTCAACAGTGAAGCCACACCAGTTGGTAGATCTGGCCAAGTACAAGAAACTAGCATAAGAATGGTGGCAAATCCCATGTTCGAAGCCATACCTGGCACCAGGGGGTATAATAATCCCTTATTCGAATTTATACCCGGGGGGTTGGAAGGTTTGCCTACAAATGGAAGGGACACAATGCCTGTTCCAACACCTTTCACAGGTCCCTTCGCAGGACAGGCTCAAAGGGGTTACCCATACCCCCAACAGCAACCTGCACCACAGGGGCAACCAGCCCCAAATGTACCACTTTATGGACCAAGAGGACCACAGGCACAAGTGTGTCCACCAAACCCTGTGTTTGTTCCTCCAGTAGTGGTTCAGCAAGCCCAAAATATGGTCCCTAGGGACCAAATTGCTGATATTGTTAGGGAGATGTGTGGACCGATGGCTCGGGGGGTCCAGACTCCTGTATACAGAAAACCATACCCAGAATGGGTAGACAGGGTACATGAATACCCAAGAGGATTCAGAATACCGGATTTTACCTTATTCTATGGAACTGGAAATCAGTCAACAGTAGAGCACATTGCCAGATTTGCTGCTCAGTGTGGTGAATTCACTAATCATGATTACATGAAACTGAGATTATTTCCAAATTCTCTAACTGGGGGAGCATTTGTATGGTACATCAACCTTACACCTGGCTCCATTCAAAATTGGCAACAAATGGAAGAGGCATTTCATGCCCAATTTTTCCAGTCGGAGCCAGAGGTTTCTATGGCAGACTTGGCAAGATTGAGTCAAAGGCCTGAAGAAAAGGCCACTCAGTTTATTGCCAGATTTAAAAGGGCTCGAAGTAAATGTAGAGTCATCCTTCCAGAGCCAGAATTTGTAAGATTGGCTCAAAACGGTTTAGAGTTCAGGCTTCGAAAGAAGTTTGACTCAACTGAATTCAGAGATTTAGTCGAATTAACCTATAAGGTATCTCGATATGAAGCATTATTAGAGGAAGAACAAGATCGAAACAATGCTTCGTATAAGACCTATTATAGAGATCCCAATTATGAGATCGATGCAGCAGAGATTGTGGGCAAAGAACCTGTAGTCTGTGAAGCATTAATTCATAAGGATACGACTATCGACCAGCAGTTTAAAAAGAAAGACTTTCACAGAAAGTATTCTTTCGATTTAACAAAAGCAGATGACATTTTTGATCATTTGCTTGCAGCCAATTTCCTTAAGTTACCAAAAGAGGTAAAACTGCCTTCTCTTGATGAACTTAAAGGAAAAGTATACTGTAAATGGCATAATTCTTGGTCTCACTCAACTAAAAACTGCATTGTTTTCCGAGACAGGATCCAAGAGCAAATCCGGAAAGGAAGTCTGAAGTTCCCAACCAAAACAGAGAAAGCCATGGGAATTGACAGTAACCCGTTTCCAAAAGTTGGAGAAAGCGCGGCTAATGTGGTTGTTCCAAATTTTCAGAATCTATCTCTGCAGGAATTGGAAGAGGTCAATGTGCAAATGCATATTGCCAACCAGACAGTTGCCAAGAAAGAGACCAAAAATCCACCAGTTGTTGGACAAAGTCTCTCACATCAGAAGGAACATTCTGATGAAGAAATACTGGACGACGATTCTTTGGAAGCAGCTGTAATGCAAAGGATGTGTCCAAGGTGTAGACTAAGCTACAAATGGTTGAAGGGGCTTCCAATTGATGGGAAGCAATACTATAAGGATGTTCAGAGACGTCCTAGATCAACCAACGCTTACAACAAAAGGCCGTACCCGGCCAGTGATAGACAGCGACCAGTGGTGGTTGAGCCTGCAGGTAACAGAACAAATGCTAAAGGTAAAAGGCCCTTGTATGAGTCTAGGCCACTTAACTACTACAGAGTGGAGAACAAACATTCTGAAAGAATATTAGAGAGGAATTCAGGTTATGGGACTAAAGCCAGAGATTGGCCCCCCAGACCAACCTCACACAGAACAGAAAATGGCCATCTCCATCGAAGGCCAGAATCAAGCTCGAAGTATGAGGCCAGAACCAAGCACTTACCTCCACAGCCAGTTCCAAAGATGGCTTCGAAGGTGGAAAAGGGTGATTCAACATCTGAATCAATAAGCTCTTGGGTGCCTGGAGTCCCAGATTGGTTTGTAATGTAAAACAAACCTAGGGAATTCCCTGCCAGAAGAGATATTGGAATTACAGGCAGAATGGTCAAACCTCCTTCGGTGGCCCTCAACAACTGGGTATTGCTGAAGCACCCAAAGACAAAGGAACCAAATATGGTTCCGGTTATTTCCAGATCACAAAGGAGGAAGATTCAGCGCAGGTACACCCAGTACCAGCAAGATCTGAAAGAGAGTGAAGAGAGTTCTTCACATGTCAAGACAGAAGAAAAGAAAGCTTCGAAGTCAGACCATGTTCCAAAACCGACGCTACAAAGTAAAGTGGTTTGTAGTAGAGAACAATTGGCCCAAGTTCATTCTGAACTAAAGGCCAGAGAGAAGTCCAGTTTGGCAGGGTTGGAGAAGGCTCTGATGGAAAGTGATAGTGAAATAGAAGAAGAGATTGACATGAGCCAAAAGAAGGAAATGGCAGAAGAAGAAATGTTCGAAGCCTTCATGGCTGAACAAACATTTCTGACTGAAAGCTTGGTTGAGAAAGATCCTTCGAAGGGACCAGTTATCGATGAAATACCAGAATGCAGCATGGAGGACGCTGCTGAAGACACTGAGCAAGGTAGCCAAGAGGGGAAGAAGGTACAACCAGCCATCCAGTTTGGCTCATTTCCGCCTGTATCAGTCAACATGGTACATATACTACCTCATGAATTCCAGGCTGAAAATGAGGATCAGGAGGACCAAGACATGGACCCAATTCCTGTCTCTAGTGAGGAGTCACAAGTGAGCATGGTACAGGATGCTTCTGGAATGGCTATTCCAATGGAAACTGAGTGTGAAAGCGAGGAGGAGGTGAGCATCAACCTCTCATATCCTTTTGAATACCCCTCGAATTCCATGACTCAACATGTCAAGCCTTTGTACATTAAGGCTTTCTTTGATGGGATACAGTTAAACCGAGTCCTAGTAGACAATGGGGCGGCGGTAAATTTACTACCGAAATCTTCTTTGAAGAAATTAGGGAAGAAAAATCCCAGGTTGATCCCAACCAGTACAACCATTGCTGGCTTTGCTGGAGATAAGCAGATGGCCCAAGGAATTCTGCCTATCAATTTGAGTGTGGGAACCAGGGATTGTATGACAGCATTCTTCGTGATCGACAGCAATGCTAAATATAATGCCTTACTTAGGAGAGATTGGATTCACACTAACAAATGTGTGCCTTCCTCTTTGCATCAGAAGATCATGATGGCCCTGGGCAATGGAGAGACAGAGGAGATTGATGCAGATCCTCAACCCTTCATAGCTTGTGCAGACTTTGCAGAGGCCAAGCTGTATATTGAGGGAGTAACCCCACTCAGTATACTGAGGAAAGCTGATGGCTCAGCCGAAGTGACGGCTGATGAGGAAGTGACACACCTGAAGCACTTGGTTCAAGAGAGTGCTGATGAAGAGATTGTCGTTAAAGATGACAATGATGCCTGGTTGTAGGCAAAGGAATGAAGAACAAGAAGCCAGGTCTTTGGCTCTGGTTAAATTCTCACCATTGGATGTAAAAGCAATAGTCCAGAGAGTACATGAGCAAGAAAGAGAAGCCATGATAGTTGGCTGTAAACAAGAGCAGCAACAAGTCAGAATTCTGACCCTTGGGAAATATTGTGCATTGGACATTGAGACAAAAGTCCAGGAGATACAGGAAGAGGATGCCTTATGGACAGATTTTGTCTATGAGGAGGAGAGTAAAGATGTTGAACCAAAGAACCTAAAAGCAGAACAAGGTGAGAAGATTGCTTCGAAGGTAGAAGAAACTAGAGAAGAAGCTTCGATAAGTCCTCAAACGCAAGATCCCTTAGAAGAAGTAAATCTAGGGGAAGGTTCCATACAACAACCCACTTATATAAGTGCTTGCTTGAATGTTCTGGACAGAGACCAGTTGTTGGTTATCCTGAAGAAATACAAGGATTGCTTTGCATGGTCCTACAATGAACTACCAGGATTGGATAGGTCATTAGTGGAACATAGGCTCCCTATGAAGCCTAATTTCAGGCCATACAAGCAGAAACCAAGAAGAATGAGTCCAGAAGTAATTCAGAAAGTTAAGGAAGAGATTCTGAGACTACTCAAGGCAGGCTTTATTAGAACAGCCAGGTATGTTGAATGGCTATCTAACATTGTGCCTGTAGTCAAGAAGAATGGCAAAATGAGGGTATGCATCGATTTCAGAAACTTAAATCTAGCAACTCCTAAAGATGAGTACCCTATGCCTATAGTGGATCTGCTGGTAGACAGTTCAGCAGGCCATCAAGTTTTATCAATGATGGATGGTCACTCTGGTTACAACCAAATATGCATTGCAGAGGAAGACATCCACAAGACAGCATTCAGATGTCCTGGGAATATTGGCACCTTCGAATGGGTTAAGATGCCATTTGGTCTGAAGAATGCTGGGGCTACGTATCAGAGGGCTATGAACACTATCTTTCATGACCTTATTGGAGGGTATCTAGAATGTTATATTGATGACATCGTGGTGAAATCCCAGTCCATGGAGAAGCATTTGTTTCATTTAGAAGCAGCTTTCGAAAGAATGAGGAAGTTCAAGTTGAAACTCAACCCTCTTAAATGTGCTTTTGGTGTGTCATCTGGAAATTTCTTGGGTTATGTAGTGCACAAGAAAGGAATACAGATTGATCAGAATAAAGCCAAAGCCATCATCGAAGCTAGGCCTCCATCAAGTAAGAAAGAATTACAAAGGTTCCTTGGGCAGGTTAACTTTTTTCGAAGGTTTATTTCTAACACTGCAGGGAAAACTAAAGTATTCTCTTCCTTGTTAAGGCTGAAAGATGAAGAGGAATTTGTGTGGACAGCAGAGCATCAAACTGCTTTCGAAGGTATCAAAGCCTACTTGGCCAATCCTCCAGTGCTGATGCCACCAAAAGGAAATAAGCCCTTGAAGTTATACATAGCGGCAGCAGAAGATTCATTGGGAGTTTTCTTGGCCCAAGACAATGAAGAAGGCAAGGAACAAGCTGTTTATTACCTTAGTAGGTTTTTAAATTCTTGTGAATGTAAATATTCAGTTGTTGAAAAGCTGTGTCTTGCTTTGTATTTTGCTGCAATGAAATTAAGATATTATCTTTTACCTACAACTGTCTTGGTAATTGCAACCACAGATTTGGTTAAATACATGTTATCTAGACCTATGTTGAGGGGAAGAATTGGCAAGTGGATATTAGCCTTATCGGAATTTCATTTAGAATATGTCCCTCAAAGGGCAATAAAAGGGCAAGTATTAGCCAATTTTCTGGCAGATCATCCATCTCAAATAGAGAGCCAAGAGGTAATGGAACTTGGTATGGCTAGTGGTGAACCATGGCAAATGTGGTTCGATGGATCGAAGGCCAATGGATTAATTGGGATTGGTATCGTGATTAAGTCTCCACAGGGGGTAGAAACTACACATGGTTTCAGAGTGGACGAAGCCACTTGTTCCAATAACCAGGCTGAATATGAAGCCTTAATAGTGGGGCTGGAAATCCTCATTGGATTACAGGTACATGCGGTTGACATATTTGGGGATTCCCAATTGGTAGTCAACCAAGTGAAAGGGATTTTCAAGTGTCAAAGCATAACTATTCTACCATATTATGTTGTTGCATTACATCTGCTTTCTCAATTTCAAGTAGCTAATGTAACTCATGTTCCAAGATTCTTGAATAATAGAGCTAATGATGTGGCTCAGAAAGCTTCGAACTTCAAGAGAAGGGATAATGCCCAAAGGGACATAAGTCAAACAACATATCAAAAGTTGATACCACCTTTGAGTAAAAGGAATGTGGTCTTGGAAGTCAATCATAATGACTTACAAGAACAAGATTGGAGGCATCCAATAATGCAGTATTTGATTGGTCCATCTTCGAAGGCCAGTAGGAGAATTAAATTACAGTCCATGCAATATATATTATATGGTAATGCTCTCTACAAAAGAGAGGGAGATGGTTTATTGCTGGAGTGTTTTGGCCCAAAAGAAGCATTAACAGCCATGGCTGAGGTTCATGAAGGCATTTGTGGTGCTCATCAACCCGGTGTGAAGATGAGATGGTTGCTTCGAAGGCATTCCTACTATTGGCCAACTATCCTTAAAGATTGCATAGAATATGCAAATGGTTGCCAAGCATGCCAGAAGCATGGCACAATAAGGCATGTGCCTATAACTGATTTGCATATAGTAGTGAAGCCTTGGCCATTCAGAGGATGGGCCATGGATATGATGGGAAAAATACACCCACCCTCTTCGAAGCATCACTGTTTCATTCTAGTGGCCACTGACTACTTCACTAAGTGGGTCGAAGCTAAGCCATACAAGGCTGTAGACCAAACAGAGGTTATTGGGTTCATTAAAGATCTGATCCATAGATTTGGTATCCCACAAACCATAACAGTTGATAATGGGACTGTGTTTGATGGGAAAATGGTGAAAGCTTTTGTGGCAGAATTTGGGATTAGTCTTGTTAATTCCACACCTTATTATGCACAAGCCAATGGTCAAGCTGAATCATCCAATAAGTCCTTGAAAAAAGGAATACAAAAGGTTGTGGAGGATAATCCTAGGGATTGGCATAATCTATTGTTAGATGTGTTATGGGCTTACAGAACCTCCCCAAGGTCAAGCACAGGAGTTACTCCTTATGCCTTAGTATATGGGCATGATGCAGTTTTACCTGTAGAGATTAATGTCAAATCTTTGAGGGTAAGATGCCAAGATCAGTTAGATCCTGAGCAGTACCATCAAAGTATGTGCTTGGAATTAGAAGGCGTAGATGAAGCCAGAATTCTGGCATTAAACAGCATTCTTTTCCAAAAGAAGAAAGCAGCCAAGAATTATAATAAGAGGGTCAAACATATTGGCTTTGATGAAGGTGATTTGGTATGGAAAACAATACTCCCAATAGGAATTAAAAGCCATAAGTTTGGCAAATGGTCACCTAACTGGGAAGGACCATATCAAATTCATAGAGTTTTGCCTTTTGGAGCATACCATTTAAGAAATTTGAATGGATATGTACATCCCAAGAAGATTAATGGCAGATATTTGAAGCCTTATTTTCCAACCATTTGGGAAACACAAGGAATAAAATAAACATTTTGTACAAACACACAAGACACTCAGATAATAGATAAGAGCCTGATTTTTCATAAAGAATCAAGTACATGGTGCCACAAATTGGCCCAAAAATCATTACAATGTTTCAATTGTTTTTGTACAGTTGATTTCCTACTGCTAAGTGATGGAAACAGGTGAATAGCTGCAGCCATGTCTTCTTTTCGTTCGGACAGTTCTTGGTTGGTGATTTGCAATT
This sequence comes from Camellia granthamiana, assembly GCA_036172215.1. Lineage (NCBI taxonomy): Eukaryota > Viridiplantae > Streptophyta > Magnoliopsida > Ericales > Theaceae > Camellia > Camellia granthamiana. The sequence goes on from CM069910.1 coordinate 79,468,455, forward strand.
TAGTGTCAGTTCGAACCAAAGCCTGGTTTACTGCAGCTAAATCCTCCTCAAGTTGAGCCTTCTTTTCCAGCAGCTGAATTCGAAATTGGGAGGTAGAAGAGTGTTGTTCCTTGAGATCTGATATTTCGGTATGCACTTGAGAAACAAAACGCTGATCCCTAGCCAATTTCTCATTGGCAGTATTGGCAGCATGACAAATGTTGATATAGAAATCAATAGTAGCTGCAGCCTGGGATAGGTGACTTGAGACATTCATACTGGACTGTTCAGCAATATTACAGCACTGAAGAAACCCATTCCTGATAATAGGCCTTTGTAGGGCCTCGAAGGGGATTCTCGAAAAGGAAGTCAACAGTTCCAGACATGTGTCCAAGTCCACTGAAGGTGCAGGAGACTTGCTGTTAGAAGAAGGAGGACTCTCAAAAATCTCCAGCAAGGAGTCAGCCAAGATTAATGGCTCAGCTTCAGCACTAAATGTTGGAGAGGTAGAAGGTACGTCGAAAAGACTAGCAAGTCTTCCTTCGAAGATGTCTACCTCATCCCTAGACATGAAGGGCATAGAAAGTATTGTGGTGGAAGACACAGAGGGCTGCATGGGGATGGGAGAAATGGATGGAGCATCTTTGGCAGCTTCTATGGTCTTAGCCACCAATGAATCAAGTGAAGAGGGGCTGGAAATAGGCATAGGTGATGAACCATGAATTGGAGAACTACCAGCACCCTCTGTGGAAGAATCAACTGCCACTGGGATTAGAGTAACAGCTGGAATATCCTTGGAAGAAGGAAGAGCAAGGCTCGAAGAAGGAATGGACTGAGGTAGATTGAAAGTCAGGAAAGGAAGGTATGGTTCTAGGCCAAGAAAAAGAGATGCAGGAATGTTGGGACTCAAGGAAGATACAGGAAGCGTAGGCTTAGGAAGTGGAAGTTGTATTTGGATGGTCTTCACATGTTGCATTTGGTCAATTTCAACTGAGATCGAAGGAGGCCTTGCTGGGAAGATAAATGCAGTAGTTGTTGCTGCAAGAGGAAAAAATACAAAGGATTGTTAACATCCAGTATTAAAAATTGACAAAAGGAAAACAATAGAAGGGTGAAAGAAATTACTTGATCTGGTGGTATTTGTACAAATGGGAGAGTCGCGAAGGGAGTAATGTTTGGCAGCCTGTTGTTTTCTTACTATTTCCCTTTGCAACATATCGGCAGCAGCAGCTTCTTCTCTTAAAATCTGTTGCTGACGTCTCTTCTCAGCCCTTTCAAAAACAATTATGGCTTTGGAATGTTCTTGGTCCACAGCCTTGGCAGCTGCCTCATGAATGGGATCTTCGACTGAGGTAATGGTCGAAGCAGTCACTTTCCTCCTTTTTCCTATTGCTTGGGCAATTGTTTCGGAATCAGAGTCCTCAGCAAAATCGGAGGGAGAGACAGTCATCTTTCTTCTCTTTTTTCTATGGATTGGTATTGTTTGCTCCTCAATTGTTTTCTTGGCTGTTTCAGTCTGAGACTCGGATTCCCTGAAGATAAGCTCCTCCTCTACCTCCTTAGCTGCTGTCTCCTCCTGAACCAAACCAGCCACTCTTGTTTTCCTTATCAAGGGTGACTCGTGCTCTGGATCTTCTTCTTCTTCTTTTTCTTCTTCTTCTTGCACCTCAATTATCGTCTTTTCAGGCTCGAGTAGTTTCCTTTTCTTCTGCTGTTGTCCACCTTCACAGGAGAAGAATCGAAAATAAGATAAACAAGCATCATAGTGATAGTCTAAGGAAAGAAAACAAAGGTATATACCTTTCTTCGAAGCAGCCCGAGTGGACTTCGAAGGAGTTGATGTAGCTGGATTGGACTGGGTTGTAGGAGGCACAGTGGAGGAAGGGACAGTTTCGGCTCCCTTGGGCTTGGCCACACCTAACACCTCTAGTAGGCTTTGAGGTGAAATGGCTAAGTAGATTTCCATATTATGCTCCCACCAATTTTGGTATCTCTTCAATACGGTGCCTCCAGGAATGAAAGGGGTGTACTCAAAGCTAGCCAAGTCATCTAAGAACTTGAAGACTGCCTCCTCCAGCCTTGACTTCCTAACTTTCAGATCTCTCCTGGTAACGCTCAGATTGGTATTACTGCAGAGAGGTATTGGGACCCCTTGGGTGAAACCAAATTGTCTAGCAAATTGAGCAGGACAATAAGGCTCTGCTATACATTTATAAGCTCTGGGGTTCGTGGTCCCGATGAACAGTTCTCTAGGAAGCAGAAGGGAGGCCCATATGTCCTTATGAGTAGGTGAAGCACAGAGTCTGTCACTTAAGAAGTGACTCAACCAAGGTGGACCTATGTTGGTCTCGAAGGGACGAAAGCGGTGAATAGGAAGGGCGGCTGGTAGTTGATGGAAGAAAGAGAAATAAAAAGCAAAAGAGGAAGGATAAAGGGAAGCATTGGCTAGTCTTATGCCATGTGTGAGAGAATGTAACCCAGAAAATTTAAGGCATTTGGATTGTAGTTCAGTGAAATAGGCAAAAAGCCAAAGCTGAAGGATCCAGAATGGCCCCCCTTGATTCGCATCTAAAGGCTTCTCACAAAAAAGGGAACAAACTCTATATACATGACCTAAAATGTATGGGGCTAAGGCTACTTTTTTTTGCAAAACAAAGGCCTTGGCAAGTGGAGCAAATTCAGGCATAATTCTTTGTGAATAGGTGCAGAAGAGGAATTTGCAAAGCCAATATAACAAGAAGGAAAAGAGTTCCCTATCAGTTACCGGGCCCTCTTTCTTATTTTCAGTTTTAACAAAATCACTGTAAGATAAGTTAAGTGAGGGTAGGGAGAAAGAGACTGTGGAATCAGGAAAGTCTGGTGTAATAATGGTACCGATGGGGGACACTCCTAGCAGATGGCAAATATCAAGAACAGTAGGAGCCATCATCCCGCATCTAAATTGAAAGAAATTAAAGATAGGGTTCCAAAAGCATAAAGCAGCAGGGATTAAGAAAGGGTCTTCCGAGATAGTTACCCTAGATAGTCGGAGAGCATCGAGAAGGCAGAGCTCTTGAAGGTCCAATGTCCTCGCAGGTATAACCCGATCATACCACTCTTGCCACTCCGGTCTCATCGTGGGCCAACATCGGTGGGGGCGATTGATTCTCCAGTTCCTCCAATCAAGACCACCTTCGTAAAGGAGACATTGGTTTTCCAGACGAGGGTACAGAGCTGGGAGCTCTATAGGGATCTCTTTGAAGATTGGCCCAAGCACGTAGTCTTGTCGCTCATGACGACGAGGGACAAAGACACGCCCGTCAATGGCACTTTTCCCCCTAGCCTTGTATTTCTCACACTCTACATCAATGAGCCTTTTCAAGGCTACGGATGAGCTCACACGTTCTACGATTGGTACTTCTGATGAAGAAGAGGCCATTGATGGTACGCTTTTTTGAAAAGGGGGAAGAAAGAAGTGAGGGATGTGAGGGTTTGTGCGTTGAAGGGCAAGTGATTTCAGAACATAAAAAGATGGGGGGCTTTGTGTCTGAAAAATATATTGCGTAAATCGTTAAGTACTAAAAGTACGAATATGAGGAGTCTCTTCCAATATTGATAGTTTTTGGAGGGAAAGAAAATAACCCAGATTCTGAGATTAGCTTCGAAGCGGGGTACTTGGCTTCGAAGCCAAAATTTTGGCGCCAAAAATCAAATAACAACGGCTTCGAAACACAGAGGCCGGCTTCGAAGCATACTATATGTTTAAAGATGTTAGAATGTTCGAATAGTGGTCCACTTCAAAGGGTTTAAAAGCCTGTTCGAGGGTTATTAATCAAAGTAAGAACCTTTGAAGCAACTCCTGGGATCCTTTAAGGATGAGCACTGTTCGAAGCATTAAAACCTATCAATTGGTTGGAATTGCTTTTGAACCAAAAAACAGTATGGATTATTCTTCGAAGCAAAACAGTCAGTTTGGAATTGAGTGGCTATATTAACCATGACCATATATTGGTTATAGTTAGTTTTGAGAAGTAAATATTGCTAGAATTCGAAGCATCAATTCCAGGTAATATCAGCCAGAATTGTCAACTATACTCCATAAATTGGAAAAGGACATATTGGTTCTTTTAGCGTTTCTATAAACAATTGAGTCCAGATTCGAAGGATGAGATTGTTCAATTCAGAGTCGCAAGTTGGCTTTTAAAACAGAGTCAAACAATGTCGAATACAGAAAGACTTTATTTATATTGAGGCCAAGACAATCACATTAAATGACCCTATCTGGGTACAAATTCAAGCTCATAAAAATAAGGAATAGAATAAATAACAAGATCATGGAATTTCATCCAACAATGATCAATGAATGTTTGTTCTTTCTTTATTATTTCTTCTATTTCCTCTAAAGTTGGCTGCATGAGTTGGTGTGCTCTCACTTCATAGTAGAGCTCTTCAGCCTTTGTTTCGAAAGCCTCTTCCCTCAATTTTTGTTCCAACTCATCTATAACTAAATCATCCCAATACGTAGAATCTTTATTTTTGAAGTCATCGAAGTCTTCAATGAAGTTTTCTGCTTCGTATTGGGCATGAATTCGGAGAGATGAAAGTTGATCCAAAGATTGGATGGCGATCTTGGAATTTCGATGCCAGTGGAGGAGTACTGGAAGTTGATCCAGGAACATGTGAAGTTCTGCTTGGGCAATGGGGTTAAGGATATGGCCCCTAGTCAGAATATCACAAGCCCATCGAAAATTCTTGAGAGGGATGTCATCCTCAAGAACATTGAAGGGCAAGTGAGAAAAAGCCGCAAGCAGAAGTTGAGCTTGTTTCCGCTCAAGTGGAGTTGGAGATGATGGAGGTTTGTAAGGAGGAAAGATTTTGTCCATTGGAAGAGCAAGCCTTAATTTCTCTGTCCAAGAAAGAATGGGAGGAGAAGAAGGAATAGATGGTTCTGCTGCAGAAGATGGAAAAGGTGTGGATGCTTCTATTCCAGAAGATGGAGAAGAAGAAGTGGATGCTTCAGTTAGGGGAGATGACACAGGGATGGGAGGAACAAAGGCATTAATGTGGTCAAGCCAGTCAGAAGAGCAGATCTGCGCTTTCTTGGCTAAAAATGAAGGGGTATATCCTTGTGATTCTTCCAAACACCGGGCAGTGTGCATTATCCTTGTGGGCATGGAGGATGTATACCAAGCCACAAGCAAATTCTCCTCTAAACTGCGTCGAAGGTCGATGGGCACATAAGGATAAACCACCGAGCTTCGAGCGTAGGAAGGAAAATCTAAAGGGTCAGTGAACTCAATAAAATGATGATTGATTCGTTCCCTCAAGTCCCAGGACTCAGGTGTTGACCAGTTCGTCCATCCAGAAGCCCCAGAAGATGAAAAAGTTGTAGCTTCATTCCAAGTAGAAGTTTGTGAAGAAGAACTTCTTAAGTCCATATTTGCAATTTGTTGAAGCAAAGGTTTGAGTTCAAGGTGCGAGGGGAGTTTAGAGGAAGAATTTCTTGTATCAATAAATTTGTAAACCAAAGGATTGAGGGCAATGTGTTCGTAATCCAAAGGTTGATAATCTGCGAAAGCCTCCATGACCTGAATATAGAAAGGCGGGTAAAGGTGGCTAATAAATGCGTAGGGATTCTTTCGAGGGGAAACAGCATGACTCAATGGCTCTTCGTATGCTTGATCAATAGAGTGAGAAGGTGATCGAGTCATAATCCGTTCGAATGCTGAAAGTATTGGAATGTTCAACAAAGTCAAGAGTTAATGCAAATAATCACCAAATAGGTGACGGTTGTGTTTCCTGAAGATAGATTCTATGCACGTTCCAAAAAAGCGCGGGAAAAGCTTTTGATCCACTAATATCTCCAAGTATTGGGTATATTAGTGCGGGGGGTAATGTTGGCTACATATTTTGTAAAAGCCAGTTACAATTCGACACGTGGCAGAATGAGGGTATTATGGGAAGATGATTTTAACCTTCAATCTCAATCATACACGTGGCAATAAATATTGGTTCTCAAGTGGTCTGAGTAGCACTAGATCAGTAATGAGATACAAGGTGACGTGGCCTCAACGGTTACCTATATTCAAATTCAAATACAGGTGGGAAGTTCAATTACAAGTGATGGCGTAGTGGAACTATTTCTAAGGCAGCATGATCAGCGATCATGGAGGAGCAGTTCGACGGTTCGAAATACAGTTCGAAGGTCATCCTGGACAAGTATAAATAGCAAGGAAGTCCCCAGAAAAGACTCCCAGACTCAGATCATACAAACCAGTCTTTACTTCATATTTATCTTTCCAGTTTTATATTTCCTGCACTTTAAATACCTGTTCTTTAAATACCCGCATTGTACTTCGATTCATAGGAGTAGTTTCAAGTAGATTCAAGTAGGCTGTTGCTGTAAACCTCTTCGAGACTGAGTTTGGACCATTGTAAGTGTTCATCTTAATAAAATACTTTGATTGCTCTTCACAGTAAATTGTTATTTCTCTTAATTTCTCCTAAATCAAGCCACCAGTAAAAGTCCTCTTTATTGAGGCTGAAAGAACTACAACACAATCGTTTGATAATTGGTTGGCAATTATAATTTCTGTAAGGACTAATTGATCCTTACTGGCACGCTCACATTTACTAAAATACCCTTCGAAAGCCAAAAAGCCAACAATATTGTATTGAATTAATTATATTATAGTACAAAGCTATGGGTATATATATAGGACTATGTAGGAGTGTTGTCCAAGGAAAGGGAAAGAATAAGGTAGGGAAAGAAAAAGGCAAGATTTGAACATACCTAATAGGGAGGAGCCTATAATCTAAATATGGAATACAATACAAAGAATAATATATACATATATAATATGTTAATTATATACATATATAATTTCATATATTAACATCTCCCCTCAAACTCAAGGTGGCAAGGTAGAAAGCAACTTGAGTTTGGAAACCAAGTCTTGGAAACGTCCCGGTGGATGGGTCTTGGTGAAGATGTCAGCAATTTGATCAACAGTGGAAATAGGAAGAAGATGAATAGTGCCTTGAGTTACATGTTGACGAACAAAATGACAATCAATCTCAATGTGTTTGGTACGATAATGGAAAACATCATTATGCGCAATTTGGATAGCACTACGATTGTCACAGTATAGAGGAGTGGCACTGGAAGAAGTAACGCCCATATCTGAAAGTAACCAGCGAAGCCAAATGAGCTCCTGAGTGGTATCTGCAAGAGCACGATATTCGGATTCGGTGCTGGAGTGAGAGACCAAGGTTTGTTTCTTGCTACGCCAACATATAAGGGAATCACCTAAGAAGAAACAAAATCCTGTGGTAGAGCGACGATCAGTCGGATCACCAACCCGATCAGCATCTAAATAGGCACGTAATAAGAGTGCAGAATTAGAGGAGTAGTGAAGACCATGAAACAAAGTGCCTTTAACATAGCGAAGAATACGGAGCACAGCAGCATAATGTGTAGATCGAGGAGCTGACAAAAATTGGCTAACAAGGTAAACAGCATGTGCAATGTCAGGTCGAGTAACAGTGAGATAAACGAGACTGCCTACTAATTGTCAATACAAGGTGGCATTGGGAAGAGGTGTGCCGTCCAGGGGTGTTAGGTGTTCATTAGGCTCGAGAGGAGTAGAGACAGTTTTGCTGTCAGTGAGGCCAGCCTTTGCTAGAAGATCAGAAGCATACTTGGCTTGAGAGAGATAATAGTCATCGGAGCTAGAGGAGATCTCAAGCCCCAAGAAATATTTAAGAGTACCCAAATCCTTCATCTCAAAGTGTTCACTAAGAGACTTTTTTAGTGCAGAAATTCCATGAACATCATCACCAGTAAGAATCATATCGTCCACATAAAGAAGAAGAAGAACAATGCCATGTTGAGATTTGCGGATAAAGAGAGCAGAATCATAAGAGCTGGAAGAGAAACCAAAGGCCTGGATGGTGGAACTAAACTTTGAAAACCACGCGCGAGGAGCTTGTTTGAGTCCATAGAGTGCCTTTCGAAGTTTACAGACCTGATTAGATGAGTGAGGATATCCAGGAGGTGGTTGCATATAGACTTCTTCTTGAAGATCACCATTCAAGAATGCATTTTTGACATCCATTTGAAATAATGTCCATTTTTGAATGGCAGCAACAACAATTAAACTTCGAACAGAGGTGAGACGAGCCACAGGTGCAAAGGTTTCTTCATAGTCAATTCCATATTCTTGTGTAAAGCCCTTAGTAACCAGACGGGATTTATAACGTTCGACAGTCCCATCTGAGTGTGTCTTAATCTTGTAGACCCATTTACAACCAACCAGAGGCTTATTAGGAGGAAGGTCAACCAACTCCCATGTACCAGTTCGGTCCAAGGCTTGTAACTCTTCTGTCATTGCTCGCTGCCAAAGGGGATTAGTACTAGCCTCACGATAAGAGTGAGGTTCATGTTGAGAGAAAATAGTAGAATAACAATGATAGTCACGAAGCAAGATAGAAGGTTCTTTTACCCGAGTAGATTGACGAAGAGATGTAGTAGGAAGCACAGAAGATTCAGTGGGAAGTTCTGGAGGATCAGTAGAGGTAGGGACTTCAAGGGAAGCAGGAGGACTAGGAATAGGAGATGGAGATGCAGGACCATCAGGAGAGCCAGACTCTGTAGAGAGGAGTGGACCAGTAGTAAGCTCATTAGTAGCATCTGTATCAAGCTCATCATCAGAAAATAGAGGAATAGAAGGATTAGTAAAGAAAGGTGTAGTGAGAGAATCAGAATTGTGGAATGGAGACATGGAAGAGAACATTTTATGTTCCCAAAAGACCACATGTCTAGAGACACGAAGATGTTTAGAGATGGGATCCCAGCAACGATAACCTTTGTGTTCAATGCCATATCCCAAGAAGCAACAAAGACGAGCCCGAGGTTCTAATTTGTTACGTTCATGGGGCTGTAATAAGACAAAACATGCACAACCAAAAACACGAAGATGATTATAAGCCGAGGACTTACCATAGAGACGCTCATATGGAGTTTGATTGTTGATGATGGGAGATGGAACACGATTAATAGTGTAAGCAGGAGTGAGGACTGCCTCTCCCCAAAAACGCTCTGGACAAGAGGCAGATATTAAAAGAGTACGAACAGTGTCAAGAAGGTGACGATGTTTACGCTCGGCACAACCATTCTGTTGAGATGTGCCAGGACAAGAGGAGTGAGGGAGTGTACCATGTTGAAGGAGAAATTTTAAAAAATTAGTTTCTTTATATTCTTGGGCATTGTCGGCACGAAAAATTTTGATGGTGCGAGAAAATTGTGTTTTGACCATATTAGCAAAATCATAGTAATATTGTTGTAATTCAGAACGATTTTTCATTAGAAATAACCATGTAAAGCGAGTAAAATCATCCACAAAAATTACAAAATACCTAGATCCCCCCATGGTATGATGTGGTGAAGGCCCCCAAACATCAGAATGTATGAGATCAAAAGGTGCATGGGACATAGAATCACTTTTATTAAATGGTAAAGATGGTTGTTTGGCAAGTTGACAAGATAAACAATCCACTGAATTATTTGTAACATGACCTAACTGACCACTTGACACTAAACTACGTAAACGACTGAATGACACATGGCCGAGACGGGAATGCCAAAGATCAAGAGTACAACTAGTGGAGGCGGCGACTGTAGAAGAAGAGAGTTGAGATGGAATGTGAAGATGAATGAGCTCGTATAAACGCCCATTTTTACGGCCGATCCCAAGAGTCTGGTCCGTCCGGGGGTCCTGCACAACACAACCAGAGGAAGAGAAAAGAACAGTAAGACCAAGATCACAAAGTTGCCCAATAGAGATTAGATTGAGAGTAAGATGAGGAATTAAATAAGTGCTAGGAAGGGAAACAGTAGAAGTAGAGACATGGCCTATATGGTTAACATGCATGGGAGAGCCATCAGCAGTATAAATGGTAGGAATATTAGATACAGACATCGTAGAAGAGAAAATAGTAGAATCCGATGTCATATGATTGCAACAAGCAGAATCAAAGAACCATGAGGAGGTACTTGAGGTGATTGACAGAGCAGTAGAGGGTGTACCAGAAGTAGAGAGAACCTGTTTGACTATGGATTCAATGTCATGAAGTGTGAAGGTTTGGTTGTGCTTAGGAGGAGCAACATCAGAGGAAGATGTGACAGCAGTAACAGCAGCAGAAGGAGAATGAGCAACGGGCCGATAGCGGTAATGGGATCGAGATTGACCTCCTTTAGAACGACTGTCATGTGGTTGGCGATTGGGATTTTTGAAACAGTCACTCTGATAGTGGCCAGGACCAGTCTTGTTGCACCACTTACAAATCCGGATTGGACATGTAAGTAAACTATGATTGGAGTTATGGCAATAAGTACATGATTGTGCAACGGATGATTTGCTAGGCTGATGAGAAGTAGCAAGAACATTGTGAGTCTGTGGAGTTTTGAGAGAGCCAAGACGAGTTTCTTCAAAAAGGAGTTCGGAGATGGCATGTTCTAAGGTTGGAAGCGGATGACGATGGAGAAGAGAAGCTCGAACAGGTTCAAAATCATCCCGAAGGGCCATTAGAAAGGATATCAAGCGTTGTTCATCTCGATATGTAGAGAACTGACTAGCATCTTCCTTGCAGTTCCATTTAGGTTCAGACAAAGGCAGTTGATCCCAAACAGCATACATCTGGGACAGAAAAACATTGATAGATTGACCGGACTCTTGTCACATGTGATGCAGTTGGCTAAGAAGTTGATATTGGTGAGCAAGAGCAGTGGTGTTATAACGAGTCTTTAGAAAATCCCAGATTTCCTTTGCTGTGTCAAAGCGCCCAAATTGAAGATTAATGGAGACAATGGAAGTATTACGGCACCATGTGATGACTTGATGGTTTTTACTATCCCAATCATCAAGTCGTTCTTCATATTTAGAAGCAAGTTCATCAGTATTTTTGACAGGTTTGACAGTATCACCAGTAACAAGACGCCACAACTTCTTCCCATTGAGAAAACTAGACATGGCTTGAGCCCAAATGGTGTAATTAGAACCATCAAGAATGATGGAAATTGGTTGGGCCATATCAGAACGATCCATAGAAAGTAATAAAAAAGAAATAACAAGGTGAGAAGAATGGAGACGTGGTGTTGCTAAACTGGGTGTAGGGGATGGAGCAAGGATGTTAATATTTGTGGACTGCAGGAATTAAGAGGATCAAGGATTTTGACTCTAAGCTGTGATACCATGTTAGAATAGTAAAGAGAGAAAATAATATATATTATATTGAATTAATTATATTACAGTACAAAGCTATGGGTATATATATAGGACTATGTATGAGTGTTGTCCAAGGAAAGGGAAAGAATAAGGTAGGGAAAGAAAAAGGCAAGATTTGAACATACCTAATAGGGAGGAGCCTATAATCTAAATATGGAATACAATACAAAGAATAATATATACATATATAATATGTTAATTATATACATATATAATTTCATATATTAACAATGTGCATTTTGACTAGGTTAAAAGGTTGGGCCAAGGAGGAGAGGATTAAATGATAAAAATTGATAGGCGGATTGGCTTGTAATTTAAAATTTGTCAACTAGTCCATAAACGGACCTAACTCATCTATAACTATATGCAAAATTACCTTGCATATGCTCACATACAATCTCATTCTAATTCTAGCTATTAATCAGATGATATTCACCTTCATTTTCATTGCATTTTTTTTTATTAATTTACTTAATTTTTGAAAATTAATTTTAAATAACATCACGCATTAAATTAATTTTCCAATTTTTTTTTGATGAGATTTGAAATAAATAATAATTTTTTTGATGAAAATTGTATTATCAATATTGTTTATAATTTGACTAAGATATTCAAATCATCAGTTGACATCATCAAAATATTCAATAAACTCACAGGTTATGAAAATGTGTGGATTGGCAAGATGTAAAAAATAATAATAATCAAGAGTGACTGGATTGAAGACTTTTCTAAAAAATTATCTAAATTGGCTCATGCAAACTCCTAATTATGTAAAAAAAATAAAATAAAATAAATTTACATTAAAATGGACCCTACAGTTTTTGTCATGAATTCTATTGGTTTAAAAAAGTCAAAAAAAACATCTAATAATGGGGCCACATGCACTGATCCCAGATTGATAGGATTAGAAGTGTTCATCTTCAACTGGTGCATTTTATATGATGTAATTGAATGTTGATATGAAAATTTGATTATTGAATCATCATACTATATTTAGTCAAATGATTTTTGTGCATAACAGATCACAGGCTAATAATAATTATCTGAAGTTGACTTCATAATTGTTTTTCCTTCAATGAAATATGAATTTCAATGGACACAATTTTTATTTTTATTTTTTAGTTTATTGATTTCGAGTAATAAATCTAGATATATTAGTTGATCCATAGTTTGGACCTGTTCATGAGGGCTGTCTTAAATTTACTGTAATGCTACATATGAGGAAAAAATAGACAAATTTTAAATATATAATGATGTAATTGAATTTAAAATTATTATTTAAAAATAAAAATCTATTTATATGAATTTAAATTATAAAATTATCACTATCACGTCATTGTAATGACAGATTGGTTTCTAAAAATTAACATGAATATAATTTTTCAATTAGATTTTATTTATGTATTTATCTATTATCGATCTTGCTAACAAGTGTTCAAATCACACAATAAAAAAATAAAACAAAAATTAAGAAACATAAGACACTTTTTATAAAATATTTCACTGGATTCAAAGCATTTCTTTGATTTTTTTTACTTATTTTCAAAACATTTTTGGCTACAATCCTAATACTAAACAATACCCTAATGACTTATTAGCATTTGCCATTCATTATTATAACAATTATATTTTCTAGTATTGGGGAATGATTAGGTTAGATGACAACTACCCTAGACTTTTTTACATGTAATAGGTGCATTTGGTCCATATGTTTTGCCATTTTTTTCAAATCTATTTTGGCTCTGTTAATGCCATGGGAATACCATATAATTTAAAACATTTGTATTTTATTTTTCTATTTTTTTGAAGCAATCAGTGAGCTCCAAACATTGAGCCTTTAATTTCATCCATCCAATTCAAATACTATGGGATTGTTTGGTATAGTTTATAAGTTACTTTTATTATAAAAAAAAACTTCAAAAAAAAAAAAAAAATTGGAGTTTGGATCAAACTATTGGGTATAGTTTCTATTTACAACTTATTATAAGTTTAAAAAAAATTGATTACTTAAAAACTGAAAGAGATATATTTTTAATTATTACTTTCTGATTATTGATTTTTAACTTATAATAAATTATATCAAGAAACTCTATATTATTCAATTTATGTCATTGAGAAAAGTTATATCAACATGCCCTGTATTATTCAATTTAAGTCATTAAGTTCTACCAAGCATGGACACCACAATCAATGTGTAAAATGGATACTTACTAAATTCAAATCTTGAAGTAGGTTTTGTGGCTTATGACACCACCTAACATGTAGAGAAAGAGGCACTCTGTTTTTCAAAAGTTATATGACACCACCTAACATGTAGAGAAAGTTGCACTCTGTTTTTCAAAAGTTAAACTTACCAACATTGATAATTGCATTCTCTCTCATCATCTATCGTTCTTGTGTGCGTCATTCATTCCTCTAGTAACTAACGCTCCGTTTGTTCGAGGATGCTTTTAATATTTTTTACTATTTTGTATAATAAAAATAAAAATTAATCGAAAATATTTTTTATGATCAACGAAAAACAAGTTATGTGCAGAAATATTTTTTATTTTTAAAAGGCAAAAACGTTTTTTGTATTAAAATTTTACCAATGTCTCACCCTACCATTATGCCACATTGCCACCATCACCATCACCACAACCACTACAACTATCACCACAACCCACTACAACTATCACCACCGCTATTACCGCCACCACCCCACCACCATGCTACCAGCTCCACCTCTATCTTCACTTTCGTTCCACCACAGCCACCACCAAGTATAGAAAAATATTTTTTTTTCAAAAAATACCTTCTAGAAAAAAAAAAATATGTAAAAAATATTTTTCACTTAAACAAACGAAAAGTAAATATGATTCATTTATTAGAATAAAAATTAATGACATTCAGAAAAAAAAATATAGATTCAACGTCACATTAGAAAAAGTGCTAATTGCTTTTAATTTCCATTCTTGCAAGGATGAATACCATGATTAGCATTTCGAATAGAAATCTAAACATTATATTCAATGTGCAACTTATACTATTTTTATTTTGAGTTATCTATATGGAAACTCCTTAAATTATTAAAAAAAATTACTTTAAGTTCTTAAATTATAAAAGTGTACAAATGGACCTCTTAAATTATTAAGAAGTATTTCTTTGTTGCTTAAACTATAAAAACGTATAAATTGACTCCCTAAATTATTGGTATGTTTCACTTTAATCTGTTCTATCAAGGGGTTCAATTTACACATTTTTATAGTTTAGGGGTTCATTTGTATACATTTATAATTTAGAAGGCGAAGTAATACATCTTAATAATATAGAAAATTTATTTATATATTTTTAAAATTTAGAAGGTCAAAATAATAATATTTTTCAATAGTTCAAAAAAATTTATGTAAATAACCTCATTTATGTAAATAACCTCAAAAGCGTTTATGCTTCTAGCAAATGTAAGGTTATGAAACGGAACCCAATTGATCTGGGAGATAAGATTTGATTTAAGTCATCTATCTCATTTATGATATGAGGGAATGACAATTAATGAATTCAATTATTTCACACAAAATGTGGCAAACCCAAAGAGAACTTAGATCTCAGACCCATGCCACAATTATTTTCACATTTTGTCATCTTTCCCCTCTTGCATGTCTCACACCTGCATGAAATTCTTTTTCTACATTAAACCTCTCTCATTTTATTTTATTTTTGATAACTCATGGTGTCCGGGTCAGTTTGCGCGCACCTCGATTAATCCCTAAGGGACCAATCCCACCGTCCACTAGCGGGGGCCCATTTAAAGCCATAGCAAAGCTCTGTATGGACTAGCCCAACACAAGGATTGATAGCACCTAAGAGATTTTGAACTTGAGACCTAGAGAAGAGCAAGCCTCTCTCATTTTAAGAATTTATGTATAATTATAATCCCTAATTTAATTGTATTCAATTGTCATTCTAATTATCAATTCACTTGTGATATAAATAAATAAATAAATTTTTAAACATAAAAGACTAGGACAAGAAATTTTATTCAACCAAGAAATATGATGCAGGCGTGGCCAAAATTATTGTCAAATGTGTGAACTAAAAGCAAATAAAGGCTGACAAATTTATGGGTAGAATAAAAGTAATTGATAGCATGGAATTGGAGAGAACAAAGCATGTGATGAATGAGTGAAAAATAATGGAAAAGAATTGCCCTTCAATCAAAGTTGTTCACGCAGAATATATCCCACTAATCCTCTCTCTATCCATCATGATATCTTTTTGTTGCATAAAAAATTGCTCGAGTCAAAACTAAACTAGACTGCTTAGAATGCTGCCACTTTTGAGAGTTTACTGTTGAAAGAAAATATCATACATTAAGGCCTGGTTCGGCATGTTTAAAAAAAATTAAAAAGTCAAAAAATTACTATCTTATTTAAGTCACATCATCTTATTTAAGTCACATCACCTCTCTAACACATCACTTCAAACCCAACCCAAACCCAATTCATATTTCATAAAAAGTCAAAAAGTACACTTATTTAAGACATCCCAAACAACCCCTAATTAAAAAAAAAAAAAACTACTATGGAGCAAACTTCAGAATTCAAACCCAATCTTTTTTTAACCAAAAAAAAAAAAAAAAAATGAAATAAAATCTCAATTATTAACTTATAGTTAAAGAAGTGGACGAAAATTAGATTTGCATGTAAAAATCTAAATCAAAGCAAGATGGGTACAATTTGGGATTAGGATTATTGGTTTCTAAAATTCAAATCTTCTCAAATCTACTACTATTTTAAAAAGTAGAAGGATTTGAGTGTTTTCTACTTTTTTGGATTCCGCAAATGCCCATATCAAAGTAATGAAATTACTATGCAGCCTGGTCCCTTTCGGTAACGTTGCCAAACTTTTCAAAAAAAAAAAAAAAAAAGAAAAAAAATTCAAGAAGTGCCTGTTCATTAGGAGGGTCTCAATTTTTTACTTGCTTGTCAACCGCTGACAACAGTTTCGGGATGCGCCTGTTGACGTCCTTAATACAAAACAAAATTACATACCTGCTTTATTTCTTTAAAATCCATCTTGTAGCCCTTCAATACCGTTATCTGCTTCAAGATCAAAGATTTCAATATTGTTTTGAAAGTATGTACCGTTTCACAATTGAACCAGTACAAAACTAGTACACATTCGTTTTACTTAACATCTCAAATGGTTTCGGTGAATTTATGCCTTACCGGAATTTATGAAAACAGTATTTCGGCCTCTAATTCCTTTTCTATTTGTTGCCATAGAGAGCCTTCTTCTCTGATTCTCTTTTTTTTGTTTGACACAATTAGTTCTCTACAAAGATGGTAGTAGCGTAGATTTTAGCCTCACTATCTTTTCGGTCGTGCTTGGACATTGTTTAGAGTTTCTTCTCATGGTTCAATTGAGTCTCTCTTTGATCGTAATTTTCTTCTCTTTGTGGTTCAAGTAGGTCTCCACTTAGTTTCATTTTTCCACTATGCTTAATTATGTTCTTAACATTGCAGTATTTCAAATATGGTATATTGTTTCCAATGATACATGAAAATTTAAAAAGATCATACAAGAAGGGATTAAATAACTTATCAATATTGACTTTCGTAATTTAAGAATTTCAAATGTGGGGTTTTTTGCTTTTGCTCAATTTTGTGAAGAATAATTTATTTTGGATCTATTATATACTATGAAGTATGGGTACTTCGAAAAACATGCCATACCCGTACCGGGTACTTACCGGCGTACCGTATCTCGTATGATACTTCTGCATACGTACGGAGTACACGAATCACGTACCCAAGTTTTTTCTTCTTAATTTTTGACGAACCCAGACGTACCTAGGATATATCCAAGTCGTACCGTATCGTACCGTACCTCAGTTGAAATAATATGTTCCTTCTACTACAGAGATAAAACTCATTTCACTAGATTTCTTTTTTAGTTTTTGTTTTATACTTAGCATGATTTTAAAATTAAACTATGGTTTGTAAGTTATTTAATATATTGATATTTAATTTTAATTTATACTTTTCCTTTTGGCATTAAATGTTAATTATAGGTTAGACCTTAACAAATTAAACCATTTAATTAATTTTTGTATTACTCTAAATTAAAAATAAATATTTTTTCACAAGCGTACCAAGCCGTACCCGTACCCTATTTTTTTTTGAATTTACCGTATCGACGTACCCGTAGCGTACCAGTACCAGTACTCGTACCCGTACCCGTACCTATGTTTCATAGATTATATACCACAATATATTCTTATGTCTCTTAATAATTATTATTAAGGTACTTTATACCTTTTGAACAAAGATAGTTTAATTATTAGGTTACATTGTTGCCTAAAACTCAAAAAAAAAAAAAAAAAAAAAGGTTTAAAAAAATCTTATTATCAAAAGCCCCACAACTTTTCAAAAGTTTAGTTAAATAATGTTTAGTCTAAAGTTTTTAAAAACATTCAATCGATATTGCTTTTGAAAGGGAGTTTGATTCTATTCACATATTATCAATCTTTGTAAACGAATGCAAGTTTTGATTAGTCCAAAATAGTGGAATTTACAATTTTGTGTGCTATCAGTACATTTTCTGATATAGGGCTTGTTGGTTTGGATCAATCAAAAGTAATTTTATTTAAACACCCACAAAGCGTAAGTAAAATCAATTTTCTTGAAAGGAGGTATTTATTATTTAAATTTAGACAAATTTTGCTTTACTCCTTTGTGATTTGGGTCATGCGTAGATCTCTCCTCACATTTAAAAATAACCATATAACCCCTTTGTAATTTGTGGATTGAAATATATCATTAGATCTGTTAATGATTTAATGAAAATACTAAAATATCCTTGTACATAAGTAACTCAAGTATGTGAATTACGAATACTTTCATAATTTATTTAGAAGGTAAAGTGTACTTTAACCCCTTATACTTTATTCCATGTGTTATTTAGGGCTGGTTTGGGATCTACTAAAAAAGACAAAAAATTAAAAAGTTACTTAAAGAGTTAAAAAGTTATCACTATTTATCAAAAAAATATATATAAGAAAAATTAATATATAAATATTAAAAAATAATTCAACTATTCGGCCCATCAGTCAAACCAACTGCCAAGAAAGGAAAAAAAAATTATTTTATAAGCATTCACTAAGTGACATTGGAAAAGTTGGGCCCGTGGGGTCCACTATGGGTTTCGTTTTGATAATCCGAACCATGCAATATGTAGAACTTGTCTAGTACTATATGCCTGTAAAAAAATTACGTCTACCGCATATCGCTAACAATATGATCAAAGCAGTTTTGTATAAAAAATGAATGGTGTTATAATTAACAGTTGACAAAAAAAACTAATACGATCAGATAGTTATTGATATCCAATCAACGTGATTTTTCATAAGCAGATAGTACTGGACGAATTCTATACATTGAACAGTTCGATTAGAAAAAAAGAACCTGTAGTGGGCCCTCACGAACCAAACAACACCGTCCAATCAAAATCCGAAAAGGAGGTAATATTTTTCCATATGCTCATCCCAGCCGACTGACTGCCTATTTGTACGGCCTAATATACTATCTTCTCCTACACACTTATTTATATAATTTTTTAATACACATTTTTTTATAAAAAGTCAAAAAATTAACCTAAACATCCATATTTTTTTCCTCAACTTTTTAGTCTAAAAAGATAAAAAGTATACTTATTTAAGACACCCCAAACAACCTCTTATTTTCTTAAATTTTGAAAATGAGTATATAACCTCCTTATGAATGACACGTCTTTTACACTTATTATTAAATTTGACGAAATATTTAACGGTGCACTTCCATTCATAAACTAAAAGAAGAGCAAATTATAGGGTAAAGTGAAACCTGCCCTTTAATTTTTGTTTCTTATTACTATTCTGTTTTTCATCCCTCTCATTAAACAGAGCATAGTCTTAAACAATTTGAGTCATATTTTACGAAGACATCACCATGTGAATGCTCTAAGTCAAACGAAGGTAGTGCTTGTCGTATCCATTTTAAAATAACCATTTGAATTTTTGTTACTTTATATGTGTTTGCTCAACATTGAAGCGTTCACTGATTGGAGATGAAACTCAATAATGCATATATACCAGTTTCACTGTCCAAATTTGTTAGGTTTTATAAATAATAATAATAATAATGTTATAATCAAATTTATTATATTTTTATCTAGGGGAATTATATTGTGTGCGATATACAAGTTATGTTATTTGTGAATTTGATTATCACAAATGACATAACTCAGTATTATGATATGAGGGTCGTAACTAAAAAAAAATAAAAAAATTCAAGTGATAACCAAACATCACATGAGATATAACCAAAGAACTCATAATTTATAATTAAAATAATGTCATAACTAATATCATCACAGTTCATAACTAAACGCATTAAGATTGTAACAAATGGTGATATCCCTCATTTTGCCCCCCTTTTCCTTTCTGATATCCCTCATTTGCCCTAATTTTCTTCGACAGAGACAGACATTCTCTCTCTCTCTCTCTCTCTCTCTCTACCTTACCCATCGTCCGACGATCTACAGGAAACGGCGATCGATCTATACACGGCGATCGATCTACACTGACTGAGGTATCTCTCTCTCTCTCTCTCTCTCTCTCTCTCTCTCTCTCTGCTTTCATCTTCTTCTCTTTTCTTCTCTTTTTCTGAGTCTAATCTGTTTTTTTTTTTTTTTTTTTGTTCTAGTTCTAAAACTAGAGAGGTGGTTAGATTGATCGATCTACTACAGATTGAGGTACCTCTCTCTCTCTCTCTCTCTCTCTCTCTCTCTCTCTCTCTCTCTCCTTCTTCTTCTTCTCTTTTTTTCTCTTCTTCTCTGAGTCTAATCTGTTTGTTTGTTTTTTTTTTTTTTTGTTCCAGTTCTAATCTTTTAGAGTCTTATTATTATTGTTGTTGTTGTTGTTATTGTTGTTGTTGTTGTTGTTGTTTTGTTTTGTTTTGTTCCAGTTCTAAAACTAGAAACTAGAGACGTGGTTAGATTGATTGACAGTGTTAGGGTTCTTGTTGTTGTTGTTGTTGTTGTTTTGTTTTGTTCCAGTTCTAAAACTAGAGACGTGGTTAGATTGATTGACAGTGTTAGGGTTCTACACACAGAGAAAGGAATACAGAGAGAAAACCACAGAGAGGCTTGGTTTATTTTTCTTGTTATTTGCTTCTGTAGTGGATTTTGTGAGGGACTTCATAGAAAAAATATTAGATTAATTTTGAGATCTGTGATGGTAGTGTTGGGTATACCTCCTTATTGGAGTTTGAGACCCAATTGGTTTGTTAAAGAATTTTAATTTGGTTTGGTTTGGTTTAGGTATAATATATTTTTAATATATTATATCTAATTTGTGGAGACCCAATTTAATTTGGATACAACTAGGATTTTTTTGGGTTTAATTATTTGAGTAAATCAATGGAGGGGAATGTGAGTCGTATGTCTAGCTTCAATGGAAGCAATTGGGTAACTTGGAAAACTAAAATGGAGGCCTATTATTTTGTAAAGATTTGTATGGGCCTATTGAGGGTGATAGTGGCAAACCTGATGATATGAAAGATGATGAATGGAAGAGGCTTAATCGAAAAGTCGTTGGTGTTATCCGTCAATGGATTGATGACAGTGTGTTTCATCATGTTGCTACTGAAACTTCAGCACATGATTTGTGGAAAAAATTAGAAGGCCTTTACGATAGGAAATCAGCCACAAATAAAGTTTTTCTGTTTCGTAAGTTGGTTAATTCGAAATATAAAGAGGGCAGCCCTATTCCGGAACATCTGAATGAAATAAAGAGTATTGTTAACCAACTTGCTTCTATGAAAATTATTTTTTATGATGAGTTGCAGGCTTTGATGCTACTTAGTTCTTTGCCCGAAAGTTGGGAGACTTTGGTTGTAACAGTTAGTAATTCGGCACCTGATGGAGTTGTCACAATGGGCCAAGTCACGAGTAGCTTGTTGAATGAAGAAACTAGAAGAAAATCAGCGGGTTCCTCTCATTCAGAAGCATTTGTTGTGAGAGGCCGAAGCAAAACAAGAGGAAGGAGTAAAACTCATCATGGTCGTGATCAAAGCCGTGATAAATCAAAAGATGGTTCTTTTTCAAAGAAAAACATTGAGTGTTATTATTGCCATGAGAAAGGGCACATGAAGCGAGAATGCCGAAAGCTCAAGAATAAGGAGAAAATGCGTGACAAAAAGTGTGGATAAGAAGCAAGAAGACACAACGGCAGTTATTACCGATGATCTCATGGTCGTTTGTGAAGATGATTGTATCAATTTTGTGGGCGAAGAGAGTAATTGGGTGATTGATTCCGGTGCTTCTTTTCATGTGACTTCTTGAGTTGATTTCTTCACTACCTACACCAAAGGAGATTATGGTTCTGTTCGAATGGGTAATGAAGGTTTGTCCAAGATTATTGGCATGAGTGATGTTTGCTTGGAAACAAATTTGGGCTGCAAGTTATTGCTTAAAGATGTAAGGCATGTTCCCGACATTCGCCTCAATTTGATCTCTACTGGGAAGCTAGATGATGAAGGCTTCAACAACAAATTTGGTGATGGAATATTGAAGCTCACAAAGGGTTCTTTGGTGGTGGCTAAGTGCAAGAAGACTCATACACTTTATTCGATGCAGGGAAAAATTTGGAAAGGTGTTGTCAATGCACTTCAAGATGATACTTCCACCAAATTGTGGCACAAGCGGCTTGGGCATATGAATGAAAAGGGGCTACAAGTTTTGTTCAAGAAAGAGCTTCTACCCGGTTTGAAAGGTACACATCTCAAAACTTGTGTTCATTGTTTGGCGGGTAAACAACATAGAGTTTCTTTTCATAAAAATGTTGCTTCTAGAAAAGAAAATGTGTTAGAGTTGATTCATTCGGATGTTTATGGTCCTTTGAAAGTTAGAACACATAGTGGTGCACTTCATTTTGTTACTTTCATTGATGATTATTCAAGGAAAATTTGGGCTTTTCTACTAAAAACTAAAGATCAAGTTCTAGAAGTATTTAAGCATTTTCAGGCCATGGTTGAAAGAGAAACAGGACAGAAATTGAAGTGCATCCGATCAGATAATGGTGGTGAATACATTGGGCCATTTAATGAGTATTGTCGCAGCCAAGGTATTCGATACCAAAAGACAGTTAAGAAGACTCCTAAACAAAATGGTGTTGCCGAGAGGATGAACCGCACAATTGTGGAAAGAATAAGGTGTTTGCTTTCACAAGCTAAACTGCCAAGATCTTTTTGGGGTGAGGCATTGAAAACAGCGGTTGACGTGATCAATTTGTCTCCTTCATATCCTTTAAATGGTGATGTTTCTGAAAGAGTTTGGACTGGCAAAGATGTATCTTATGAGCACTTGAGAGTGTTTGGTTGCCGAGCTTTTGTTCACATTCCAAAGGATGAGAGGTCCAAGCTTGATAGTAAGTCAAGACAATGCATTTTTCTTGGCTATGGGCGTGATGAATTCGGATATAGATTGTGGGATCCGGTCGACAAGAAAGTCATTCGAAGCCGTGATGTTGTGTTTCTTGAAGACCAAACAATTGAAGACTTTGGCAAAGGTGATCAATCGGAGCAAAAAACTAGTGATCTCATTGACATGGATCCAGCTCCTTCATCTTTAGTTGATGATGAAAATGGGGGAGATGTGCAGCCACCTATTGAAGATGTGGAGGATGATGCTAATCCTAATGAAGTTGAGCCAGAAATTGAGAAAGAGCATCCAACTCAAGAACCGCCACCACAACTTGAGTTGAGGAAATCTACAAGGGACCGACAACCTTCAAGAAAGTATCCTCCCAATGAATTTGTGTTGATTTCCGATCAAGGGGAGCCTGAGAGCTACCAAGAAGTAGTTGAGCATGCAAAGAAAGGTGATTGGAAAAAGGCCATGGAAGAGGAAATGAATTCTTTACTTGAAAATCACACCTATGATTTAGTGAAATTGCCTAAGGGGAGGAAAATTTTGAAAAATAAGTGGGTCTTCAAATTGAAGAATGATAGGAACAATTTGAAGTACAAAGCACGTCTTGTTGTAAAAGGCTTTGGGCAAAAGAAAGGCATTGACTTTGACGAGATTTTCTCGCCGGTTGTGAAGATGTCTTCTATTCAGGTTGTACTTGGCATGGCTGCAAGTATGAACCTTGAAGTTGAACAACTTGATGTGAAAACTGTATTTCTTCATGGTGACCTTGAAGAAGAAATTTACATGGAGCAACCAGAAGGTTTTGTAGAGAAAGGGAAAGAGAAATTTGTTTGCAAATTGAAGAAAAGTTTGTATGGCCTCAAGCAAGCCCTGCGGCAATGGTACAAAAAATTTGACTCTTTCATGATGAATAATGATTTTTCTAAAACCACTTCGGACCATTGTGTGTTTGTGAAAAATTTCCCGGATGGTAAATTTATTATTCTTTTGCTTTATGTTGATGATATGTTAATTGTGGGTCAAGATTCTACCATGATTAACAGGTTGAAATTGGAGTTGAGCAAGTCTTTTGCTATGAAAGATTTGGGACCGGCAAAGCAAATTCTCGGCATGAAAATTGTTCGTGATCGCAAAGAGGGGCTGATTTGGTTGTCTCAAGAAAGCTATATTGAGAAAGTTCTTGAGAGGTTCAACATGGATAAAGCAAAGCCGGTTGGTTGTCCACTTGCGGGTCACTTCAAGCTTAGTTCGAATCAATGTCCTACAAGTGAGAAAGACAAGGAAGAGATGCTGAAAGTTCCTTATGCTTCAGCAATTGGTTCTTTGATGTACGTCATGGTTTGTACAAGGCCGGATATTGCTCACACCGTTGGTGTGGTAAGTCGATTTCTCTCTAATCCGGGTAAAGAACATTAGGCAACGGTAAAATGGATTCTAAGGTATCTTCGAGGGACTTCGAAGGTGTGTTTGTGTTTTGGGGATGGTAAGCCGATGCTTGATGGGTTCACAGATTCTGACATGGCCAGTGATGTTGATTTTAGGAGATCTACTTCAGGGTATTTGATGACTTTTGCAGGGGGAGCTGTGGCATGGCAATCTAAATTACAAAAATGTGTTGCTCTCTCAACTACCGAAGCTGAATTTATTGCTATTACAGAAGCTTGCAAAGAAGAGTTATGGCTGAAGAAATTTTTACAAGAGTTGGGTTTGAAGCAAGAAAAGTATGTGCTTTATTGTGATAGTAAAAGTGCTATTCACTTGAACAAAAATTCTACTTTTCATTCGAGATCGAAACACATTGATGTGAGATACCATTGGATTCGGGATGTGTTAGATTCGAAATTGTTACAACTCGAAAAGGTTCACACAGATGATAATATTTCGGATATGTTGACTAAGACTTTGTCGAGAGACAAACATTTGAAGTGTCGAACTTTGGCGGGTATGGTTGATATCTCCACCTAAGTCGGTAGGGGGAGAATTGTTGGGTATATCTCCTTATTGAAGTTTGAGACCCAATTGGTTTGTTAAAGAATTTTAATTTGGTTTGGTTTGGTTTGGTTTAGGTATAATATATTTTTAATATATTATATCTAATTTGTGGAGACCCAATTCAATTTGGATACAACAGGTAGTTTGTTTGTATAAAAATGAAATTTGAATTAATCTGTTCTGTTCTGAAGTTCACAATCTGTTTTGATTCAGAATCTGTTCACAATCTGGGATTAATCTGAAGTTCACAATCTGTTTTGTTATGTTATGAAGTTCACAATCTATTTTCTTGTTATCTGTTCTGTTCAAACTTTGATTCATAATTTGATTCACAGTCTGTTTTGATTCATAATTTGATTCACATTAAATTAGTGATCCTTCTTCAATCCTTCTTCAATCCTTTGATTCATAATTTGTTTAAAGATTAAACTTTGATTCATAATATATTCATAATCAAAGTTTAGTGAACATCAAAGTTTAGTCAGTGAACATTAAATTTTGATTCATAATTTAGTCATAATATATTAATAATCAAAGTTAAACTTTGATTAATAATTTAGTTTAATTAATCTGTTCTAAATCTCATTGTTCTGTAATTTAGTCAGTGAACCAATCTGTTCTATAATTTAGTTTAATTTAGTCAGTGAACATTAAACTAATCAAACTGAACATTAGTCAATGAACATTAAACTTATTGATCCTTCTTCAGTTTAATTTAGTCAGTTTAAACTAATCTCATTAGTCAGTTTAATTTAGTCAGTGAACATCAAACTAATCTCATTGTTCTGTAATTTAGTCAGTGAACATTAAACTTTCATTCATCTTACTGATCCTTCTGTAACTAATCAAACTTACTGATCCTTCTATTCTGATCCTTCTGATTCATCTTACTGATCCTTC
Source organism: Camellia granthamiana (assembly GCA_036172215.1). NCBI lineage: Eukaryota > Viridiplantae > Streptophyta > Magnoliopsida > Ericales > Theaceae > Camellia > Camellia granthamiana. Next base: position 79,494,041 of record CM069910.1, read on the forward strand.
TGTTCTGTAACTAATCAAACTTACTGATCCTTCTTCAATCCTTCTTTAATCTGTTTTGAAGTTCATAATCTGTTCTAAAATGATTTTTTATTTGTTCATAGTCTATTCATAATCCTTAGGGTTGATAATGAAGAAACTAGTTGTGAAGGAGTGAAGAAGGAAGAATGCTTGATGAGGACACTGGTTGCTCATATTGATTATATATATACCCAGAAACAGCACAAGCCCTGAATGAATCTCTCTTTGTTTGTCTCTTAATTATAATCACTGGCTAGGATTCTAATATTTGTGTTTATATATCAGTTAGTATTAGCATAATAATAAAGAATAAAATATGTTTCCTGTGTTTTCTTTGTTGTTGTTGTTGTGGGTATTTTAGTTCATTTGCTACTGTTTTTGATTCAATATCTTTAGATTTTTCTCAAATTTCTAAAAGATGTAACCTCAGATCAAATATTGGGTTTCTTGAAAAACAACCAGTAAAATCGTTACCGGAAACTATTATTAATTTCATTGTTTTTTTTTTATGTGGAAAATTTGTAAAATTTTCAACCGCCAAACCGATTCGTATCCATCCGCCAATCCGCCAATCCGCATCCGCCAGATTGGCGGACGAATGCGGATTGATTTTCTCCAATCTGCCAATCTGGCGGACGGATGGTGGATTAGAGGTTCCGTGGCCGCAACCGATCCGCGTCCACCCCTAACATGCAGGATTTGGGTTCGATTTAGGTCTTAGGATTAAGCTGTGGGATGAACCTAACCAACCTAGATTTAAAAAGTGAACCAATGTATGATGATTATTATCATTTCAATATTATAATCGTTTTGAATATATGTATTGTTTATAGAATATTGTTGATAATACTATTATAAATTGGTTTTGCAGAAATAATTTTTTTTTAAATTGAATTTTGATAAAATTTTATTTAAAATTGATTATGTAACCAGAAAAATTAAGTGAACCAGTAAAATCATTAATTAAAAAATATATTTTAAAATATTAAATAAATTTAATTAATGCTTTTGATGTTTGCTTTTATTTTCCTTTTGTTTGGAAACTTATAACAAAAAATTGTTTTGCATATTATTTTTGTTCTCATAAAAGTAAAATTAATTTCAAAATGTTAAAAACTTTTTGAAAAAAAAAAAGAAGATTTTTTTTTTTTTTTAAATTAGGTTGCCACACTTTTCTTCTCTCACATGGCCCTGACCAGTAGATCAACCTTTATAGACTTTACCTTTCAATAAGAATAATGTTATATATATCGATTAGTATATTAACTAGTATATCAATTAATGATATAATATAATTTAAGATATTTTTAATATTTATAATTTATATAATAAGTGAGATTAATAATAATATCATAATTAGGCCTGGTTTGGGTACTCCAAAAAAAGCTAAAAAGTCAAAAAGTTACTCAAAAAGTTAAAAAGTTATCACTATTCACCAAAAAAAATATTAAAAAATTAATTTTACACAATCTTTCTTTTCAAACAATCATAACGGCAGAGCAGGCGGAGCATTGTTGTGGCCTAAATTGCACTTATCTATGTGTATACATCACACAGTGCTGTTCGGCCTGTGGGGGCCATCATGGGTCCCGTTTTAATAATCTAGACCGTTCAATGTGTAAAACTCGTCAAATACTATATACCTGTGAAAAATCACGTTGATCGGATATCGGTAACTATATGATCAAATCAGTTAAAATTTATAAAACGGATGGTGTTATAGTTAACAGTTGAAAAAAAACTAATCCGAGAAGATAGCTATCGATATCCGATCAACGTGATTTTTTACAAGCATATAGTGCTTGATGAGTTCTACACATCGAACGGTTTTGATTAGCAAAACGGGACCTGTGTTAGGCCCCCACGGGCCGAACAACACCTTTAATTCACTGCCCGAAAAGCAGGGAATCATCTCCCCTCCCCCCACTCTGCACACACTGTCCCGCACCGCACAGCTATTCCATGATTTCCATCAAAATCTTCTCCTATACACTTATTTATATAATTTTTTAATACACATTTTTTCATAAAAAGTCAAAAAGTTAAGCCAAACATTCATATTTTTTTCCTCAACTTTTTAGTCCAAAAAGACAAAAAATGCACTTATTTAGGACACCCCAAACAATCCCTTAATATTAATACATTAATTAATACCTATAATATTACTCTGTCAATAAACTCGAACTAATTCTTTGACCACCTTTTATGACTTTTGATAATCCCCACGACAATCCTCCTATCACATCTGACCATACTCTAACCACGGCACCCATCACTAGGGGTGGGCGCAAGTCGGTTGCGGCCACGGAACTTCCAATCCGTCATCCGTCTGCTAGATTGGCAGATTGGAGAAAATCAATCCGTATCCGTCTGCCAATCCGATGGATGTGGATTGAGCGGATTGGCGGTTTGGTGGATGGATGCGAATTGGTTTGGCGGTTTGAAATTTTATAAATTTTCAACATAGTTCAACTTGTGCACTTCCTCAAAAAAAAAAAAAAAAAGTATTACAGTCAATAACTTAAAAAAATATTCAATTACTGCATGTCTCATCCAAAGAAAGAAAGTTTGAAACTTTAGAATATCACAATCACTGCATGCATCATCCACATATTACAATCACAGAATGCCCCATCCACATAAAATATTACAATCTGTGGTTCTTAAAATATAAAAACAATTCAAACCACCAAAACCATGAACAGAGCAATAGTAGAGATTGTATGTCTCTCTATTGTTACATTTATATATGTTTTTGAAAACAAAAACCAATCAGCCTATATCATATTTTCTATTTATTACTTTTAGAGTTAGATTTAAAAACCAAAAAATATAGATAAATAATACGTTTATTTTTTTCAATTCAAAAAACATATTCAAGTTGAAAACTTTTTTTCAACAGAATATTTGAACTCTTTTTCAATTGAAAACACAAACAAAATATTTAAACAAATTGAAAACACAAAGTCTTATAAATTACTAAAAGTGCTTGCGGTTTGGCGGTTCGGTTGCGACCAAATGAACCTCAAATCCGCCATCCGTCCGCCAAATTGGCGGATTGAAGAAAATCAATCCGCAACCGTCCGCTCGTCATCCCGCATCCGTCCAAAATGCGGCGGATCGGTTCGGTTCGGTTGGTTTTGGTGGATCGGTATATCCGCTGCTCACCCCCTACCCATCACTCATCAAATATATTTATTATTTTTGTTCTTTTTTATCAAAATATAATTTTCATCCTATTGCAAATATTTTATTATTCAAATTAGAAGGAAAAAAAATATATATATATATTATGCCTCCGTTTGGGAAGTGGGTTTTCTTTTTGACTTTTTTGCTATTTTAGTTTGGGCTAAAAAACTTGGTTTGGGAAGGATTTTTTGACTTTTTTGACTTTTTTTGTGAGAGAAGAGTGTAACAATTATGGGTTGGATATGATGTTTTATTTGTTGTGACTAAAATAACCTATTTTGTCCTTTGTGACTAAAATAGCCACAAACCAACTTGCCAAACAGACCTATATATAAATATATATATATATATATCAATTAATATATTAATTAATGATGTAACATAATTTAAGATATTTTTAATATTTATAATTTGTATAACGGTAATGTTATATAGACCAATTAATATACTAATTAGTGTAATAACACGAATCACACATTATTATTAACCATGCTTATTAGACAAATTACAAATATAAAAAACTCTTAAATTATGTCACATCATCAATTGTTACACTAGTTACTACATTAATTGGTGCATATAGCATTATTTTTTGTTTAATGAATAATACTATATGCACTAATTAGTATACTAATTAGTGTACCAATTGATGATGTGACATAATTTAAGAGGTTTTAGCATTTATAATGTGATTAATGAGTGAGATCAATAATAATGTCATAACTAATATTAGTATACTAGTTAATATATTAATTGATACATATAACACTACCGTTATTTAATGAATGAGATCAATAATAATGTCATAATTAATATTAATATACTAATTAATACACTAATTGAAAATCCTAAGTGATTCGTGATTAGATTAAGATTAAAATATTTCAATTCCCAATTATTCAAAACACACAATCTAAATCATCAAGCACTTATGAAAGTGATTTAGATTGTTGTTTTTGGAATAAACAATAAATCGACACAAACGATTTTTACGTGGAAAAACCACAATTGAAGAACCTTCAATTGTAATCAAAAACCACGGGCGAAACGCCACTAATCAATCCACTCCTGAAGAAAGAAAGATTACAAAGATAACACACAAATTACCCAACTCAGTCAATTAGTCTTCAAACCTTCTGTAACTCTTTCACCAAGCCTTCGTCTCGGAACTAATTAATCTGAAGTTGAATCCACAACTTCACTTGTCGAATCAACGACTACGTACAGAATCAAACTCCTTTGAAACTCCACGTTTGAATCTTCGGAATCCACCGAAGAATAACACTCTTGTATGTATTCAATCAACCTCCTTGATATGTGCTTGTCAATTCATGAGTTTACTACTCACTCAATTTATCAAGGAAAAACTCACAAAAATACTCCAGAAGAAAACCTTAGAAAACCTCAAAGTAGATCTCAAAAAACTAATCCTAGTTTAGGAGTAAAACAACTACTTATAGAAATCCTGGACTGTGAAGCTCGCTCGAGCGAAGCTTCTCTCGCTCGAGCGAGGAACTTAACTCACGTGATTTCCATAAGTGGCTTCGCTCGAGCCACGAAACCTTCGCTCGAGCGAACAATAAACTCTTTCAGGTTTTTATGCAGACGCAGTCCTTCGCTCGAGTGCACATTCATCTCTTTCAGGTTTTTGCCAGACGCAGTCCTTCACTCGAGCGAGGACTCCTTCGCTCGAGCGAGGAAGACAAAACAGTAAGGAAATTTACAACGTAATCAAACAAAGTTATTCGCGGGATTGACAAGACAAAGGGACCTAACAATCTCCCCCTTTGTCAATACCCGGACAAAACTTTCTAACATAATTTCCTAACCAAACGAACAAACTAAACAAACCAACTATAAACCAAAAAAAGAAACAACTAGCAAACCAATCTTGAGGAACAAACAATCTGCACAAGAAAACAATCTGCACAACATAAACTTGGAGAAGATTTGTTATGCAACATAATAACCATCAAGACATCATATAACTTATAAAAAAAACTAATCCATTGTTATCTGCAAAGAAACATCATGAGTAGGCAAAAACATATATCCCAAAAAAAAATGTAAACAAACTTAGTATGAGTATCATGAGTATGAGTATCCCATATACATCACCAAAAAAAATAAACCCTGCCTGCAAAAACATAATAAGTATCACAAATATATATACCCCTGCAAAAACATAATAATTATCACAAATATATACCCCTCAAACACCATACTCCCTTTTTTGTCTGGGAGTGACCCAAAAACAGTCATATACACCATAATCAAAACTATCCAAAGAAGGAAACCAAAAAATGTCTGCTGCAACTGAGAATGAGAGGAAGATGGCTGCTGCAACTTAAGGAGTGAAAGAATCTGAACAAGCATGGTACTCTGCTCATCAAGGCGACTGTCAATAGTATCAAGGCGGGCATCCAAATGATCAAGGCGACGAGTGACTGACTGCTCAAACTGCTGCAGCTGGCCATGAAATGAGCGAGGACGTAACTCAGGAAGATCAGGGGCACCTGCTGGAGCTGCATGGGCTGCATCAACCTCCTCCTCCTCTGCGAGGGGATCATCACCTGTAGAAGATATCCCAACCCCCGACACACCCCCCCTCCCGTACATGGGCTTGACTCTGGGAGACGGTTAACTTGGTGATGGGTTTGATAGGATGGGCAAACTCATCATCATCTAGAGATGGAACACCAAAGGAAAAGAGAAAACGAGTAAGGAAACACCCATATGGAAGACCCAAAGATTTACGACCCTCATAAACTGCAATCATTTTGGAAACGATCATGGCCGGGAGATCTATGGGTAGCCTGTGATCAATGCAATACAACATATAACCCTGATCCTGGGTAATGTGTGAAGAATGGGAGGTGACATGTAGATTAGCACACATAATGAGATTAAGGAAACGAAACTGAGAATAAGCTCATTCTGTTGAATGAGTGCCCCGGCGATCCAAGTCCGGTCACAACCACAAAGTTCAGATGCAACTTGATCAAAGTCAATCCCAGAATGAGTAAGGAGAGGATACCTAAAATCTGGGACTTCGGGAAGATCAAGAAATAACCAAAAAACTTCACATGTGATGTCAATGGGTTTCTTCCTAACCTAAGTGCGAAAAGAACAAGGAATTTCTTTGCGAATAGAATGGATGTTGCAATAGAATTCACGAACTAAACTCAGATTTTGAGGCCCGGAAAAAATCAAAACTTGATCACCTCCTAAAGAGTCAAACAATGAGCGGATAGGAAGTAACTCAAAAGCACTAGACATGACATTTCGCTCAAGATGTACTTTTCTGGAAACATAAAATTCCTTAAACTGTTTGGACTTTTCTTTGGACTCAAACTTTTTAATATTGAAACTTAGGTGAGACACTGTAGTTTTACGACGCATGGAAGGCTCAGCCATGACTAAAACAACCCACAACCCATAACACAAGAACAGAGAGAAACCAACAACCCAAAACCAGAAAACAGAATAGGTCAACAAAAACACATTAGTCCATTAGTCCAACAAAACACAAATCAGCAATGTATGGAAGCCATTAATGTATGGAAACATAAAATGATGGAGCAATATAAGAAAAACAGAGCACAGTCTCACAGAGCAATATAGTTAGATGAAAAAGAAATTCCCAATTTTTAAACCCTAGAAAAACAAACTAGCAAAATGCCCCAAATTACAAACCCTAGATGCAAAAGAGAGACTCGAAAACATGATGAACTAACCAAAAGCAACAATAATGAACCCTAGAGGATAACAGAGCAGATGCATAGTCACAATACAAACAGAGAAAAAAAAATAAAGAGAAAAAAAACTTACCAAATACTGAGAATGCAGATGAAGAAAAGGAAAATGCTCCAAAATCAAGAAAAAAAAACAACAGAAGATTGCAGCAATGACGACCACGAAAACCCTAGGGGAGAGAGAGGAGAAACACGAAGAGGGGGGAAAAATGAACTGAAAAGACACAATTTCAGAATTTGAACCTCGATAGGTCGCTCGAGCGAAGACTCTCTCGCTCGAGCGAGGACATGGATGCGCAAGGGTTCGCTCGAGCCAAGATAGTGTCGCTCTCACCAGAAAAGCATGCTCTCAGGTCTAACTCAGTAGCAGAAGCACACTCGAGCGAGAAATCTGTCGCTCGAGCCAAAGAGAAAAAAAAAAACACAAAAAAACTCTTCTTTTTTTTTTTTTTTCTTGAGCAACAACACTATACTCAATATCATGAAGTGAAACCTGGAACACAAGTAGATGATCACATTTAACCAAAATTGATACTCAGATGAAATAATCCGCACATCATGAAACCTGTAAACTTGCAATTTTGAAAAAAAATGACACTTGAAATCATGAGCAAAGCAGATAGAATTCAATCAATGACATAAGCAACATAAGAATGCAAAACTCAAAAACACACATGAGAGCTCACAAATAGAATGTGTGTGTGTGCAATCCTTGAGAACCACAAAGCTAGAGTTAATCCTCGTAGTGATCGGATGGCTGGACCTCCGACAAAAGTAACTGGACATCATAGAGAAAAGTCAAACCACTAAGAATCATGGGGTATTTGTTGAGTAAATGCGGAGGCTCCTCCTCAATCAATGATTCCCTTTTTTTTTAAAACTTATCTTTCTTATGGGCACTCACTGGTGGCATTCACGCTCAAGAGTATAGAGACCAAACTAGAGAAGAATGAAATCAAAAAGGATGGCCTGGTTGGTGCCTCTGAGGTAGCCTTTTCCTAATGCCCGGATTTCAATGAACTGAGGGAGAAACCATGGAAGTGAAAAAAGATGATAGGTGGTTAAGAGACTCAACATCACCCATGATATACTAGTATCGGTCAATTCCTCTGAAAAAGTGCAAGAAACACTGTTAGTGGTCCATAAAGAACTTTGATCACTTGTGTGGAAACCCCCTGTAACAGTTTACCTCAAGGATGTGTACAAAATGAGATCATGAAGTAAATGAGCTATGAACAAATAACAATGTAATCTTGTAAGCAGCATAAGTAGTGTACATATAAAGTTGGATGCAAGAAACATAGGGATCAATGACAAAGAGATTATAGCATCCAAACACACATACAGCCAAACACTCACACCCACTCAAGGAACAAGTAACACTCTAGTAATCGAACATGACACCCAAGGTCTTTCTAAGGAACTCAAAACGAAGAAGATCAAGGGGTTTTGTAAAAATATCAGCTTTTTGATGCTCTGTGGGTATATGTTCAAGAACAACAAGGCCCTCTTCCACTAACTCTCGAATAAAATGATGATGAATGTCAATGTGTTTGGTGCGAGAGTGTTGGACAGGATTTTTTGAAATGTTTATGGCACTTGTGTTATCACAGAAAAGAGTGAGAGTGTTCTGATCAATCCTATAATCATGAAGCATTTGCTTCATCCACAGCATTTGTGCACAACAACTCCTTGCAGCAATGTACTCAGCCTCAGCAGTCGAAAGGGAGATGGCATTTTGCTTTTTATTATGCCAGGAAACCAAATTGTTTCCAAGGTAAAAACACCCCCCCGGATGTACTCTTTCTATCATCAGCACACCGTGCCCAGTCAACATCAGAAAAATCAGTAATTTCAGCTGTAGTATCAGTAGAAAGCCAAACCCCATACTCCAATGTCCCATTAACATATTTGATGATGCGTTTGACCGCAAGAAGATGAGACTCTTTAGGACTGGCTTGGTAATGGGCACAAACACCGACACTGAAGGAAATATCAAGACAATTGGCTGTGAGATACAGAAGACTCCCTATCATACTCCTATAAAGGGTAGGATCTACATCAATACCAGAGAAGTCTTTGGAAAGGTGAAGACTGGTGCTTATGAGAGTACGTGCATGTTTGGCAGACTCAAGACCAAACTTTGACACAAGATTTTTGGCATACTTAGTCTGAGAAACAAACATTCCAGAAGGAGACTGTTTAATTTGAAGACCCAAGAAATATGACAACTCACCCATCATGCTCATCTCAAACTTATGTGTCATACAATCCGAAAAATATTTCACAAGATGATCAGCAGTGGATCCAAACACAATATCATCAACATAAATCTGAGCAACAAGAATATGAGACTTAGTATGTTTCACAAATAAAGTCTTATCCACACTACCCCTTTGAAAGTCATTATCAAGAAAAAATGTAGTAAGTCTATCATACCAAGCCCGAGGGGCTTGTTTCAATCCATACAAAGCCTTGTCTAACTTGTAGACATGATTTGGACATTTAGGGTCCTCAAACCCTTTTGGTTGCTCAACATATGCCTCTTCTTTCAAGTACCCATTCAGAAAGGCACTTTTCACATCCATTTGAAACAATTTAAAACCAAGAAAACAAGTAACACCAAGTAAAATACGAATAGATTCGAGACGTGCAACTGGGGCAAACGTCTCATCATAGTCAACACCCTCTACTTGTGTATAGCCTTGAGCAACCAACTTGGCTTTATTTCTAACCATAGTACCATTCTCATCAGATTTATTTTTAAAGATCCATTTGGTACCTATCACATTCATGTCTCTAGGTCTGGGAACTAGAGTCCAAACATTGTTACGTTCAAATTGACCTAATTCTTCATGCATAGCATTGACCCAACTATCATCTAGCAAGGCCTCTTTAAAATTCTTAGGTTCAATTAATGAAACATAACACATATGTGATACCTTATCCCGAATTTGTCTTCGGGTTTTCATTCGATCTGATACACTTCCAATCACCTGTTGAGCTGGATGATTCAGTTTCACCTTTGCTGATGGTTTGAACTCAGGACTTGCGGTGACAGAAGCATCAGGAGTGATGTTTCTTTGTGCACTCTTTGGACTTTGACTTACCTGTGAAGATGGTGCTGTCTCAACTTCTTGTGCTTGGCCCTCAGCTTCTCTTTGACTTTGTGGTTCAGTATCCAAGATTGGAGACTCACCATTGTCATCCTCATTTGTTGCTGGTGTAGCGGAACCTGTGTCATCTATAACCACATTGATTGATTCCATTAGAGAAGAAGTTCGTAGGTTATAGACTCGAAAAGCCCTACTAGTGGTTGAATACCCTAGAGAAATACCTTCATCACTTCGGGAGTCAATTTTGCCCAAAGGCTCTCTATCTTTGAAAATGTAACACTTACTCCCAAAAGTTTTGAAGTATTTTACATTAGGTTTCAATCCCTTCCACAATTCATATGGAGTTTGTAAAGTGCCGGGCCTTAAATACATGCGATTTATGACATAAACAGCAGTATTTAGGGCTTCAGCCCAAAACTTTGGAGGAAGTTTCTTACTAAGGAGCATGACCCTAGCCATTTCTTGAACAACTCTGTTCTTCCTCTCAACCACTCCATTTTGTTGTGGAGTAATAGGTGCAAAAAATTCATGCTTAATTCCATGCATATCACAAAAATTCGAAAACGAACTGTTTTCAAATTCATGACCATGATCAGTTCGAATTCTTATGATACGCCCAATGGAGACACCCTGTTCATTTTGGATTTTAAGGACTAAGGCCTAGAAAGCATCAAACGTATTAGATTTTTTCCTTAAAAAATTTACCCACGAAAATCGAGTAAAATCATCAACAGTTAAAAAAATATATCTTTTACCTCCAATGCTTTCAGTGCGAGTAGGACCCATTAAATTCATGTGAACCAATTCAAGAGGACATTTGGTTGTAAAGCTGTTCACCTTTTTATGAGGGGCACGGGTTTGCTTTCCAAGTTGACATGGTCCACACATATGGTTCAGATTCTTACCCAGTTTAGGTACTCCTCTCACAAGCTCTTTGTTGGCTATCTTAATTAGGTCTTTGAAATTCATGTGACTTAATCTTTGATGCCACAAATCAATGTTACTTATGATGGCAGAGTGACAAGTGAGATCATTAGTAGTAACAATCCCATAGCAGTTATCAGATGTGCAAACCCCATGCAAGACAGTATTTCCCTTTTTATCCAAAATTTCACATTTATTTTTTGAAAACAATACTTCATGATGGGAATTACACATTTGACTAATGCTCAAAAGATTTGCATTAAGACCATCAACAAGTAGAGCATTTTCCAGCTTGGGAAGACCAGCAACACTTATGGAGCCCTTACTAATGACTCTAGAAATGCCGCCATCTCCAAAGGTAACAATTCCTCCTTCATATTTTTCAAGGGAGGTGAAGTAGGATTTGTTACCGGACATGTGACGAGAGCACCCACTATCAAGATACCACATGTGTGAGTCACGTGCTTTTAGAGCAATGTGAATAACTAAACAAGTCAAATCATCTTTTCTCACCCAAATCTTTTTGGTCTTGGTAAAAGTCTTGGCGTTGTGAACACCCTCCTCAATCTTGGTATTCCGCCTAGACATGTAAGGTTGTCTCCTAACCCAAAAAGTATTCGAATTTCTACCCTTTTGAGACACCTTACCAAACAATTCAAAGCAATAAGGACGAATGTGGCCATACCTACCATAGTGATGACAAATAAAAACAGGTTTTACCTCCCTTTTGTTGATCTTACCCCCTTTAGGTAGATGAAGAGAGGGATCACCCTAGTCTACCTTCAACTTTCCCTTTGCTTGAGTCTTCAGGTCATGTGAAGTAGAGGCCTGTCCCTTGTAAGCTGTCACACCATAGCCTAGCCCACTTTTGTCACAACCCATTTGTTGAGACCCGAGGATGTCTTCTAAAGATTTGGAACCTTTGTTCCACATGACAATTGTGGCTCTAGCAATACGGAGTTCTTCATCTTTCTGACAAACTATCTCTTCCGATGTAGCTTGTGACAACTCAAGGCTTTCAAGCTTCTCTTCATATGTGGAATAGACTTTCAGAAGTTCATTCCTTTCAGTTTCACAGGATAGAAGTTTTCCACATAGGCTTGCCTGTCACTTGAGATCTTGATGACATTCTGCTTTGCTACTACAAGTTCTCCTTTTAGCTTGACATTCTCGCTTTCACATGCTTTGAGCTTGAAAGAGAGTTTTTCATTGATTTTGGACAAATTCAGAGATTCCTCGTAAAGTTTTTCGTAAGCTTGTTGTAGTTCATCACCATTAATCTCATCATTGTCTTCTAATGTTTCATCATCCTCTTTTTGCTCTTCATTCTCCTTGACCTCGTCCAATCTAGTAACTAAGGCAGGAAAGTTGCTGGATGGTGGTGAAGGTGAATCTCCTCTTTCATGAAATTGGCTCAGAATTTCCCATGCATCTTTAGCCTTTATGCAGTGAGCAACCCGTTGATGTTCTTCATTAGAAATTGCTCTACGAATAGTAATCAGGACTCTCTGATTGCTCGGATTGTCAGCACTTTTGTATCTTCTTCTATGGCTTGCCAGCCTTATGGGTCAAAGGCTCTCAGAAACGCCCTCATTCTAATCTTCCAATACAAGTAGTTACTCCCATCAAAGGTGGGAGCATGATGCAGGTTCTGACCACGAGCTAATTCCGCTAGCTTTGGAAGAGGTTGAGTGAAAGTGGACCAAAATGCCATGAAAGCACTATCCCCATCTTCACCGAATTCAAGTTCTTCGGGTTCTTGCTCCGACCCGCTTTCATCATCCCAAGTCACAGTGTAGACTTTCTTTCGATTCTTCTTCGAATGACATTCAAGGGCAATATGGCCAAACCCTTGACATTCATAGCACTTGACCCCTTGCCCCTTTATAATCTTCTTTTTAGTTTTTGGAGCAAGTTTTGGTGGAAAAGTTTTGGGTTTTTCATTACTTTTGTCTTTTGAATTAGGGTCTCTGAAATTAGACTTCTTTTTCTTCAAATTTTTTTTAAACTGTTTAGCAAACATAGCCGTTATCTCATACTCTAAATCAAACTCAGTCTCCGGAGTTTTTGCAGTCTCATGAGCACTAGTAAAAGCCACACTATCTTTTTGTTTTTTCTTAGAAATCTGGTGGGCTTCATAAGTCTGCAAATTTCCAACCAACTGATCAAGCTTGATGGTATCAACATTCTGAGCCTCCTCAATAGCTGTCACTTTTGATTGGAACCTCTCCGGTAAAAACCTCAAAATTTTTCCAACAACTTTAGCTTCAGGGATTTTCTCACCGAGTGTGAAACAGGAATTCACAATATCACTAAGTTTTGCATAGAAATCATCAAACGTCTCATCATCACGCATAAAAAGGGTTTCAAAGGCAGAGGTGAGACGTTGAAGTTTTGACTTTTTGACAGAAGTAGTACCTTCGTGAATTGTTTCAAGAATGTCCCAAGCCTCTTTTGCTACCTCACACGTGCAGATACGACGAAACTCTTCAGGTGTGACGGAGCAAAAAAGGGAATTGAGAGCCTTGCTGTTCCAACTCGAGTTTTGATAATCGGTTGTGTCCCATTTATCAAGGGGTTTGGGAATCTCAATACCATTAATGGTGACAGTAGGTTCACTCCACCCATAGAGCACACAGTGCCAAACTTTCTCATCGATGGATTTTAAAAACGCTCTCATACGAGCTTTCCAATAAGAATACTTTGTAACATCAAGTAACGGAGGTCTATGGGTCGAATTGCCTTCACGAATTGAATCCATAACACCAATCACACAAAATCACACTCCTATAGTTTTGATAAAAAAACAAAGAGTGACCCGCTCTAATACCAATTGAAAATCCTAAGTGATTCGTGATTAGATTAAGATTAAAATATTTCAATTCCCAATTAATCAAAACACACAATCTAAATCATCAAGCACTTACGAAAGTGATTTAGATTGTTGTTTTCGGAATAAACAATAAATCGACACAAATGATTTTTATGTGGAAAAATCACAATTGAAGAACCTTCAATTGTAATCAAAAATCACGGGCGAAACGCCACTAATCAATCCACTCCTGAAGAAAGAAAGATTACAAAGATAACACACAAATTACCTGACTCAGTCAATTTGTCTTCAAACCTTCTGTAACTCTTTCACCAAGCCTTCGTCTTGGAACTAATTAATCTGAAGTTAAATCCACAACTTCACTTGTCGAATCAACGACTACGTACAGAATAAAACTCCTTTGAAACTCCACGTTTGAATCTTCGGAATCCACCAAAGAATAACACTCTTGTATGTATTCAATCAACCTCCTTGATATGTGCTTGTCAATTCATGAGTTTACTACTCACTCAATTTATCAAGGAAAAACTCACAAAAATACTCCAAAAGAAAACCTTAGAAAACCTCGAAGTAGATCTCAAAAAACTAATCCTAGTTTAGGAGTAAAACAACTACTTATAGAAATCCTGGACTGTGAAGCTCGCTCGAGCGAGGAACTTAACTCGCGTGATTTCCATAAGTGGCTTCGCTCAAGCCACGAAATCTTCGCTCGAGTGAACAATAAACTCTTTCAGGTTTTTATGCAGACGCAGTTCTTCACTCAAGCCACATAAGCTTCGCTCGAGCACACATTCATCTCTTTCAGGTTTTTGCCAGACACAGTCCTTCGCTCGAGCAAGGAAGACAAAACAGTAAGGAAATTTACAACTCAATCAAACAAAGTTGTTCGGGGGATTGACAAGACAAAGGGACCTAACACTAATTAATGCCCGTAACACCATCCAAAAAATGGCGTCGCAAATAACCTGGTAAAAAGAGTAAACGACGGTGTTTTGCAAAACATTTTTCCTACTAAATTCCCTCCTATTATCATTTTTGCTGCCCTAAATTACAACTCTTCTCTGTCCCACTCTCTCCTCGCCGCCGACCGCACCCATCTGTCGGTTGTCGCCTCCGCAGTCGTCCATCTCCGGTAAGACGGCTCGTTGCCCAACTTGACAGTTTTCATCATCTTGTTTAGGGAGAGATTTAGAGATTCTTCTAAGAGTGAAGTTTTAATTTCGTGTTTCAAATACCTAATTAGGGTTTTGATTTTATGCAATTCTAGGGTTTAGCGCTTTTGATTTGTGTGTGTGTTTTTACATATTCGGATTCTAATCTAGATGAATTATGGTAAAACATGAAAATAATGCTTGATGTTATGTAAAAGTTATTGAGAGTTTAGGGTTAGTACATGTTTTAGCGAATTTTATGTTATATATAGGGCCTGTTTGGTGTAGGGTTTTTTTTTTTTTTTTCGGTTAATTTTTTCCTTTGGTTATATATTCTGCATCATTTTTTGGTGCATTGTATCAATTTCAATCAAGCCCATTTCATGTAATTAATTATTTTTATAAAAATCACAAGCTTGTATAAATTTTACTCATGTTGGGTTATGCGTATTGTTATTGTTTTGTTGTATTGGATTCAAAGCCTATAACTAACATGTCATTTTTATCAAAACTTTGTGAATTGCTTGTGTCTTTCTAGTCCCGGGCTAGTACTTAAAAGCTCTATGTTTTAATGTTGAGAAAACAATGTTGTACTAGATCAAGTACTTAAAAGCTCTATGTTTTCTCAGGGATATAGAGTTTCTAGGTTGGATTTTTAAGATCAACTACGACAAACAGTTCCAAAGATGATCACATACTACGTAAAAAATACACTTTCTAGTTTAGCCATTTTTCATTCCAGTGCAAGTCAAATAAGCTGATAAAGTAATTGGTAATAAATAGAGACAGCAAAAAGCTCACACCTGTCTTCAGCATAAAAAACATGTCTGGTTGACGGTTGATTATCAAGAGACCGTAGCACGGCTGTTAGCTTTTCAATTTTCTGTATCATAAAAAATAAATTTTTACCCAAATAAGCCAGTAAAGGAGAACCCTGAAATCCTTAAATTTCCAATTTATTTTTGTTAAAATCAGTTACATTTTTTTCACTTTGAAGCTTCTGCGGGACATATCCTATGTCTTGGGTCATCATTAACATGAGTTCTTCTTGAGTGTATTTGTTAGTAATAAGACTCTATCTGCAGCAGCACCAGATTCTCACTCTGCACCAGATTTTCACTCTGCATCAGCAACACCAGATTGCTCTGCATCAAGCTCAAGAACTCAAGATAGTTAGTTAAGCAGTTAGTTTGTTAAACCCAAGTTAGTTAGTAATTAGAGTTTGTTAACTCAAGTTAGTTAGAGTTTGTTATAGTTTGTTAGGAGTTTGTTACATGGCATCTGTATAAATATACAATGTATCTGATCATAAATAATAATAAAAGATTCAATTGTTCTTCATGGTATCAGAGCCTCCATAGAGCTCCTACGAGCATAGTTTCAATCCATATATCCATATATGGCTGCTTCATCATCTTCTTCATCTTCTTCTTCTTTACCTGCAAATCTTAATCTCTTGATTTCCAATCTGAATTCTTTTATCACTGTTAAACTCGATTCTACCAATTTTCTTATATGGCGAAGTCAATTTCAGAATGTTCTACGAGCTACAGATCTGTTAGACTTTGCAATTGGATCAGTTCCATGTCCTCCATTGATGATCACCGACTCTAATGGTGTTGAAGCTTTGAATCCAGATCGAGTCATTTGGAACAAGACTGATGCTCATCTGCTTAGTTGTATAACTGCTACTCTTACACCTATAATTTTTTCCTCTGTTCTTCATCTGCAACACAGTTTCGAGGTCTGGACTGCTCTTTGCAAACGGTTCACCATGGTGTCTCGTTCTCACATCCATCAAATCAAGAATCAATTGACTCAGTTAACCAAAGGCTCCAAATTAATTGAAGAATATTTGCTTCAAATCAAAAAACTTGCTGATAAATTAGCTCTGGCTTCATCACCTATGGATGATGAAGATTTGGTACTGATCACTCTGAATGGCTTGCCGGATGAGTTTGATGCTCTTAAAACTGCTGTCCGTGCTCGAATTGAGCCTATTTCCATGGTGGACTTATCTTCTCTTTTGTGTTCTGAGTCTCTTCATATAGACTTCAAACAGAAAAAATTGCAATCTCATGAAAACACAGTTGCCTATGTGTCCACCAGTGGATCTTTTTCTTCAAGAGGAGGACGATCTTCTTTTCGAAATCAAAGAGGAGGCTATCGAGGCTCTTTTCGTGGTACTGGCCGACATAATTCTCGAGGTAGAGGTTGATTCTATTCATCTGCGAAACTTTGTCAAATCTGTGGCAAAGGCAATCATACGGCTATTGATTGTTGGCACAGACTGGATATGAACTTTCATCAGACTATTCCTCCATATGCTTCTGCTCCGACTTCTTCATCACAGTCTGTTTCTGAACTCTCTTCTGTTTATTCTTCACCAAGAGCCTATGTTACTTCTGTTCCTCCTCCTTCTCTATCTGAGACTGCTCCCTGGTACCTTGATTCAACTACCTCTGATCATATTACTAATGATCTCTCCAATCTCAACCTATCACAATCCTATACTGGTTCTGATCAGATTATGGTTGGAAATGGCACTTCTGTTTCTATTCATCACACAGGTAAAGGTCTCCTTCCTACTCCTCATTTTTCCTTCAAACTAAATAAACTTCTTCATGCTCCCATCTCTTCCAATCTTCTCTCTGTTCATCAACTCACCAAAGATAATAACTGCACTATTACTTTTGATGCTTCTTCCTTTGTGGTTCAGGACAAGACCACCAAGGCCATTTTGCACAAAGGATATAATGCTAATGGCCTGTATCACTTTCCATCTCTGTTGTCTTCTTCTCATCATCCTACTGCTATGCATCCTTCTTCAGCCTCATCTACTGCCTTCTTAACAAAGACCTCTGCATGTGCTTCTGCAGATACTTGGCACAAACGATTAGGCCATCCATCTCCATTGAAGTTTACTGTTTTACAGAAGCATTTGCCTTTTTCTTTTAATAAAACAAAGTCTGCTCTTAGTTCTTGTACACATTGTAGTATGGCTAAGAGTCATCGACTTCCCTTTAAACTGTCAAATTCTACTGTGAATAATCCATTTTCTCTCATTCATAGTGATGTATAGGGACCTTTTCATTCTACTTCATCTGAATACAAGTATTATGTGCTTTTCATTGATGATTATAATCGCTTTACTTGGCTTTATCCTCTATGTTACAAAAGTGAAGTTTTCTCCAAATTTTTAGAATTTAAAGCCTATGTTGAGACTCAATTTTCTACTAAACTTCAAGTATTAAGGACTGATGGTGGCACTGAATTTGTGAACTCTTCCATGACTAAATTCTTAAAAGCTCAAGGAATAGTCCATCAACTATCTTGTCCTTATACTCCCCCACAAAATGGTGTCTCTGAACGTAAACATAGACACATTGTTGAGACTACTATTGCGTTGCTTCACCATTCTTCTGTTCCCACTAAATTTTGGTTTGATGCAGTTGCTACTAGCCATTCATCTCATTAATAGAATGCCCAGTGTAAAATTGTCTAACAAATCTCCTTTTGAGCTCCTTTATCATGTCTTACCTGATTATTCTTTTTTGAAGGTCTTTGGTTGCCAATGCTTTCCTTGGTTAAGACCTTACACTCATTCTAAGTTGCAGCCTCGATCCTCTTTATGTGTTTTTCTTGGCTATCACTCATCTTATAAAGGCTATCGATGTATGGACATGACCACAGGTCAATTCTATATTTCTCGACATGTCGAATTTCATGAAAATGTTTTTCCTTTTTCTACTCATTCATCTACCCCTACTCAATCTTTATCTCATCTTCATTCTTTCTTTTGGCCTACATCTACTCCTGCTCCACCTTCCTCCCGATCTGCTGTTGCTGCTCTTCCGCCTTGTTCACCAGCAGCCCCTTTGCCTTCTTCCTTTGGAGCTCCTCCTTTCTGTTCTTATAACAGACCTCCTGCTGTCCCTTCCTCAGTTCCTCAGCCATGTTCCTCACCAGCGCCTCTGCCTGCATCCTCTACAGCTCCTCTGGTTTGTTCTCCTACCAGATCTGCTGCTGTTATTTCTCCAGTTTCTCAGCCCTGTTCTGCTGTCCTACTTTCTGCTCCACTTTTATCTGGGCCTTCCTCTCAGCCTATTGCATCTTCTCACTCTATTCCTATTGATTCTCTTTTTATTCATTTACCTTCTTTACCTTCTTCCACTTCATCTATTCCTCCTTTCTCTTCTTCTACTAATTCTCATCCCATGCTTACCAAATCTAAAACTAAGGGTCTTGTAGCTTGTACTACTCCTTCATTTTCAGATATTGAACCTTCTTCTCATCAACAAGCTCTTGCTTCCCCTCTTTGGCATTCAGCTATGCTTGAAGAATATAATGCCTTACTTGCTCAGGGTACTTGGTCTCTTGTCCCCCTTCCTTCTACTAAGAAGGCTATTGGTTGTAAGTGGGTTTTTCGAATCAAACGCAACAGTGATGGTTCTATTGCCCGATATAAAGCTCGGTTGGTTGCTAAGGGATTTTTACAGCAAGAGGGCATTGATTATACTGAAACTTTTAGCCCTGTGGCTAAACATCCCACCATCCGGGTTTTGCTTTGTATGGCTTTACATTATCATTAGCCATTAACACAACTTGACATCAGCAATGCTTTTCTTCATGGCACTTTGGATGAGGAAGTATATATGACTCAACCACCAGGTTTTGTTAGCTCTTCCTCTCCCCATCATGTATGCAAGCTTCAGAAAGCTCTTTATGGCCTCAAACAGGCTCCTCGCGCTTGGTATTCTACTTTCTCCAAGTTCTTATTATCTCAAGGGTTTGTCAATAGTCATTGTGATAACTCTCTCTTTATTCACAAGACTTCCACTACCATAACAGTCCTTCTGGTGTACGTAGACGACATTTTACTTACTGGTAATAGTCCCTCTCATCTTCAAGCTCTCATTCACCAGATGCACTCTGCTTTTGCCATGAAAGAATTGGGTGATCTTTCTTATTTCTTGGGTATTTCTATTCAAGCAGTGGGTGACTCTTATTTTCTGTCTCAATCTAAATATGCCTCTGATATTCTTCTTAAAGCTGGAATGACCTCTTGTAAACCATGTCCTACTCCTATGTCAATGAAACTTGTTGATACTCCTGCTGCTAATCTTCTTTTTCATCAGCCTCAGTTATACAGAAGTTTGGTAGGTGCTTTATCGTATCTAACTCTTACTCGTCCCGATCTGTCTTTCGCTGTCAATCAAGCTTGTCAATACATGCATGCACCTACTAATGCTCACTTTACTCTGCTCAAACGCATTCTTCGGTTTGTTCAGAGTTCCCTTTCTCATGGCTTGACTTTTCGTCCTAGTTCGTTTGAGCTTCAGGCCTTTTCTGATTCAAATTGGGCTGGTGACACTGTTGATCGCAAATTTACCTCTGGCTACTGTGTTTTCCTTGGTTCTAACATCATCTCTTGGTCTGCTAAAAAGCAGCCTACCGTGTCCAGATCCAGCACCGAAGCTGAGTATCGTTCTCTTGCTCATGCTACGGCTGAACTTAGTTGGTTACAAATGCTTCTTCATGATCTTTCTCTCCCTCTCATAACCACTCCCATTCTTTGGTGTGACAACTTATCTGCCATTGCCTTAGCCTCAAATCCTGTGTTTCACACGAGGTCCAAACATATCGAAGTTGATTCTCACTTTATTCGTGACAAAATTGCTTCCAAGAAGCTTCTTCTTTACTACATACCCTCTGCTGAGCAAATTGCAGATATCTTCACCAAACCACTATCTGTTGCTCGGTTTCAGTACCTTCAGTCCAAGCTGCTGGTCACTTCTCCTCCCATCCGCTTGCAGGGGGATGATAAGACTCTATCTGCAGCAGCACCAGATTCTCACTCTGCATCAGCAACACCAGATTGCTCTGCATCAAGCTCAAGAACTCAAGATAGTTAGTTAAGCAGTTAGTTTGTTAAACCCAAGTTAGTTAGTAATTAGAGTTTGTTAACTCAAGTTAGTTAGAGTTTGTTATAGTTTGTTAGGAGTTTGTTACATGGCATCTGTATAAATATACAATGTATCTAATCATAAATAATAATAAAAGATTCAATTGTTCTTCAGTTAGCTTGACTCCTGTAACAGAACCTAATGAATCAGCTTGGATTGGATGTGAAGGGGTTAAGCAAAGAAATCAAAGTAATGCAACTTAAAAATTACTCCGGTTCGTGGACTCCATCCACTGTTTTTGTTTTGATCATCTTAAAGTAAAATTCATCTGGGTTCCTGAGTGCTGCTTTCTCTCTGAGTTTCTGAAAAGTGAACATACAGGCACAGCATAGTCATGTATTAAAGTGGAATCAAATGCTGAGTAGCGGAACAAAATGACTTTGTGACTGCATAATGGCTAACAGCAGGAACGGAATTAAAGTTACCCGCAAAGCATCCTCTTTTTTGTGAAATGCCTTCGCACGCACAACATAGTCCTTGTGTTTCTCGAGAAGCCCATATTTTTTTCTTGATTGTCTGAAATAAAGTGCAAGACAACACATGAGATTGGTTATTTGCCAAACAGTAAAAAAAAAAAAAAAGAAGGGGGAAGACATTTGCAACTTGAAATGCGGTCACTCACGGCTGAGATCGTTCCTTGTGAGCCCGTCTATAAACAGCATTTCTTAAGGACGACATTTTCAAGAATTAAGGAAAGCACACAAGGGTTAAGATATTGGCGTTGACAGATTAGAAACTTCCACTCGCTAGTTGCTGCAAAACCACTGAAAAACATAGAGCTTTTAAGTACTAGCCCGGGACTAGAAAGACACAAGCATTGTACAAGTTTTGATAAAAATGACATGTTAGTTATAGGCTTTGAATCCAATACAACAAAACAACAACAATACGCATAACCCAACATGAGTAAAATTTATACAAGCTTGTGATTTTTATAAAAATAATTAATTACATGAAATGGGCTTGATTGAAATTGATACAGTGCACCAAAAAATGATGCAGAATATATAATCAAAGGAAAAAATTAACCCAAAAAAAAAAAAAAAGCTACACCAAACAGGCCCCATATATAGCATAAAATTCGCTAAAACATGTACTAACCCTAAAGTCTCAATAACTTTTACATAACATCAAGCATTATTTTCATGTTTTACCATAATTCATCTAGATTAGAATCCGAATATGTAAAAACACACACACAAATCAAAAGCGCTAAACCCTAGAATTGCACAAAATCAAAACCCTAATTAGGTATTTGAAACACGAAATTAAAACTTCACTCTCAGAAGAATCTCTAAATCTCTCACTAAACAAGATGATGAAAGCTGTCAAGTTGGGCAGCGAGCCGTCTTACCGGAGATGGACGACTGCAGAGGCGACAATTGGCAGATGGGTGCAATCGGCGGCGAGGAGAGAGTGGGAGAGAGAAGAGTTGTAATTTAGGGCAGCAAAAATAATAATAGGAGGGAATTTGGTAGGAAAAATGTTTTGCAAAACACCGTCGTTTACTCTTTTTACCAAGTTATTTGCGACGCCATTTTTTGGATGGTGTTACAAGCATTAATTAGTGTATTAATTAGTATATTAATATTAATTATGACATTATTATTAATCTCATTCATTAAATAACGGTAGTGTTATATGTATCAATTAATATATTAACTAGTGTACTAATATTAGTTATGACATTATTATTGATCACAATTCATTAATCACATTATAAATGCTAAAAAACCTCTTAAATTATGTCACATCATCAATTGGTACACTAATTAGTATACTAATTAGTGCATATAGTATTATTCATTAAACAAAAAATAATGCTATATGCACCAATTAATGTACTAACTAGTGTAACAATTGATGATTGTGACATAATTTAAAAGTTTTTTATATTTGTAATTTGTATAATACAGCATGGTTAATAATAATGTGTGATTAGTGTTATTACACTAGTTAGTATATTAATTGGTATATGTAACATTACCGTTATACAAATTATAAATATTAAAAATATCTTAAATTATGTTACATCATTAATTAATATATTAATTGATATATATATATATATATAGGTTCGTTTGACAAGTTGGTTTGTGGCTATTTTAGCCACAAAAGACAAAATAGGTTATTTTAGTCACAACAAACAAAACATCATATCCAACTCATAATTATTACACTATTCTCTCACAAAAAAAAAGTCAAAAAAGCCAAAAAAGCCCTTCCCAAACCAAGTTTTTTAGCCCAGACTAAATAGCAAAAAAGTCAAAAAGGCAACCCACTTCCCAAACGGAGTCATAAATATATATATATATATATATTATTTTTTTTTCTTCTAATTTGAATAATAAAATATTTGCAACAAGATGAAAATTATATTTTGATAAAAAAGAACAAAAATAATAAATATATTTGATGAGTGATGGGTAGGGGTGAGCAGTGGATATACCGATCCACCAAGACCGACCGAACCGAACCAATCCGCCGCATTTTAGACGGATGCGTGATGACAAGCGGACGGTTGCGGATTGATTTTTCTCCAATCCGCCAATTTGGCGGACGGATGGCGGATTTGAGATTCATTTGGTCGCAACCGAACCGCCAAACCGCGAGCACTCTTAATAATTTATAAGACTTTGTGTTTTCAATTTGTTTAAATATTTTGTTTGTGTTTTCAATTGAAAAAGAGTTCAAATATTCTGTTGAAAAAAAGTTTTCAACTTGAATATATTTTTTGAATTGAAAAAAAATAAACGTATTATTTATCTATATTTTTTGGTTTTTAAATCTAACTCTAAAAGTAATAAATAGAAAATATGATATATGCTGATTGGTTTTTGTTTTCAAAAACATATATAAATGTAACAATATAGAGACATACAATCTCTACTATTGCTCTGTTCATGGTTTTGGTGGTTTGAATTGTTTTTATATTTTAAGAACCACAGATTGTAATATTTTATGTGGATGAGGCATACAGTGATTGTGATATTATAAAGTTTCAAACTTTCTTTCTTTGGATAAGACATGCAGTAATTGTAATACTTTTTTAAGTTATTGACTGTAATACTTTCTTTTTTCTTTTCTTTTTTTTTTGAGGAAGTGCACAAGTTGAACTATGTTGAAAATTTATAAAATTTCAAACTGTCAAACCAATTCGCATCCATCCGCCAAACTGCCAATCCGCTCAATCCACATCCGCCGGATTGGTGGACAGATGCGGATTAATTTTCTCCAATCCGCCAATCTGGCAGACGGATGATGGATTGGAAGTTCTGTGACCGCAACCGACCCACACCCCACCCCTACTCAGGAGATGTGAGTGTAATTTACCCTTGATTTAATTATAACTAGGTGGTGTAATTTGCCCTTTCTTATATTATGTTCTTATTAACTCGACATTTTGTTCTCCCTACTTTTCTTGCTACAATTCTTCTTCCATTTTTTTTAAACTTTGGTTTTCTTATGATGTGTAAAGTTGAAATTTGGTTTTGTTTTCCCTATTTTATCAAAAAAGAAAGGACGAAAGATAGAGAGAGTTTGCACTGCTAACATAGTGCCATTAGGGGTGTTTGGGCTAGAAGTTGCAATGTATACAACACTTTTGAAAACTATTTAGTAAAATATAAAACACTTTTGATAGTCACAGCGCAGCTTAAAACTGAATTTAACTGAAATCCCAAGTTTAAATCACAATTTTATGCTGAGTTGGCAAAATATCCATTTGGAAACCTAATTACCATGGCCAACTTAAAATCGCAGGTGGAATGGAACGCCAGATTTGTCGTTGAAATTTCAGTCCTGTGGAAATTCCAATAAAATTCCTATTTCATTTTGTATATTAGAAAGATTTGTCGGTGAAATTTCAGTCAACTCATTCTGCAGGCACTGTTTTGTGTTAAAGGAAGAGAATTGCTGCACAAGTATTGCAAAGAACATGATATTCCTCATAAACAGATTGGTAAACTCATAGTTGCTACTGGATTTTCAGAGATTCCAAAGTCGAATAGTCTGATGAATCTTGGGATTGAAAATGGGGTTGACGGTCTGAGGATGATGGAAGGTTATGAAGCCATAAGAATTGAGCCTGTATTGCAATGTATTAAAGCTTTATTATCGCCCACGTCAGGAATAGTTGATACCCATTCCCTAATGTTATCTTTAGTGGTATGGCCTACTATCTTTCTTGCCCCTTGTTAATCAAATGCCAAAACCTAACTTTATGGGTTGTTGTGAATGCGAAAACAGAATTGTAACTTATCTATTCTCTTATCTTATGCTTCTGATTTTACCATGGATTACAAATATATATTGACAGGGATGTCACTCGAATTGTCGGTTTAGGGGGAAGCTGAGAGTTATAGAACAACGTTCTCCTACAACACTACTGTGATTGGTGGTCATCGTGAAGGAAATACTATTTGCCTTCATATTTCCGATAGCAAGGCTCTTGAAAATTGGGATGGGAAATCTCCGTTGCAGCCTGAGCTTGTACTTGTTCCGAACTTTGTAGTGAACTCTGCAGGCTTGAGTGCTCCGTCCCTTGCAAAGCGATTCGATGGCATAGATAGTGAAGTTATTCCTTCTTCCTATTATGCTTGTGGTTGCTACTTCACTCTGTCAAATGTTAAATCTCCACCTTTCAAGCATTTGATTTATCCCATTCCCGAGCATGGTGGCCTTGGAGTGCATGTTACTCTGGATTTGAATGGCCAAGTCAAATTTGGCCCTGATGTGAATGGATTGATGGTGTTGATGATATTTTGAGCTTCATGAACAAGTAATCTTTCTGTATTCCTTTGCTCTCACATTACATTTTTGAGAATCTTTCACATGGTTAATTGTTTATACTTGATTGTACAAGATGCTTCGCACACGTGGGGAAGAGAGCGAACACCCTATGGGTTCTTCTTGTTCAAATTCCAATGTGACAGCCTGAGTGCAAATTTCAACAATATTATGTATATAATTGTTTTGAATTTCTAACAAATCTAGCATATGGAACTTGCATATGGTGTGGAAGCAATCACAATTCCGCACATGCTGTCTTAGCTGAAGCTGTTCTTCTAGGGTTTTCTAAAATCTCTACATTGCTCTGATACCATGTTAAAATGTGTAGAACAGAATAAAGAAAAAGGAGAAGAGGAGAAGATGTTGGAGGAAAAAGAAGAGGGAATAGGAGGGTTCTCTCCCTTGTAACTCTTATTTATACTTAAACCATGCATATTACAAAAATACCATTTGTACCAAAAATAATAACATTCCAACACTTCTAAGAGTGAAAAAAATTTCACTTCTACTTTATGCCTGCAATCCTTTTATTTGTGTAGTTTGTTATCTTAGTTTCAGCAAACTAGCAAGCGATGAATCATGCATTGACTTGTACATTTCCTGTGCTTTCCTAAGTAGCAGTTCTATTTTTTGGTATACCTTTCATAAATAATGTTTTTATTTTCTCATCTTATTCAGGTTTGATTACTCCTTATGCACAGATCGTGTAAACCGATTTTACCCAGAGATAAGAAAGTACTACCCTAGTCTGAAGGATGGATCTCTGGAACCCGGATATACTGGCATTCAACCCAAACTTTCTGGTCCCAAACAGGGTTCTGTTGATTTTGTCATACAGGTTATTTCTTGCTCACTCCGTCACTGCTTAACTTCATTCTCTATTGTGCTTGCCAACCTCTTTCAAAATCTTGAATTTGTATCTCTTGGAATTTTTTAAATGGAACTTTGTCTATTGACCAATCATGTTGAACGGCCTGCCCTCCGAAGTCCAGACATACTCTTTTGAATTATGTGATGATTTGTTTCCAAAATAATAAGCACCCCATGCCCCTAATGAAATCGTTAAAACATAAGAGTGTTTTTTCATATGTGAAGTTACATACCCCCAAAGTTCTAGCATTAAATTTCTCCTTAGTGGAGCCACGAATCCGTCCTAATTTGTCATGAGTTGGAATCTTATTTTCTTGAACTTCTGGTACATAAAATTTTACTTTATATTCATTTGATACATAATCAAACTAGCAAATATGATTGAACTTTATTTTCAATCTAATTTCTTTTGTCCAATTATTTGGTGGATGGAGTAAACAATTGTTTTTGGCGAGTTCACATCAGTTGCAAATGCTTTTTGTTTTTGGGTTGGCAGGGAGAGGAAATTCACGGAGTACCTGGCCTTGTAAACTTGTTTGGAATCGAATCACCAGGTCTAACTTCAAGCATGGCAATTGCGGAGTATGTTGCTGGCAGATTGGCAAGATTGTAGACCACATCAAATTGAGTCAAGTTCAATGCCCGCTGCTTTATTTGTTTTGTTTCAGTCAGAGAAAATTCAATTGGTGAAAAATAGTGAATACGAAAGTCTCTTCAACTAAGCCAAGTGTGCTGAAGTCTATCATTTTGCTACATACCACATACAAAGAAGATCTTGGTGGTTATATCATGTATGCTATTCATGTATTTATATGAACAATGTTGATCCAAAGTCCAAACTCTGTTTAATTCAGGTTCCAATCCAGGACACCGAGAAAAAAAAATAGGCTTTGTTTGGTTTTGGTTCAGACTGAAAAAGCTATTTTTTTTTACTATTTAAGCTGAAAAAGAGCCTGTTTGTTAATCATGAATAACGTAGAATCCTCCACTTTCCATTAAATAATCATGAATAATGAAAATGCAGCACCTTTCCAAGAACTCTTATTCCATGAGAGAGAGAGAGAGAGAGAGAGAGAGAGAGAGAGAGAGATAACATAGCGGCAGTAACTTTCCAAGAAATAAGTAAAATCACAGAACAATTTATGGCAACTGTAACTGAAATGTAAGATCAAAAATTTCCAGACACAAAAAACTACAGATTATGAATTGCTACAGGTATCGTCCTAACAGCTGATCACGCAATTAGAGGCACAAACAGTTATTTTGTTCTTGATTTCTCAAACTCCACATCTAAACACCTTCAACAGCTAATCACGTGAAGCTGACTGTCGAGTTTTAGACCACATAACGGTACCTTCACCTCATTGACAATATCCCAATTCTCTGAAACGTTCAATTATTCATTTAGCAAAGCAGATGGGAACAACAAATCCAACAAGACATTGAGAGATGGAGCCACCTTCATCGTTTTCGGTCTGGCCGCCACTTGTATACTGGTTTGGAGGTTGGACATACAATCTCATCTTCACGAAGTTTGCGTTTCCGCCCCTTTTTCTGCCCCAGTAAATGCATTTATCTATAATTGTGGTATAAACCCAACAGCCGATGACACAATTAGACAAATCCAAAATGTCAATATACCTGTAGTTCTTTCTGCATAGCCATATCCATGTATAATTTCTCCAAGTCATTCACTCTGCCTTTTCGCGCCTCCAGCTCTCTGTAGGAAGCGGCTGTTTTCCTGCAAATACTCGAAACCACAATATTTTTAAATATATGAAGGGAACAAAGAGCCATGCGCCATTTTATTCTCTATTCTGTCTACAAAATGAACAGCAGATCATGTCAACAATCCCATGGCCATTGGCCATAATACATCGCTACATTGGTTAGCATGGTAGACTGAAAATTTGAAAACAATATAATTTTTACAACCAACAAACCCATTTTGAGTATTAGTGGTCCACATTATCCCTAGTAGAGTTCAAATCCATTATTGAATTCAATATAAATCAATCAAAATCAGAGAAGAAAAAAACAATTTCTTCTTAGCTAGTTTTAATGAACTACTATGAATGTAGAAATATCAAAACAGATGCTTTAATAATCACCTCCATGAATGACAGTTCACTTTCTAAATGACAAAATTCACAGCATGAAATTGATCAGTATCTAATAACATATTGAACAAATCATTTCTACCTTTTAATTTGATCAGGCACATCCTCAAAAACAGGCACCTTTCCAACTTTTGATGTTCGCAACTGCATCTCTTTGGCATCCTCCCTGGAAGGTAATAGGAAACAGAAACAGAGAATCCCAAACATGTCATTATAATGAGAAAAATGAAGGATTTGCAAAATAGACATGATGGCATCTTCCAACCAAATTGCATTATGAACAAATAATATTAAACATTGGGTCTTGCAAACAAGTGCCCAGCAATTCAAGAAAAAAAATTGTATTCAAATGTTTGAACAAACTAGCTTGTAATTAATGACAACAATTTACAAAAAAAAAAAAAAAAAAACATTTAATGCATCCTACTAGAATTTTTTTTTAGTTTCCAATATTATCCTTTACTTAAATAAGTTAAACTAAAACCTAAGCCCCTACAAATTCATAAAAATCGCATATAACCTTCATCCATCCATAATTCAAAGCTATGAAGCTAACAAATCTAGAACTACATATTGAGCTAACAAATTTATCATGCCAATTTGAAGCTAACAAAATCTAGAACTATACTTGGAGCTGACAAATTTATCATGCTAATTCAAAGCTAACAAATCCCATTGGATTTAAGAGTGTTAGAATACTTAATTTGTTCTTTTGTTCTATTGTTAATATTTACTTAAGTTGAGGGTACGATGGTCATATTACTATGTTACGGTTTGTATATACTGATGTAAAGTTGAGGCATTATGATTATTCAATATATATAAAACTTCTTTTTCTTCTTCCTCCTAAATCTCAACTCTAAATTCCTTCATTTTACATTCTAACTTGGTATCAGAGCGACCTATTCTAAAGGTTTCTACGGACTCTGGAGATCGATCTGAGGTGACCCATACATGCTGATGTCATCAGCCGTACGATGACATCAGCATGACGTAAGCACTGTGAAGACGGGTCGTTCACCCCTAGACTCGAAATTGCCTCTTGAGATTTATGGTGATTTTTGTAGAATTTTTTGATCATCCCTGATGTGAGTTTTCGATTTTTGAAAGTGTTTTCATGTTTTTGGGACTGTTTTTCAAATTTGCTCTTGGGACTGCTTTTTGCTGTTTTTTCTTGCTGGAATCTCTTCCCTAGGAACCGAAAATCATAACCCTAGGGGTCCTTGATCTTAATTTGTGGTTTTGCTACTGTTGGGTTGATGTTTTGTTCGATTATTGCCTATTTTGTGGTCCAGCAGCACTGTTTCTTCAATTCTACCTATTGAAAGTTCCTATACAAGGGCTGAAATCTTTCTAGCAAGGGATATTTGTCATCTATTTCTTGATTTCTGCTTTTGAGTTGGTGTGTTGGTTTAATTTGGGTCCAAATCTGGTGGCAGACCTGTGTTCTCCTCACTCTTGCCTATTTTTGCTGCGTATTTTTGTTTTTTTGAGCTAGTTCTGTGTCTGTTTGCAAGTAATTTGGGTCCAAAATTGTTGGTGCTGGTTGTTGTGGGTATTTGTTTGCAAGTTTTTTGCCCCTCGTGTTGAGAATTTTGTGTGCTTGATCATTATGGTTGAGATTGAGGCTAACGCTATAACTATGGGTAAGGATGATGACATGTCCAAATCTATCACTACCAAGAAATTGAATGGTGCCAATTATTTGACTTGGGCCCATGCCGTCAAGATTTTCTTACGTTGTAAGAAGAAGTCCCGCTTCATTAGCGAACTCCCTCCTCCTACTGATGATCAAGCTTATGATGATTGGTGTAGTAAGGATTCCTGTGTTATGGGTTGGATTTGGCACAGTCTGGAACCACAAGTTGTTACTACCGTGGAATTTTGTGATACCTCTAAAGACATTTGGGACTCCCTTGCCGAGTCTTTTTCAAATCAAAGTAATGTCTCTCAGGTCTATGAGTTATATGAACAGATTTCTGCTATGTGTCAATTTGGCCGGTCTCTTCCTGATTATTATAGTAGTCTCAAGACTTTGTGGAATCAGTCACTACAGCATCGACCTTTCACTACTGATGTGACCAAGCAGAAGCAACATTGGGAGGAGTTTATGATGACTTCTTTACTTTCTAGCTTAGATCTTGAGTTGCGAGGGTTCAAGGATCAGATTCTTGTCAGTGAGACTTTACCTTCAGCTGCCAATGCCTATTCTAGACTGTTAAGCTCTTCATTGGGACAAGCACAATCCACTTCTGGGTCCTCTACTTTGTCATCTTCTGCATTGGTTTCTAGTAGTGGTGATCATGGGTCTACTCACGGGGGTTTTCATAGTTCACCTAGTTCCCGGGGCTCTTATTCTGGTTCACGAGGCTCTCGTGGAGGTGGACCTTGTAGTGGTGGCTCAAGTGGTGGCTTCCGTGGCGGCAGTAGTAGTGGACCTGGTTCTCGTGCACGTGGTGATCGCAAGTGTACTCATTGTGGTTCCCAAGGTCATACTGAACCTTGGTGTTCGCAGAAATATAGTAAACCTGATCATGTCCATCATGTTATGGATGTCCCGTCCTCACAGTCTTCCTTGTTCTCCACTGGCTCAGATGCTTCTCCGATTATTCTCGTGAAACACTCACTACTCAGATTAGTGAGCTTACTGCTCGTCCAGTCTCTTCGGCCTAGTCTACCTTCATCCTCTACTGCTACCATGGCTAGTTCAGGTAATATTGCATGTGTGGCTAAGTCCCCTCGGCCTTGGCTCCTAGACTCTGGTGCTAGTTCCCATGTCTATGGTAATTCCTCTCTTTTTGATACTCTTAGACCTGTTGATCATACCATTATACTTGCTAATGGATCTTCTCGGCCTGTCTGTGGTCAAGGTCCACTCCATCCCTTTCTTTACCTTCTGGTCTTCATGTTCCTACATTTCCATTTAATTTGCTTTCTGTTAGCCAATTGACTCGAGCTCTCCATTGTTCGATAACCTTTTCTCCTACTTCATGTGTTTTGTAAGAACTCCAGATCAAGAGGATGATTGGTTGAGGGCATGAGAAGGATGGCCTATATTTTCTGGACACTGAGACCTCTCCTCATCCTCCATCCGTTGCGTTGAATGCTAGTGTATCTCCTCTTCAATGGCATTTTCGCTTGGATCACCCCTCCTTGGCCAAGCTCAAGTTCATTGTTCCAGACTTGAGTCATGTTTCTCAGATTGAGTGTGAAGCCTGTCAATTTGGGAAGCATCACTGTAGTTCTTTTCCTAGTCATAGTGTTAGTCGTGTGTCTAAGTCGTTTGCTCTTTGGAGTCCTTCTAGAACTCCCACTGTTAATGGGTTCTTTTATTTTGTTATTTTTGTGGATGATTACGCTCGGATGACTTGGTTGTTTTTAATGAAACAAAGATCTAATTTGCCTCCATCATCTCTAAGTTTTATAATAAAATCTTTACTCAATTTGGCCAACGTATTAAGATATTTCAATATCATAATGCCTTAGAATATGTGCAATCTATTGTAACTACCTTTTGTGTTACTCATGGTATTATCTATCAAATTAGTTGTTCTCATACATCCCCTCAAATGGTGTTGCAGAGCGGAAACACCACCATTTGTTAGATGTTGCTCGTACCCTAATGTTTAATATGCATGTCCCCAAATAGTTTTAGGGCGATATAGTTCTCAACACTTGTTTGCTTATCAATCGCATGCCCTCTAGTGTTGTACACACATCTCCCTGTTCTCTGCTATATCCCACAACATCTCCTTTTCCCTTGCCTCTTCGCATTTTTGGTTGTGTGGCCTTTGTCCATGTTCTTGACCCTGGTTTGGATAAGTTATCTCCTGGAGCACGCAAGTGTGTGTTCTTAGGTTATTCTCGCACTCATAAAGGGTATTAGTGCTATCATCTTAAGTCACGTCGCTACTTTGTCAGTGCTGATGTTACCTTTTTCGAGTCTACTCCATTTTTTCTTCCTCTGAGCAACAGTTATCTATTGATCTTCTCTCTTCTCGTGAAGGGGAACCAGCTTGTCTCACTCTTACTCTTCCCTCTTATACGTCTTCTACATCCACTCTTATATCCCCTCCATCTCCTCTTGCTTTTACCCCTCCTTTGCAGGTTTATCAACGGTCTTATGCCCATCGCATTGTCTTATGGCCCGACCAGTTCATCTCCTTCGTCTGAGGCCCCTGTTCCACCTGCTGATATGCTATCTGATGACCTTCCTATTGCACTCCGCAAAGGTAAACGAACTTGCACTCAACATCCTATTGCTCATTTCGTTTCTTATGATCGCCTCGCTCCTGGTCTTAACTCTTTTGCTTGTAGCTTGTCTAGCATTTCCATTCCCCGCACCTATCAGCAAGCTATGTCCATCTCTGGTTAGAAGCATGCCATGGATGAGGAAATGCATGCTCTTCATCATAATTAGACGTAGGAACTTACCTATCTGCTGTTTGGAAAATCTATTGTAGGTTGTTATTGGATCTATACTATTAAGTATCTTCCTGATGGAACTATTAAGCGACTTAAGCCTCACCTGGTAGCTAAAGGTTACACCCGGCTACACCCAGACCTATGGTATTGATTACTTGGAGACCTTTTCTCATGTGGCTCGTCTTAATTCTGTTCAGATTCTTCTCTCTGTTGCAATTAATCAGTCTCGGCCTTTATATCAGCTTGATATCAAGAATGTCTTTCTCTATGGTGATCTCCAAGAGGAGGTCTATATGGATTAGTCCCTGGGTTGTTCCTGGCCAAGAGCATCTTGTTTGACAATTGCGGAAGGCCTTGTATGGTCTCAAGTAGTCCCCTCGTGCCTAGTTTGATCGCTTTAGTGTTTGTTGTGCTTGCCTATGAATTTCACTGTTCCACCTTTGATCAATCTGTTTTTGTTCGCCACTTGTCTACTGAGAGTATTGTTCTTATTGTCTATATGAATGACATCATCATTTCAGAGAGTGACTCCACTAGTATTGCTGATTTGAAGCTGTATTTGGGACAACAATTTCACACTAAAGACTTGGGCCTTTTTTGATATTTTCTTGGGATTGAAGTTATCCACTCTTCTCAGGGCTTGTTTCTTTCTGAAAGGAAGTATCTTCTTGATCTTCTTACTAAGACTGACCTCTTAGGCACTCGCCCCAGTGATACTCCCATGGATTCTGGTGTCAAGCTTGATGGTGACACTGGCGACTTATTTCCCGATATTAGTCGTTATCATCGGTTGCTTGGGAAGTTAATCTATCTCACTGTCACTCGTCCAGATATTACCTATGTCGTGGGTGTGGTCAGTCAATTTATGCATGCTCCCCGTCAACCCCATTTTCTGGTTGTGTGTCGTATTTGCAATACTTAAAGCGTGCTCCCGGTCAAGGTTTGCTCTATTGCCCCTCTTTCTCTTTGTCTGTTACTAGCTTAAGTGATGCTGATTGGACTGGTAATAAGACTGACCGCCGTTCCACCTCGAGCTAGTGTACTTTTGTTTGTGATAATCTTGTTACTTGGCGTAGCAAGAAACAGACTGTTATTGCTCGTTCTAGTGCCGAGAACGAGTATCGTGCCATGGCTCATACTGCTTCTGAGATGCTCTGAGTTCAGTCTCTTCTCCAAGATTTTGGCTTTCTGTTCCCACTCCTATGAACATGTCTCGTGACAATTAGGCTGCTATCTTCATTGCCAATAATCTTGTGTTTCATGAACGCACCAAACATATCAAAGTTGATTGCCATTTTATTCGTGATCTCTTACTCTGCAAACAACTTGTGACTCCTTATGTTCGTTCTGCGGATCAATTGGGTGATATTCTAACCAAGCCTTTGGCTCAGCCTTCATTTCATCGCTTATCCGTCAAGCTGGGCATATTCGATCTCTATGCTCCAGCTTGAGCGGACGTGTTAGAATACTTAATTTGTTCTTTTGTTCTATTGTTAATATTTACTTAAGTTGAGGGTAAGATGGTCATATTGCTATGTTAGGGTTTATATATATATTTGACTGACGTAAAGTTGAGGCACTATGATTATTCAATATATATAAAACTTCTTCTTCTTCTTCCTCCTAAATCCCAACCCTAAATTCCTTCATTTTACATTCTAACTAAGAGCATGATCTAGAACCAAATGTTGAGCTGCAGACTTGCTACAATAGGTGCCGGCAGTTGTTTCTGCCAATTATTGCTAAAAATCTGGGAGTTCTAGCAACAGTTTTAAGCAACTACTGCAAAAAATAGACTTCCTGGAAGTCACCGTTAAGCCCATAAATACTCAATGTAAAACAATACAATATGAAGTCGAAGATGGGAAAATTCAAATGCAACAGTTGATCATTCAATGTCTTTATGTTACTAATGTGGTGATAACAGACAGTTATGTTTTAGTGATGACTCATATAATCATGCATTTGATGTTTTCCCAATCGCATGCTATTTTCTCATGATATAACAAACAGTGTAGTTATATGATCACAAAACACTTAAGCTTCCATCTTTTTCTTTAGGTGAGTATCACTCATAATTTAAGTTTTTCTAGTTAAAAATTTTAAAATAAGACAAATGGGACAAACATTATGGGCTTGTTTGGTTTGTGTTTCAGAAACATGTTTTGGAAAAAAAAAAGTACGAAAACATGTTTGGTTTGGTGTTTTGGGAAATTTGTTTTGGAAAATTGTTTTGAGAGAGAGTTTTGGAAAAAGTGATTGATTTGATGTGTGTGTGAGAGAGATTTGTTTGGAAAATTTGTTTGGTTTGTGTGTTTTGGGAAATTTTTTTGGGAAAATTTGTTTGGTAGAGAAAATTTCTGAAATTTGTTTGTAGAGAAAATTTCTGAAATTTTTTTCCCAAACACTAACCAAACAAGCCCTATATTTTCTGAGACAACATTGTTTTCTCAGGGAGATAGAGTTTCCAGGTTGGATTTTTTAGATCAAATACGACAAACAGTTCCAAAGATGATCACATACTACGTAAAAAATACACTTTCTAGTTTAGCCATTTTTCATTCCAGTGCAAGTCAAATAAGCTGATAAAGTAATTGGTAATAAATAGAGACAGCAAAAAGCTCACACCTGTCTTCAGCATAAAAAACATGTCTGGTTGACGGTTGATTATCAAGAGACTGTTAGCTTTTCAATTTTCTGTATCATAAAAAATAAATTTTTACCCAAAGAAGCCAGTAAAGGAGAACCCTGAAATCCTTAAATTTCCAATTTATTTTTGTTAAAATCAGTTACATTTTTTTCACTTTGAAGCTTCTGCAGGACATATCCTATATCTTGGGTCTTCATTAACATGAGTTCTTCTTGAGTGTATTTGTTAGCTTGACTCCTGTAACAGAACCTAATGAATCAGCTTGGATTGGATGTGAAGGGGTTAAGCAAAGAAATCAAAGTAATGCAACTTAAAAATTACTCCGGTTTGTGGACTCCATCCACTGTTTTTGTTTTGATCATCTTAAAGTAAAATTCATCTGGGTTCCTGAATGCTGCTTTCTCTCTGAGTTTCTGAAAAGTGAACATACAGGCACAGCACAGTCATGTATTAAAGTGGAATCAAATGCTGAGTAGCGGAACAAAATGACTTGTGACTGCATAATGGCTAACAGCAGGAACCGAATTAAAGTTACCCGCAAAGCATCCTCTTTTTTGTGAAATGCCTTCGCACGCACAACATAGTCCTTGTGTTTCTCGAGAAGCCCATATTTTTTTCTTGATTGTCTGAAATAAAGTGCAAGACAACACGAGATTGGTTATTTGCCAAACAGGAAAAAAAAAAAAAAAAAAAAAAAAAAAAAAAAAAGGGAAGACATTTGCAACTTGAAATGCGGTCACTCACGGCTGAGATCGTTCCTTGTGAGCTCGTCTATAAACAGCATTTCTTAAGGACGACATTTTCAAGAATTAAGGAAAGCACACAAGGGTTAAGATATTGGCGTTGACAGATTAGAAACTTCCACTCGCTAGTTGCTGCAAAACCACTGAAAAACATAGAGCTTTTAAGTACTAGCCCGGGACTAGAAAGACACAAGCATTGTACAAGTTTTGATAAAAATGACATGTTAGTTATAGGCTTTGAATCCAATACAACAAAACAACAACAATAGGCATAACCCAACACGAGTAAAATTTATACAAGCTTGTGATTTTTATAAAAATAATTAATTACATGAAATGGGCTTGATTGAAGTTGATACAATGCACCAAAAAATGATGCAGAATATATAACCAAAGGAAAAAATTAACCCCAAAAAAAAAAAACTACACCAAACAAGCCCTATATATAGCATAAAATTCGCTAAAACATGTACTAACCTAAAGTCTCAATAACTTTTACCTAACATATTTTCATGTTTTACCATAATTCATCTAGATTAGAATCCGAATATGTAAAAACACACACACAAATCAAAAGCGCTAAACCCTAGAATTGCATAAAATCAAAACCCTAATTAGGTATTAGAAACACGAAATTAAAACTTCACTCTCAGAAGAATCTCTAAATCTCTCACTAAACAAGATGATGAAAACTGTCAAGTTGGGCAGCGAGCCGTCTTACCGGAGATGGATGACTGCGGAGGTGACAACCGGCAAATGGGTGCGGTCAGCGGCGAGGAGAGAGTGGGAGAGAGAAGAGTTGTAATTTTGGGCAGCAAAATGATAATAGGAGGGAATTTGGTAGGAAAAATGTTTTGCAAAACACCGTCGTTTACTCTTTTTACCAGGTTACTTGCGACGCCATTTTTTGGATGGTGTTACAGGCATTAATTAATGTATTAATTAGTATATTAATATTAATTATGACATTATTATTAATCTCATTCATTAAATAACGGTAGTGTTATATGTATCAATTAATATATTAACTAGTGTACTAATATTAGTTATGACATTATTATTGATCTCACTCATTAATCACATTATAAATGCTAAAAACCTCTTAAATTATGTCACATCATCAATTGGTATACTAATTAGTATACTAATTAGTGCATATAGTATTATTCATTAAACAAAAAATAATGCTATATGCACCAATTAATGTACTAACTAGTGTAACAATTGATGATGTGACATAATTTAACAGTTTTTTATATTTGTAATTTGTATAATAAGCTTGGTTAATAATAATGTATGATTAGTGTTATTACACTAGTTAGTATATTAATTGGTATATGTAACATTACCATTATACAAATTATAAATATTAAAAATATCTTAAATTATGTTACATCATTAATTAATATATTAATTGATATATATATATAGGTCTGTTTGGCAAGTTAGTTTGTGGTTATTTTAGCCACAACGAACAAAACATCATATCCAACCCATAATTATTAAACTCTTCTCTCACAAAACAAGTCAAAAAAGCCAAAAAGCCCTTCCCAAATCAAGTTTTTTAGCCCAGACTAAAATAACAAAAAAGCCAAAAAAGCAACCCACTTCCCAAACGGAGGCATAATATATATATATATATATTTTTCTTCTAATTTGAATAATAAAATATTTGCAACAGGATGAAAATTATATTTTGATAAAAAAGAACAAAAATAATAAATATATTTGATGAGTGATGATGGGTGCCGTGGTTGGAGTATCGTCAGATGTCATAGGAGGATTGTCGTGGAGATTATCAAAAGTCATAAAAGGTGGTCAAAGAATTAGTTCGAGTTTATTGAAAGAGTAATATTATAGGTATTAATTAATGTATTAATATTAATTATGATATCATTATTAATCTCACTTATTATATAAATTATAAATATTAAAAACATCTTAAATTATATTATATCATTAATTGATATACTAATTAATATAATAATCGATATATATAACATTATTCTTATTGAAAGGTATCAGAAAGTCTATAAAGGTTGATCTACTAGTCAGGGCCATGTGAGAGAAGAAAAGTGTGGCAACCTAATTTTTTT
Organism: Camellia granthamiana; assembly: GCA_036172215.1. Classification (NCBI taxonomy): domain Eukaryota; kingdom Viridiplantae; phylum Streptophyta; class Magnoliopsida; order Ericales; family Theaceae; genus Camellia; species Camellia granthamiana. Next base: position 79,532,688 of record CM069910.1, read on the forward strand.
TTTTTTTTAAAAAATCTTCTATTTTTTTCAAAAAGTCTTTAACATTTTGAAATGAATTTTACTTTTATGAGAACAAAAATAATATGCAAAACAATTTTTTGTTATAAGTTTCCAAACAAAAGGAAAATAAAAGCAAACATCAAAAGCATTAATTAAATTTATTTAATATTTTAAAATATATTTTTTTTAAATATATTTTTTAATTAATGATTTTACTGGTTCACTTAATTTTTCTGGTTACAGAATCAATTTTAAATAAAATTTTATCAAAATTCAATTTAAAAACCATTATTTCTGCATAACCAATTTATAATAGTATTATCAACAATATTCTATAAACAATACATATATTCAAAACGATTATAATATTCAAATGACAATAATCATCATACATTGGTTCACTTTTTAAATCTAGGTTGGTTAGGTTCATCCCACAGCTTAATCCTAAGACCTAAATCGAACCCAAATCCTGCATGTTAGGGGTGAGCGCGGATCGGTTGCGGCCACGGAACCTCTAATCCGCCATCCGTCCGCCAGATTGGCGGATTGGAGAAAATCAATCCGCATCCGTCCGCCAATCCGGCAGATGCGGATTGGCGGATTGGATACGAATCGGTTTGGCGGATGAAAATTTTACAAATTTTCCACATTAAAAAAAAAAACAATGAAATTAATAATAGTTTCCATTAAAGATTTTACTGGTTGTGTTTCAAGAAACCCAATATTTGATCTGAGGTTACATCTTTTAGAAATTTGAGGAAAATCTAAAGATATTGAATCAAAAACAGTAGCAAATGAACTAAAATACCCACAACAACAACAACAACAAAGAAAACACAGAAAACATGTTTCATTCCTTATTATTATGCTAATACTAACTGATATATAAACACAAATATTAGAATCCTAGCCAGTGATTATAATTAAGAGACAAACAAAGAGATTCATTCAGGGCTTGTGCTGCTTCTAGGTATATATATAATCAATATGAGCAACCAGTGTCCTCATCAAGCACTCTTCCTCCTTCACTCCTTCACAACTAGTTTCTTCATTATCAACCCTAAGGATTATGTGAACAAATAAAAAATCATTTCAAAACAGATTATGAACTTCAGAACAGATTAAAGAAGGATTGAAGAAGGATCAGTAAGTTTGATTAGTTACAGAACAGAAGGATCAGTAAGATGAATCAGAAGGATCAAAACAGAAGGATCAGTAAGTTTGATTAGTTACAGAAGGATCAGTAAGATGAATCAAAGTTTAATGTTCACTGACTAAATTACAGAACAATGAGATTAGTTTGATGTTCACTGACTAAATTAAACTGACTAATGAGATTAGTTTAAACTGACTAAATTAAACTGAAGAAGGATCAGTAAGTTTAATGTTCATTGACTAATGCTCAGTTTGATTAGTTTAATGTTCACGGACTAAATTAAACTAAATTACAGAACATATTAGTTCACTGACTAAATTACAGAACAATGAGATTTAGAACAGATTAATTAAACTAAATTATGAATCAAAGTTTAACTTTGATTATTAATATATTATGACTAAATTATGAATCAAAATTTAATGTTCACTGACTAAACTTTGATGTTCACTAAACTTTGATTATGAATATATTATGAATCAAAGTTTAATCTTTAAACAAATTATGAATCAAAGGATTGAAGACGGATTGAAGAAGGGATCACTAATTTAATGTGACTCAAATTATGAATCAAAACAGACTGAATCAAATTATGAATCAAAACAGACTGTGAATCAAATTATGAATCAAAGTTTGAACATAACAGATAACAAGAAAATAGATTGTGAACTTCAGAACATAACAAAACAGATTGTGAACTTCAGATTAATCCCAGATTGTGAACAGATTAAAACAGATTCTGAATCAAAACAGATTGTGAACTTCAGAACAGAACAGATTAATTCAAATTTCATTTTTATACAAACAAACTACCATCACAGATCTCAAAATTAATCTAATATTTTTTCTATGAAGTCCCTCACAAAATCCATTGCAGAAGCAAATAATAAGAAAAATAAACCAAACCTCTCTGTGGTTTTCTCTCTGTATTCCTTTCTCTGTGTGTAGAACCCTAACACTGTCAATCAATCTAACCACGTCTCTGGTTTTAGAACTGGAACAAAACAACAACAACAACAACAACATAATAATAATAATAATAATAATAATAATAGATTAGACTCTAAAAGATTAGAGCTGGAACCAAAAAAAAAAAAACAAACAAACAAACAGATTAGACTCAGAGAAGAAGAGAAAAAAAAGAGAAGAAGAAGGAGAGAGAGAGAGAGAGAGAGAGAGAGAGAGAGAGAGAGGTACCTCAGTCTGTAGTAGATCGATCAATCTAACCACCTCCCTAGTTTTAGAACTGGAACAAAAAAAAAAAAAACAAAGATTAGACTCAGAAGAAGAGAAGAAAAGAGAAGAAGAGGAAAGCAGAAGAAGATGAGAAGAAGAGGAAAGCAGAGAGAGAGAGATACCTCAGTCAGTGTAGATCGATCGCCGTTTCCTGTAGATCGTCGGACGATGGGTAGGGTAGAGACCGCGAGAGAGAGAGAGAGAGAGAGAGAGAGAGAGAGAACGCCTGTCTCTGTCGAAGAAAATTTGGGCAAATGAGGGATAGCAGAAAGGAAAAGGGGGCCAAAATGAGGGATATCAGCCCCGTTGTGGAGGCATAAAAGGGCAGGAAAAAAAAAAAAAAGAGAAAGTAACCAAGACACGATGGGGTCGGGTCGGGTGACTAAAATGGCGAATTACTCGCCATTTGACCCGAATCTAAAAAGTGACATAAAATGGACTTGTACCCGCCGCCACATGTCACACATCCATCCGTTGTTGTTCGGGTCGGGTCGGGTTGGCCGGGTGTGTCAGGCCGATGGATCCGTTGCACAGCCGGGCGTGCAAACGGATCTACCAACCCACCTCACCCAACCTGACCCGATCCGACCTGAGGTAAAATGAATGTATGCGTGACACCTGACGGGCGGGTGTGGGCCCAGAAATACCATTTTCGTAGGTGCGGGTCGAGCCGCGGGTAATCCGCCAACCACCCAACCCGCCCGCGCCACACTAATTTCCCTCCTTTTCTCCCCAGTCTTGCCCCTCTATTTTTCACTTAAGCTTTGTTTGTAGCCGTAGGTTTCGAGTTCGACGACAGTGTCTGCCTCTCTCTCAACTCTCTCTCTCTCTCACTCTCTCTCTCTCTCTCATACTTGAACAGAGGTGACAAGAAGCGATCGGCGTCGGTGACAGTGGTGGCCATCGACGATCGCCGATCGGCGACAGTAGCGGCGAGTAGCGATCAAAGCATCGATTTGAAGGTAATCTTCTCTTCTCTTCTCTTCTTCTCTTCTCTTTTTGTCTTTGATTGACGATCGGCGACTGTGTTCTGTATTTTTATTTATTTTTTATTTTTTCAGTAATTAGGGCTTCGGCTTCTTCTCTTCTCTTCTTGTCTTTCTATAGATCTTCTTATTTTTTCAGGGCTTTGACTGTGTTTTGATAGGGCTTCGACTGTGTTCTGTTAATTAATTAGGGCTTTGACTGTGTTAAATTAATCATGTTTCTGAGTATTTGATCAATGACAGCCCAAATTGATGACATAGACTCCATGGTTAAGGTTGCCATGGAGTATTTGACTGTGTTAAATTAATCAGATTAATCTAATATTTTTTCTAAGTATTTGACTGAGTATTTGATCATGTTTCTGTTGATTAATTAGGGCATTGAAATTCTCTTCTTCTCCTCAATCTGTAATTTTTTTTTTTCCGGTTTTTTTCCAGTTCTAAAACTAGAGAGGTGGTGAGATTGACAGTGAGGGTTCTATACACAGAGAGAAAGGAAGCTTACAGAGAGAAAAAACATAGAGGTTTGGTTTCTTTTTCTTGTTATCTGTAATGGATTTTGTAAGGGACTTCATAGAAAAAATATTAGATTAATTTGTTATTTCTCTTCTCCTGTTCTCTGGTATGCCTCATGTTCTGATTAAATAGTATTATAGTTGAACTGATTTGATTTAGGAACTGCTGGTATGATTTAATAATATCACACTCTGGTATGATATGATTTAATAAACTAGTTTGATTTAATAGTATCACACTTTGGTATGATTTAGGAATTGCTTCGAAAATGAACTGATTTGAGCAATTTGTGTTTATAAATTGATTTAGGAACTGAAAATAAAAAGATTCATGACAGTTGAGAGGGGGGCATTTGAGATATTCAAAATGAAAATAATAGATTAGTTTTTGGACAACAACCTCTCAGATGTGAATATGAGGTGAATTATGCCCACCGGAATGGAACCAATTATGCAATTGTAAATAAATATTGGTTGTTTTGAGGAAGTGCGCTGTTATGTTACATACATAGATGTGAAAATTGCCCAAGTTTTGGATGACTGTTAATTTGTAAGTGCACTGTTTTGTTAAGTGCCCAGGTTATGTTAATTTGTAAGTGCACTGTTATTTTTTGGAAGTGCATTGTTATGAATTGCCTAGGTTTTGTGAAAATTGCCCAGGTTTTGAGGAAGTGCACTGTTATTATTTTCATTGTTTTCTTTGCATGTTGAAAATTTGCTAAATCGATTTGTATCCATCCGCCAATCTGCCCAATCCGCATCCGCTAGATTGGCGGACAGATGCGGATTGATTTTCTTCAATCTACCAATCTGGTAGACGGATGGCGGATTAGAAGTTCCATGGCCGCAACCGATTTGTGCCCATCCCTAGTGCATATGGTACACATTTTAAAGGGGGTGTGTGCCATAACATTATCCTTTATTATGATGATATATACGAGTAATGTACAAGTAATAAATATGAGTAATAGAATATATCGATGAAGTCAAGACCCGAACCAGTGTGGGTTAGTCAAGATGGTTCCCCATGCTACGAATAATTACATTGTCTTCTGGCAATTTTATGTTAATAGTGCCCAATAAGAGTTTAAGAATTACGTGACGCTAAAAATAAGAAAATGACGGAAAAATTATATGATTTCATTGAATGAGTGAATAGACACATGGTCTTCCCAATCTATGTAATAATTTCTACATTACTACACACTTAAAAGAGAAAGCACAATTCGAAAGAAACCAACATGATATTAAAACTACAAAGTTGCAGTCTTCAATCTAATACTATCAATAGGTTACACTTGAAATGATCTTAATTGTTTCAATTAATTTAGACATAGTTATAACAATTACAAAAATCACATCAACGTGTATATTTCTAAGTGTATGATCATGCCCTAAGATTATTTGTTTATATCTATCAAATAAGATTGTTGTTGAATATAAAATTATGTTTAAAAAAAAAGAAATTTTGCAGCTTTTATGACCATAATTGAGAAATTCTACAGTTCAAAACTTCTGTGTACATAATACATAACTGAGATATCTCTCAGTTGACAGCGAAATTTCCTATTTTTCTACCATGGATTTTTTAAAATTTTTTACACCAACTCAAGGGTTGGCATGTAATAGAATAGGTATAATAGAATTTCAGTCAAGTGGTGATATGTGGAACTTTTAGTGGGTTGATAAAAAAAAATTGTGGGACTTCTACTAAAACTATGGATTAGATGACCCATTAAAAACTTGCCCTTTATTTAATTTTTTTGTTCGTTGGCCTGAGGCTAATCATGCTTTCATGGGCTTTGTGGTGGGCTGGAATTGGTCCATTCTATTTGAGATCCGGGCTGTCCAACTTTTCATTTTTTGTATTGCGTTCAAATAAAAACTCCATACGTTTAATTAAAATTTTAAATTTTAAATTCTTATTATATTTTAATTAAAATTTATTAATAAAAACAATACACATTAAATCCTAAAATAGAATATATTTTTTTATAGTATATCCAAACCACGTATACGTATTCTTTATATTTAACTTCCTTCATCTTCTTCCCCTAGTTTCAATGTGTGTTTGGTTTGAGTTTTTTGGATTAAGTTTTTTACAAATTGAGTTTTTTTATTTTTAGTATTTTTTTTTTATTTTTAGTGAATATTTTTTTTACTTTTTTAGATGCACCTTACTTAGATGTATCTAAAAAGTAAAAAATTTGTGAAAAAATATTTTAAAAAATTAATAAATACATAAAAATATGAAAATAGACTGAATTCTCGTATTTTTTGGTATTTAGTGAATTTTTTAAATATTTGTTTCACAAAAATTATAATTTTTATGTGCATTTATGTTAGACGTGTCTAAAAAATAAAAAACATGCTTAAAATATTAAAAAACATTTAGTAAAAACAAAAAAAACACGAAAAATAATAAAGTAGAATTTTCTGAAAAGTATTTTTAGAAAACTAAAAACAAGCAAAGTGAAATTATTTTATCTTTATCTTCTTCACTCAAAAACTCTAATTCATCCCACCAAAACTCACTATTATCATCAATATCATTATTTTTTTATTGTGTTGTTACTTTTCTTGACAATGAGATAAAAACAGACAACATACTGATACTACATATAGAGACAGAAACAAGTACACATACAAATATAGATATACATCACTCAATAAAATGAGCTAGGGTTAAATGCAATATCAATTTTTATGTTTATTCAGCATGTGTATTGAGGGAAAGAATCGACATGTTTCGCCAGCAAAAAGTTGTGGTGATCAAAATGAAATAACTTTAATGAGAAATTTATTTAAGGATTTTTTGAAGGATTTTTCAAAATGGTATTATTTGAGAATTTTGATGTGTTTATTATTTGAGTGTATCTTGAAGGATAATTTGAAAAAAAAAAAAAAAAAGTGTATTAAAAGTAAATTATAATCTTAAATAATTTAATAGAGTATATTAATAAATTGAATATATTAATAGAGTATATAGAATCCCCCGAATTGACCTTGAATGCCCAAAACAAACAAATGGTAAAATGGCCTAATTATTAACCTACAAGCCCAGGAAAAATGTGAACTAAAACAAAAGTGACCAAATTGAGCTCCCAACCAAGGACGCAGTGCCAAAGGCCTTCGGGCCTGATGGCATCACCTGCCATTTTGTTTTTGAGGGCAAACCCCTCTCTTGAAAACTGAAAAAAATACTGTTAGATATTCATACTTTTAATATGATTACATTGATTTTTTTTTTTTTTTTAGTAAGCCTGAAGTGATTGAAATTAATACAATGGTGGGTAGATACCAAAATAAATAAAGATAATATACATTTTAGTAGAAAAGATATGATATTATTTTTTCATTTACACGACTAATAAATTGTTGATGAAAAATGTCATAACTGTTATGTGATTACCCGACGCCAGTTTTTCATTCACCTGGAGGGGGATGGATTCGCTGAACATTATCAAGGCATTTCAAAGTCAAATTGCACCTCTCTCTGATTGTGAACATATTGACTCATGCCGTGAGCAAAAGTAGATGTTTTCGGCGATTCAAAGCTTCTTATGTGCGGCGTCAAGGTAATCAACTGGCTCATGGTTTAGCTAAGTTAGCTCAACATTATTCTCAACAAGTGTGGATGGAGGAAGTTCCACCAGCTTTGGTGGATTTAGCTCGAAAGGAGGCTATTCGCTCAGTGTAGTTCCTATTTTTCACCATCTAAAAAAAAAAAATCAATGTAAGTATCTCAAAAGTGTAGGAATTATTATTATTATTATTATTATTATCAAATTTTTTTTTTTTCCCCAAATTTAGAAAAAATGAGTGTAATTTATCCCTTTTTTTAAGTTGAGGTTGGAGGTTCAAATATCTCATCATTTCTCATAATAAAATTTTAAGCTTAAGAAGTTACTCTAGTAGGTGAGATTCTCTTTTATCAAGTGTGATGTTGAGTATGAATTTTAGTGTTCGAAGTGAAATTTTCCTTCCCTTATTTCTCACTTACCGATTATATAAAATAAATAAATAATGGACAGCCAAGGAGGAAGCAATGTGATATAATCAAGTGTTCAACTTTCTATATAATTTATAAATTGAAATAAAATAAAAATCATAAACATATTATATATAAATATATAGACTCAATCATGACTAAAAATTTGTTAATTGTGGGTTTTGTTAATTTTTTGCCATATATAAGAGATTAATATTACATGTGTAAGAATAATTATAGCAAATTAAATAATTATAGTTTAGAATGCATATATACAAATCAATACGTCAACCACTACAAACCACCAATCATACAATAAAAAGATATTGAACTCATTTTCATAAGAGTTGAAGCCTGTAACTTCACACCACAAAATCCAACAAAGTGATTAACTTTGGCAAGGAACATGTATTCTCAACTTTTTTTTTTTTTAAGTGGTATTTTTATCTTTGCTTGGAATAACAGTTTATAAGACTTCCACGAATTGTTCCCAAAAATATATAGTATTATGCTAACTCTTATAATAAAAAATAAAATAGCAACCACGTGAAACAAAAATATGCATGATCAATTAATTTTTAAAATGTGAAATTTAAACATTAAATTGAAAGGAAAAGTTTATTCAAACATTATTACGCATGAGTAATGAGACCAAACAAATTGTTACCTCCATTAAAGATATATATTTAGGACAAGGTTTCTCTTCAGTTCACAAAGTGAACTAAACAGTATTGTTGGGTCCATAGAGCCTGCAATGGGTCTCATTTCGATAATTTGAACCCTTCATTATGTAGAATTCGTCGAATACTTCATCTCTGTAAAAAATCATGTTGATCAGATATCGATAGTCTTTTAATCGGATCATATTTTTTTTAATGGTAAATATAATTTAAAAAATAAATTGTTGACAAAAATATGTTCTGATCAAGGGGCTATTAATATCCGATCAACGTAATTTTTACAGGATGAAGTACTCGACAAGTTCTACATATTGAACAGTTCAGATTATCGAAATGAGACATGTGGTGGGCCTCGAGCCCAACAACACCGAACTGGAGAGAATCTGTTTCCATATATTTATTATGAGTCAGATAAATTTTTTAAGTGAGATGAATTTTGGTTATCAAACACATTTAATTTATATTTACTATAATAAACTCATCTTTAGATGTAACAACCACAACAACAACCAAAAAAAAAAAATCATCTTTGAATGCTGAATTGAGTTATTAAGCTGTTTCTAATAAAAAAAATCTTATAAATATTTCATTGTGTTCATAAATTATTTACAAAATGAACCGGTATCTTGGGTCTAATTGTAATTATTTACAAAATGAACCGGTATCTTGGGTCTAATTGTAATATGAGAGCTAGAAGCGGATGTTAGAATTCAAATATTATCAAATAGTAAAAAATCATATACAAAATGTTAAATATCATCATATATTAAAGTTAAAAATATGTTTTGAAATTTTTTTCTTTTCTTTTTGTTTTTTTATCTCGTATCTATACTACTATTGTTTTTATTATAATAAGAAAGTGTAGGACTAATACACTGCCATCTTTCTACTAACTGAAAGGGTAAAGATGTAAAATTAAATACAAACAAAAAGAATAAATATGTAAAATTACTACTAATTAAAAGATAAATATAAATGAGAAATGCTTGGTAGATTTACAAAATTATCGAAAAACTATACACTACTAACACTGCTTGCACGGGTATAGTGTGTACCTATTTAACAATATCAGATAAATAGCATGAAAAGTGGGTTATGGAAGAAAAAGTAGGATAGAGGGAGAAAGAGTAGGTGTAAGATCAATTAATAAATAGTAAATGATGCATATATATAAAAAAGAGATAGTGAAACTTGGTAATAAATTCAATTTAAGAAGGGTATAAAGCATTAGGATTCATGAATAGTTTTTGTTGGTGAGAGACCCATTATGAAATAGTTTGATAAGAAATTTTTTTGTTATTTTGGAAGGATATTTTGTTTCTAATTTTATCTCTTAATTTATTTGTTGACTTTTTTGACTATATGTTCAAATTTATATTTATCTGTTCAAATTATTTTACATCCGTTCAAGTTTTTTGTCTATCTGTTGAATTTGTATAATCTATTTTTTCTATCTGTTCAAATTCACACCATTTTCAAACTTTCTCTCTCTATCTATTCCTCTATCCAGTTCTCTTTTCTCTCTCTATATGTTTCTCTCTCTATCTCTATTCTCTCTATATCTTTATAAAATCTCTATTCATTTTTTTACTTTTTATATCTGTTGAAATACCAAAACAAAACAAATTCTATTTGTTCAAATCTCTATTTTTTTCTTTCCATATCTGTTGCAATCTGTTTCAACACCATCATCATCAATATATATATATATATCAGATCATTATCATCATCATCATCAACAAGAATTACCACAAAAAAAAAAAAGATTTTAGATCATCATCATCGTTGTCACCACCACCACCACCACCAACACCAACAATAACAACAACTAACCAAACCAAATCAAGCCATAAGTCCCATCAAATGGGGTCGGTTGCATAAATCTTTCTTCTCCACTTGACTCTATTTAAAGCCATTTCATTAGTTAAATGAAGAAAATTCATATCTCTATTTACTACACTAGTCCACGTCAATCTAAGTCTATTCCTTCTCCTAACAACAACAACTACAAAATAAAAATAATAAATAAATAAATAAATAGATCTCAAATATGAGACCATCTGTTTAGATCGATCTGAGAAATTTGATAGAGATATAGAGAGCAAGATCTAGATCGAAGAATATTGGATCTGGATCTGGATCTGACAGTGGTGCCTTCATCGGTTTTTGAACGTGAATGAGAGTAGAGTTTGTGTTATTCCAGACCGAAGCACATCTCGACTTCTACCATCGCTGAACGAAGTACATCGGGAAGGTACACCTTCGCTAAGCTCTGCTATGTTGTCTTGACAGATGTAGATCTTCTATAACCAACAATTTCGACGTTACTGTGAGGTTAAGGTTATCGCAAATGATTAGGAGGAGGGATGAGACAGCGAAGGTAGAGACAAAGTAGATCTGTCAGCGGTGACGAAGAAAGAGAGATCAACGAGCAATGACAAAAGGAGAAAGAGAAGGTGGGTGTGGGTTGACAAAGATGGAAGAGCTAGAGAGAGAAAGAGATGAAAGGGTTTTAGAGAGAGAGATAGAACCATCAACAAAAACGATGACATTGAAACAATCACTAGAGACATCACCACCACTGGTGCTGGTAGCGATGGATATGGTGGTGTCAGAGATGAAAAGTAGTAGAGAGAGAGAAGAGAAAAATAGAGATGTTTAAGGTTTGGGATAAGAGAGAGTGTGTTGTGGACTTTTGGTTTCAGAAGAGAGGAGAGGAGAGGAGAGAGAGAGAGAGAGAGAGAGAGAGAGAGAGAATTTTATATATAGAGGGGTATTTTGGTCATTTTACTTAGCCATGTCCTTATGGACAAAATATTTCAACACCTAAACTTTTGGCCAAACAAAATCGAGATTTGGATTTATGGACCAAGTCCCCTAAAATAAAAACACAAATTTCAATTAACTAACATGTAAAATTACTACTATTAAAATACAATTATATAAAATAAAACCATATAAATAGGGACAACTAGGCTGTAAGTCCATTTTTGAATCATTCAAGCCTTTAGCCCAAATTCTAATCTTTTTAGGCTAAAAGAACACGATTTGTCCAAAAAGATAACTTTTTGTTGAAATCAACCTATCTGTTTATCAGTTGAAATCAACATGCTTGTTGAAATCGACCTTTCTGTCTATCTAGTACTAATATTTATATGCGACAGGTTAACCATTGCTAATAAAATGCAAAGAAATAATGATTATATTAGCGACGGTTTATTACTGTCGCAAAATAATTATTTTTGTAAAATAAATATATATTTTATTAATTCATTCCCTGTACAAATTATTAATATTTTCTAAAATAAAATACATCCACATTCACAATCACATTCACAAAATTATATATACGAATAATAATATATATACCCTATAACAATACGGTATCAACTAAACATTTTTTACAAAAATATATAAAACATCCTCTAACAGTATTAAAAAAAATTTATAAATCAAGAACTCAAATTTGTATATAAAATAAAACAAAAGTATCGACAGTACAAATAAAGAAACATATATATTATAGTTTGTTTTAGTATCAATAGTTATCGATATGTGAAGATATCATCACATACTCAAAAGGGTAGCATTTGCAAAAAGAAACATAAAAATAATTATTTACAATATAATTAATTTCAAGCTTACATAAAAATGTAAAACATTTTATATTTATTTCAATAAATAAATAAATAAGATTTTAACATGAATCGAGCACCATACAATGTATCTTCCAACAGTTTCTCTAACTGTTCTTAGACCTCAGGATGGCGGTTCCAAACCAACTTCGACTATTTTGTTGGCATCCAAAGCCGTTTGACCATTTTAGTGTGTCAACCGGTTTGGAAATTAAGTTCCAAATTCAAAACCAAAAATAGGTTTCAAGTCCTGTCTTTTCTTACAAGTAATTTGTGCTTAATTAGTCGTGTGTGTCAAGTTTCGTTGACATCCAACGCCGTTTTGACCATTTTAGTGTGTCAACCAGCTCAGAAAAAGATTTTTTTAAGGACAAGTTTTCACAAACGAAAATTAAGCTCCAAATTCAAAGCTGAGAATCGGTTTCAAGTCCCGTCTTTTTACACAAGTCATTTGTGCCTAGTTAGTCATGTGTGTCAAGTTTCGTTGACATCCGATGCCATTTAACCATTCATTTGATATTTCATTAATCCAAATACAGCCTAGGATCAAGCTCTCAAAACTATGATATATCAATTAGAGTGTTTTGAATTAAAGTTGCCAAATTTAGCTCGACTTTTATAACCGAGAGTTGAATAGGGGTTTAGTTTGTTTCTAGAAGTTTATATAGACTTTTATGAGGTGCTTGTACTAATTTTTAGTTGGTTTACTAGCTATTTTATAATCTCATCCCCAAACAAGTTATAACTAAGCCTTAGGTTTTGCAATTTTTTGAACATTTTAATAGGAATTCCAATTAGGATGCTTTTGTTTTTACAAGGCACTAACTACCAAACAAACCAGTGAACAGAAAAAAAAAAAAAAAAAAAGAAAAAAAAAATTAGAAAACAACAAACATCAAACAAATCCCACTTAAAGGACAGCCACCAAGCATTTTATCAGATGTATACCAGACAACCTACAAACCATCCAGTAGCATCACTAGCTAATCCTCAACCAATCAAAACCAGCTACAGCAGCCAAGGATCACCTCTGCCACTACCCCATCCTCTCATCTAAGCAAACTCTAATTTGCCTCAAATTACAAATAAGGTCATGAAGTGTGAAATGAGATTCCTTAGTGCTTATTGACTTCATCCATAAGGCCACTCTAATTTTGATCAATTCACACAGCTCATCCATAGTGCTTGGCTTTTGCTAATTTGCTTCTTATTTTCTAACCGAAAGTCCAATTGAGGTGTTGTTTGTTTCTAACTTTATATATACTTGAGTGATAAATATCTTTGTTATAACTGTGTTAGTTGTGAAAGTCAAAATCTTGAATTTGTTAGAGTTAGTTATTTGTAACCATTTCTATATAAAACTACCCTAACTAATGATCTACTTCTTAAGACAACAAAACTTCTCAACAGTATAAATACATCTTCACTTCCTTAAATGTTGGGTAGCCTGGAAGCATTAATAATATTGTAAATCAATTTACATTAATCTAATTGCGATTGATTTCACCATAAAAATATATATATATATTATATAAAGAAGAGAAAAGGCTCACTTGTTCTATGAGCCCTTGTGCCCGCACTCCATTTCTTGGAACACTCACTAATTGAACAGCACAACTTGTCACGCCCCAAAAATAATACAATAATTCAATGGTAAAGACTAATACAAAATGACATAAACAGAGTATTAGACTTTCATTAATCAGAGTCCATTTACAAAAAGGCACATGCATTACATATTCATAAGCTCTACCCTGAATCTATAGCATATGGCACCAAACTAAGTGATCAACGAAATAAATGTCCTACGGGCTTACATCTTTCCAAGACAGTTCTTGGTTACAACAAAAGTGAGCCTAGCTCAACACAATTTAAAGCTCTTGGCTATACAAAAATAAATATAACAAAATAGAAGCTCTTCTCAATCCCTCCAAGCTACTGTCTTGGCAGAGGCATATCACTGGCACTTGAAAATGGTTTTTCCCAAATAGAGTGAGCCAAAACCCAGTAGAACAATCTAGCACAATATATGAACTTGAACAAGGTTATAAACATGATGCACATGACCAATGCTTGAAGATAAAATCATTTACAACTCTTTTTCCAAAACCATATTATGCCAAGTATGATATCCCAATACATTTTGTATCAATTCGTTTCATGTCATTTCATATCTCCTCAATTCATGAGTCATATCTATTGTTATCTAGACAACCCAACTGATATTACAACTCAATGGCTTTCTTACCACACAACCATTACACACAAACACTTCAATTTTCCATTTTACGAAAATTTCGTTCACGGGAATCGGCACCCATGTATACACAAAGTTTTCGAGACTTTCACCCTAGATGTACATGCCAACTTAATTCAATGGAGTCCATCTCCTTTCTCCTCCCAAACATGATACATATACAATGTATTTAGCACGGTCATATTCAATGACAATCAATAAGAGATTAGTTTCAATTCACTTAATCCTCATGCAATTTCTACAACAATCATGACTATCCTCCACCGATAGTCTAAAACAAATATTTCTAAACAGATATACAATCTTCTCAACAGATAAATTATTCAAATTTCCATAGGTGGGAGGTGATACACATCCAACTTCACCATTTATATAACCATTCATCTAATTTCATATTCCCATTTCCAATTTCATTATTTATGCAAAATAATTACTTGAACATGTTAGGGCCAAACTCCAATTTTTCTCAATCTCATTCCAATCACCAAAAATCAACCATTTTAACATAACCCAAGGTCATATCCATCCCCATAACCATTTCTAAAACATCCATTATAAAACCTCTTTTTGGAATTAAAACCCCAAATCCTAGGTTTGTTAAAAATTTCTTCAAAACCCAATGTTACTCAGGCATCAAGAAAATGACCAAGTTAAAATTTATAGAGAATGTAGAGAGTCTCTACCTCAAGCTTAGATGACCAAAGCAACAATGGAAGAACTTCTAGGATGCCGAAACCAACTTCTACTCGGATCAAAATGGAGCTCTTGAGACGCTCTACCTTTTTAACAAAGAGAGTAAGGTGTAGAAACCACTAAATCTAGGTGAAAAGGTAGAGAGAGAGTGTGAGTTTTAGAGAGAGGAGCTCTAGATCTAGGGTTTTGGTAGAAAAAGATGTAAAAAAGTGATGTAAAAAAGTGCTGCTGCGAACTAATATACGCACAGTCTGCTTGAGCGCAAGAGTTGACGCTCGAGCGTCATACACAATAAGTTATTCCGCTCGAGCTCAAGAAATGGCCGCTCGAATGCAGAATACACACATCCAGTAATTTTGCAGACTGAAGAACATCACTCAAGCGCAAGAATGGCCGCTCGAGTGCACATCCGCTCAAGTGTAGGAACTTCACTCGACCGTAGAATACACTCTCCCAGTAGTTTTGCAAACTTGCAAAAGTACTGAGAGTTTACAAAGCCCGCTCGAGCGGAAGAAGTACTGCTTGAGCGGGGGAGCAAAAATCTGGGCAACAAATGTTTGAAAATCAAGCAACCAACCTATTTCAAACACAACAACTATATTCCAACAATCAAATTTAAGGAAGAATGAGGGGAAAAGACATGAATAACCATACAAGGTTATGAAACCTGAGTCCAGAATACCAAAATGGATAGAGTCTAAACCAGAAACGCTATACAACCCTTCCATTGCCTTTACAACCTAAATTTTTCCAATCAAAACCAAACAAAGTAAACATTTTATTTTTGGAAAATAGAAAATAGTGAAGAAAAAATCCTTTGTTGCAAACAAATGGGAATATAAAAATATAAAAAAGATTAAAAATTATAATTTAGGTAATCTAAACAATGCAAATGTTTAAATTATAGTCAAAATTATCACAAAATGCGTACTCAATGCACTCATCCTACATAATAATTATCACCATCAAAGATGATGTACTCACTCTCCTTGGCTTTTGCTATAACCTATGAAAAACACAAACTGAACCTAGCAACACTTATCCAAGAAATTGATCATTAAGAACAGAATAACCATGATTTGTTTCTAGCAAGATTTGAAATTATTATTACATATCCATAGTAATGATTAAGAAGATAGCCAACAGTTTTTATAGCAAAGCTTACGAATCTTAAGTTGAACAACAGATAAGCAACAAATTATTCACAAATAGATATGTACAAACAAACAAATCAATTAACGGAGGGATACCCATTACCTAATCGAACATTGCAGCAAACAAAGCCATAATAACTTTTTTATGACCTAATTAAATAAACCCATTACCTAATCAAATATTGCAGCAAACAAAGCCATAACAACTTTTTTATGACCTAATTAAACACTATTTCAAACCAGAGAGGGACCTAATCTAACACTCCTCCAAATCTGAAAGATTAAACTAATAGTATAAATAGATGTATAGAAAGGATTTACAGAGAGAGGAACTTACAGAGATTGATGAATGAACTGAGTATTCATCTTGTTCAAACACAAAGGCATCCTTGCATCAAGAATCCGAACTTGGTGTTGTAGCACAACATTTGTCAATCTGTGATAAATCTCATGTAATTTTTAAAAATCTCCAGCAGGATTATGTGGCAAAACCCTAAGAACGCCATAAAATTTGAAAAAAAAAATAAAATAAAATTTGTACATAAAAGGGAAACTACCCATTGCAAAACAATTCAAATTCAAATTCAAATTCAAAAAATAAAATAAAATAAAATAAAAAAATCATCAAAAGCCAAAACCAAAATCAACTCTCAAGCAATAAGGAAAGACTTCAAATAACGGCCCACATTCAAACAAATAAAATATTTGTATTTATGGTGCTCCAAATAATATGAAATCAAAGTTTTGGTTGACATACTCCTCTTAGAAGCTTACTCTTTTCACAATAACAAACTCAAACCCTTTGTTGTTGTATGAAATATGCAGGAAAATGAAAGCCGTTACATTGAAGTTCAATGAAGTAAACAAATAAACATTTAAGGTGCAAAACTACAAAGAAGAAGACACGAACTTCATGGATATTATAAATGGCATTACATGATGAAAAAATTGGAAAAACAAAAACTTAAATATAAAATTTATTTGGACAAGGCTAGAAAACACTTGTATATTTCAAACCCATTTCAAAACTTGAATCCCATTTAGACTATTGAAACTCATATAAAAAAGACAATTGGATTCACATCCATAAGCAAGGTGTCTTTTAGACTAAAAATAAATATTATTTCATTCAATTGAATTGATTGTGATTAAAATATTATTCTAATTTTATTCATCACACTTTTAATAAAAGTGAGATATTTTTAATTCCTCTTGTGTGATCTTTAAGCATTATTGTAGTAGTGTCTAGCCGGTGGATGAATCGGAATGGGAGTGAGATGAGTCCCACGAAGATGAATGGAGAGAGCGAGCGAACGAGCGAGCGAGCGAGAGAGAGAGAGAGAGAGAGAGAGATTTGAGCGTGAAAATGAGAGAAGAGGGAAAAAGAAATTACAGGTGCCAAAGGGTTTGAAGAAAGGGTTATGGTTCAGACCCCCAGCACATTTGTAAGAGAGATGGAGGAGAGAGAGGGGAGAAAAGAAAAGAAATATATACATATATATATAATGTGTGGCCACAAATCAATTGGGGGTTGTGGGGGTCAAAAATTGTAGGGGTCTCAAGTATTATTGTTGAAGAAATTTGGAAATTTTGGAGATTTTTGGTCAACTATTTATGGGAAATAAAAAATTAGGGATTCATTCAAAACAATGTAATATTGACAAATAAATTATTAATGACCAAACTAATTAGGTTGCCATAAATGTAGCCCATGTTTTTTGCGACTAAATAATTGTTGTCACCAAAAAATTACATTTGATGACTAAAATTTTAGTCGCCATATATTAACTTTGTGACACTCCAAATATTTAATTAATTTTAATACCGCGTTAATATCAAAATAAAATAAAATAATAATATGTTTAATTTTATAATTGTATGTATTAAAATGTAATTTAATTTTAAATTAGGAATCATTGTGTATTATTTAAAAAGAAAAAGAAAAAGTGATAATGTAATTATTTTGGTATATGGGCCAAGGTGTGCATAGGCATTAAACCTAAAGTTAATCTCCTTGCTTACTTGGAGATAACCTTCTAGGAAAAAATGAGCAGCAAAGTGGCAGAATTTTTATGGCTGTAACGTGTATCTCGCCAGTGCTGATCATCTGTGTAGCTTTATAAATAGGAGAATAGTGTTTAACCATTTGAACATGGGTCTTGTTATGGTGTGCAACTTACACCTTACACCTTATACCTTACACTTACACCTTACACTTACACCTTATACTTAAAATTACACCTTATACTTACACCTTTTTTGAGGTTGCATATGGTGTGCAACCCACTTACACCTTACACCTTACACTTACACATTATACTTACACTTACACCTACACCTTATACTTACACCTTTTGTGAGGTTGCATATGGTGTGCAACCGTAAGTGGGTTGCACACTTAAGAAAAGTCCTTTGAACATAAGCAAAATAGAAAAGCAGGAGTTAGCAGAGCAAAGAACGAAAAAGTAAAAATTCGAGATCGATATTAAAATGAGTTATATTATATTTTGGATAATTATGAATTATTTTATTTAAATAATGTTTTATAAATTATATTAACATTTTAATTCTGTTATTTATTTTATGAATCTCATTTGTTTCAAAATAGAAACTCATGGATATAACTATTTATTAAATGTATTTTTGAGCAATTATTTTATAAGTACCACCACGGAGGTTTCATGCCTTAGAGAACTTAAATAACCATTGGCTCTTTGAATTGTCATTTTAGTGACCCTCTGACGATCCCATGCCTTGGGGACTTAAATAACCATTGGCTTCGAACCATACTATTCATTGTTTAGCCTAAATAATTATCCATGGTGATTTGTACACCCTTACGCTCTTAGTATAATATTTCTCACTCTACCATGTACTTATAATTGTTCCTTTCAAGTGAAAAACTTAAGGAGTAATTGTTTTATTGCATTAATCAAAACCACGATTTGAGATAAATACCGTGTTTTTTTTTCTCTTTCTTTGTTATTTGTAATTATTGTCTGACTTATGTTACATAAATAAAAGCTCCAATGTACGCTTTAAATATCTATGTTCACCTTTTATTTTATCCTGTTGCATTATTTAGTTTGTTTAATCCAGAATTAATTCTTGGTAACTTTAGAAAACAACTAGTTGCGATATTTAGCCCTAAGCACGAGGGTTGGGTCATGACAAAATTGATATCAGAGCAATGATTTAACAAAATAAAAATAAAAATCATTTAAGCATAGGACACGCATACAATTAGGAAGTAGGATAAGGAAAATCTTAGTTTGTTTGATATGTTAGCCATTATGTGTGTAGTCTCTTATTAGTTACATAGCTGAGGCATCCTATGGTATAGGAAATGTCACAACTCATCTTCGGTGATTCTTTTTGGTACGGCCTCGATCCGTAAGATTTCGAGAGGATTTTTGAAACCAACAACTGTGTCCTAGATCTACCAGAGGAAATGGGGGATTCTGAAGACATAGTTAGACATTCACATCCGATCCTTAACCGACTAATTAGTAGGCCTGTATACCTATGGACAGACCCAATAGAGATGGAATTACTATGGTGGAAGATCGGTGGTGACATGTGACAACCCCACCATGTGAATATGGGTCTTTATGACCAACTACTTCGCACATGGGTCTTTATGACTAATCTGATCTATTAGTTAATGGATGTATCACATATGACTGTTTACAAATCTAAATATATATATATATGAATCTATTTCTGATCTAAAATTTTGATTTTGAAATCTGTAATGGGACATCGTTCATTAAAACCTTTACTTTGTTATTATTCATTGGGCTCCAGCTCACTGTTTATGTATATATATGTAGGTGATCAAGTGCGTAACCAAGCTTATAAGGGTCTGCCTGGAATTTGTTTTTGTCAACCAACCTATGCGCCTCTCGTGGAGGTTTTGGATATGTCAAGTGGTCAAGGTTATGTGATTTAAGTTTAAGTTTTTGTTTATTTTGTAATTAGGGCTAAGTCCCTTTTGTCTACTCTGTATATATGATGACGTAAGAATGATGTGTAATTATATATATAAAGTTTAAATTTTTCTGTCTCATATATGTCTGCATAATTCAATGGACAATGTATGTTTAATATTTGTTTTCACCAGCTCCTAATTTTGTAAATCTGTTTAAGAGGTCTTCGCAAATCTTAGGATTATTGGCCGGTCATAACACCAAACCTATAGAGACGGGTTTCTCAGACCAACAAGAGTGGTAGACATGACCTCAAGCATAGGATACCCTCGCTTCTTGATGGCATCCTTGCCTCCAAAATTTGTGGCCCGAAGAGGAAATGATTTTTTAAGTGACAACCTAAAAGCAAGAACCCTTCCCCCTCAAAACATTATTAATGTCCAAACAGTCAATTTTTGTGATTTTATGGAAAATGTAGAGGTATCAGTACGCATCACAGGACGTCAGATATGGAGTTACGAAGTAGGCATTTCCATCTACCAGGTGGAGGTAGTTTGGCTATGTTTTGGTATTAAGCTAAATGGTTGGGAGTTTGAATACCACATGCAGTTGCAGTTTTCGTGGTTCTTTCCAAATTAGACCCCGAGAGTAAGATCATTTTTTAATGTATAGTGAGCTAATCATGGCCTAGTTCTAATCCGTTTTTGCAATAGAAGGGTTAGACACTAACTAGACGTAACTGTTAACTCGTAGAGACGAGTAATGTACCAACATCTTTATGCATAAATAAAACCGGTGTTTTTTTGTGAATAATGTGTATAATGTTTTGTGAACTATGTTTTGTAAATTATGTGGGTAATATTTTAAATTAAGTGTCTAATGATTAACAATTGTTATGTACAAATAGAAATTATGCACCATTTTCATTAAAACTTATACTCTGTAGCAATGACTAACGAATGGAAATGGTACTAGATCATCGTCCAGCGGAGTCGATCCAATGGAAAGAATCGTAGAAAGAGTTGTTAGTTTCTTGTCGGCCTTGCAAAATAATGTAACCAATGGAATACTAGGACGTCGAGAAGGGCAAACTACGATTAAATAGTTTCAAGACTTGAAACCTTCCACATTCACAAGGGATTCAAACCCATTGCTAGGTGAAGCTTGGGTTAAAGAAATTGAGAAGATTTTTCGCACCCTAACTTGCACAAAAGAACAGAAATGTGTCATTCACCACCTTTGCTCTTAAAGAGGATGAGCAAGAATGGTGGCTTCTCACCTTAGAAAATGAAAAGATTGTAACTTGGGCTAGATTTCTAAAAGTATTCTATGAAAAATATTTTCCAGATTCACTACGGGAACGGAAGGCGTCGGAGTTCAAACACTTAAAGTAAGGAATGATGTCGGTAGCAGAATATGTTATTCTAATGGATTAATGCGATTTGCAACGTATGTTATTCCAACGGAAGCCCAAAATAAAATAAAATAATATTAATATACTTAATTTTATAATTATATGTGCTAAAATGTAATTTAATTTTAAACTACGAATCATTGTGTATTATTAAAAAAAAAAAGTGATAATGTAATTATTTTGGTATATGGGCCAAGAAGTAAATAGGCATTAAACCTAAATCTCCTTGCTTGCTTGGAGATAAGCTTCTAGGAAAAAATGAATCTAGGAGCAAAGAAAGGTGGCAAATTTTTATGGCTGTAACGTGTATCTCGCCAGTGCTGATCATCTATGTAGCTTTAGTATAAATAGGAGAATAGTGTTAACCATTTGAACATAAGCAAAAGAGAAAAGAGGGAGTCAGCAGAGTAAAACGGAAAAGTAAATATTGTGGATCCATATTAAAATGAGTTGTATTATATCTTGAGTAATTATAAATTGTTTTATTATTTTATGAATTATTTTATATAAATTATGTTTTATAAATTATATTAACACTTTAATTATGTTATTTATTTTATGAACCCTATTTGCTTAAAAATGAAAATCTATGAATATAACTGTTTATTAAATGTGTTTTTAAGCAATTATTTTATAAGTACTGCCACAGAGATCCCATACCTTGGCAAGACTTAAATAATCATTGACCTTCTACATTATCACTTTAGTGACCCTTTGACGATCACATTTCTTGGAAGACTTAAATAACCATTGACTCTTTAATTAGTCACTTTGTCACCCTTTGTTTGTCATTGAACCATTGACCCTCTGTTATATTCTGTACCATAATTATGGTTATTTTGCTTATTTGATTTATGCATTATGTTCTGTTGGTTAAATAATGATTTATTTATTCGAACCAAACTATTCATTATTTAGCTTAAATAATTATCTATGGTGATATGTATACCCTTATATTCTTAGTATAATATTTCTCACTATGCCATGTACTTATAGTTGTTAAACCTTTTTAGGTGAAAAATTTAAGGAGGAATTGGTTAAGCCCATTAATTAAGACCAAGACTTGAGATAAACGTTGTGCTTTTTTTTTTTTTTTTGTTTCTTTTTTTCTCTTTCTTTGTTATTTGTAATTATTGTCGGACTCATGTTACATAAATAAAAGTTCCAATGTACTCTTTAAATATCTATGTGCACCTTTTATCTTAACTCGTTGCATTATTTAGTTTGTTCAATCTAGAATTAATCCTTAGTAGCTTTAGAAATCAACTAGTTGCGACATCCAGTCCTAAGTGTCGGGGTTGGGTTGTGACAAACTTCATTGAGAATGAGCAAAAATATGGATTAAGTTTTTGCGACAAGTTTAAGAATTGTCGTGAATGAGCAAAAATAAGGCCTTTTGTGACGGACTAACAAAGGGCGTCACCAAAAAAAAAAAAAAAATTTATGACGGGTAACGTATCGTCGTGTATAATATTACTTTTTGCCATAGTCTTGGATTTTCCATCTCTAATAATGTATTTCATTAATTTCGCGACGGTTTCTCTTGCCATCACAAAAGCTTGCTTTTTATGACAATTTTCAAGTCGTCGCAAAAAGCTCCGTATCTAAAGCCTCCTTTTCTAGTAATGATTATCTGCTGTAATGTGACACATATCACTCATTCGACGACTTATATGTTTAATATCACATATTTTTCTACCTCACCACCACCTCCTACTGCCACCGATGACTTTTTTGGTGTGTCCTTATCAATAAATAAGATTTTACGTTGGATCAAATATTTTATACTCACATTGGGATGGACTTTTCGCTAATTTTTTTTGTCCTATAAGAGGCAAGGAAAGTGGGTTAATGAAAGAAAATAAAGTAAGATAAAGGAAAAAGTAGGGACATTCCTATCTATTGATAGAAAGATCTTGGTGAAGTACTGAACTTTGCTTCTTTTTCTTTTAGGAATTCCTCATATCTAATGGGAAACGCATTGCCCTTCAGCTAGGTTAACAATGCACCTAAAGAACCATGAAATGATGAACATACTTCGAAATATTTGGAGTTGAGAGAAATGATGTCAAACGGATCGGAAGAAGCCCGAAAAATCAAACTATTATTTAATAAAAGGCAAATAATGCATATATTAAAACCAAATCACATAATTTAGTTAATTTTTTTTTTTTTTTTTTTTTTAAATTTTTTTTGGATATACTTTGAGAGTTGATACTGACAAAGAATAACATGACAAAATAAGTTAGTGAGAAAAAATATAAAAAAATAAGACAAAGTGAAAAACAATAAGAATAAAATAACTTAATAACATTTACATATTAAAAACTAATAAAACTAATATTAATTCTGATGGGGTCAAAGTCAAGATGACCCTGTCGATACCTATGTCTTCAGGGTGTACACACGCATTGAAGCCCTATTCATTATATACACGTTTATATGAGGAATTTTTTTGACCACAAAAATTAGTGTACGTTTGGTTCACGGAGTAAATGTAAAAGAGTTATGTTAGGGATATTTAATAATTTATTAAATTTTTTATATGAGCGTGAGATTTATATATATATATAAATATTTGTATAGATTTTACACTCATTTGAAAGGTTTAGTAAAAAAAATTGATAAATTTTTTAGAATCCATAGCATTTTCTCATTACAAATATAATGATTATTCAAAGAATATTCATTACATGAGAGCAGCTCTAATTATATTTTTCATTTTTTACTAGTTAAAATATGAAAAATATAGGGGTATTTTTTTTTTCAGGTCCTTGGTATTATGATTTTTTAGCATAAAGGACACTAAATATTTTCATAATGTCTAAGGTCCATCAACAATATTTTCATAATGTCTAAGGTCCCTCAACCTTGATCCAGAGAAATTTCAGTCCAGAGAAATTTCAGTCCAGAGAAAATTAGTCCAGAGAAATTTGGTCCGGAGAAATTTCAGTCCAGAGAAATTTCAGTGCAGAGAAAATTGGTCAGAGAAATTCTGGCCTAGAGAAATTTCTCTGGACCAAATTTCTCTGAATGAGTTTCTCTACTTTTCTTCTCATTCACATCCAAATCATTCTGATTCATTAGGTAAGCAACATTGTTCAACTGAATTCAACTAGAAAAATTCCACATTGTAATATGTAAGCAACATTAGAATGGAATAACAATGGCAACTTACCAGAACTAGAGAAAATTCTGGAAAAATCTGAGTATTTCTCTGGTTTGTTATTCAAATATCAATTGAGAATTTCTTTGGTTTATTAAAAATAACAATTGAGAATTTCTCTGGTTTATTAAAAATAACAATTGAGAATTTCTCTGGTTTGTAATATCTGGAAAAATTTCTGCAACTTACCCAAATCTGTTCTTCGTTTTTTTCCAGTTGAATTTTTCAATCGAAAGTGTTTCTCTGATGTTTGCAGATTCGTCCACCAAATTTCTCTGGACTTCGAAATTCCTATGGATAATCTAAGCACAATGGGAGTTGTTTGCTCGGCTGGAAAAATTCAAAATTTCTCTGGCTGCATGGTTAGAAAAGAAAGTAAACTTAATCAATATTAAAGTTGCATCATAAGTTAGAACTGACATTCCTTTGCTTTGAACTGAAATTTCTCTGGATTGGTCCAGAGAAATGCTCTGATTTTAGCTGAGCTTTGACATGATCTGGAATAATTTTTATTCACTCAATGGAGTGAATAATCCCAGTCATAAACAAAATTTCTCTGACCTATATATATATATTTATCTGATTTCTATAATTTGTATAGGTCCAGAGAAATTTATATAAATTATAGAGTGAACTGTTGGTCCAGTTGGTCCAGAGAAATTTTGTTATAATGGATTGTTATCAACATATTTATCTTATATATGGATTAGAAAAGAAGATATATATATACATAATGGATTACATATTTATCAACACATATTTATAATGGATTGGTCCATTATATATATTTATCAACAGTATAAGCTATATATAATGGATTGTTGATATATGTATATATATAAATTTCTCTGGGTTAGAAAAGAAGGTAAAAGTTATCAACAGTTCACTCCAGAGTGAATAAACAACAATAGCAACCTATATATATATATATAAATTAAAAGCTAGTCCCAAGCTCCAATGCAAAACCACACCAAGAGGACTTCGGGTTCGAACCCATCTTCTCCAAGCTCTCCTTGTGAAATTTCTCTGGGTTTCTTCGTAATTTCTCTGGATTGTTTCCTTGCTCTATTCCAGGTTCATACTCTGGCCTCGGCTCATCTGATGAAAGAGTGGCCAGTTTTGGTATTTCATCTCTTCACCTGTAAGTGCTGCTGCCGGAGATTCCGGGGGGGGGGGGGGGTGACTGCTGGGGCATGGGGTCTGTTGGGTTGTTCTAGGTTATGACGTTGCCAGTGGTTGAGTCGCTGGTGCTGGTTTTACTCCGGGAGAATGAAGTCGGGTGAGGAACAAGAGTTGATCTGGACAGATCTGAGAATGGAGAAGTTTAGAGAGAGAGAGAGAGAGAGAGAGACGAGGGTTGGGGATTTGGAGCCAGCGGTGATCAAGCTCAGGACAACGTAGATGGAGAGGGGATGAGGTGAGGGACCTTAGATTACAAAAGAACAGATTGTGGACCTAATCCATTACTAAAACTTGGATAGGGACCTTAGACCGATTTTCCCAAAAATATATCTTCTTTATTTTGTGTAATTTTTTATTTATTTATATATTTCAACGCTACTCTTTATTTTATCTATATATACACATAAATTATTTAAAGAGCCTCTCAAGACTCTTCAAATGTATTTTTTTTTTTTTTTTTGTTAAAATAGGTATTGTTATAGCTCGTTAAAGTAACTAAAATATAAGGACAGATTAGACTTTACCTCCCTCAACTATTATTGTTTTTCATTTTATCTCCTCAAACTAAAAATTGATACGATGTATCCCCTGCATATTTTGGAATTTTTTAATTTAATCCTTATGTCTCCATTTTGTTAATGAAACAAACGAAAAAAGCGCATATAATGTGCAAATGTCATATTTGTAACAAATCTTTAAGGCCCCGTTTGTTTGGAGAGTTAGAGGGAGGATTGTGATTAGGATTGGTAGTGAGGTGGGACTCTCTAATATTGTGTTTATTTTGAGAGATGAGGAGGGGATTGATAGCAAGCTCTGGATTCAGATGGGCCTCCCCAAGGGGATTCGAATGGACTTCCAAGACTTGGTATTAGAAAAATAGTCTGTCGGACTAGAAATTTTTTATTTTATTTTTTACATGTTGGGCATTTTTTTTTGAACATTAACGTTTAATTTTTTTTGTATTTTTTGTTAAGTAAAAATAATTATTTTATTTATTTTATTTTTTTCTGAAAATTTTTTATTTATTTTAAATTTTTTACATATTGGGCATTTTTTTTAAAACATTAATATTTAATGTTTTTGTATTTTTGTATTTGTTTTATTGCTTTATATTTATTTTATATAAAAATAATTTAACAATCCCTACACTAACAACTATCATCAAAACAAATACAATTTTACTTAATCCCTTCATTATTAATTCCCTCACTATGACATGTCACATTACATGCACCTTGTTTATCTATTTTGTTAATAAAATGGAGACATACGAATTAGTTTAAAACTTTCAAGAGATGAAGAAGATACATTGTATCAATTTTTAATTTGAGGGAGTACAGTGAGAAACGGTGATAATTGAAGGAAATAAAGTGTAATTTGCCTAAAATATAATGATACTAGCTATAACACCTTACACACTTTGTTTAAAGAGTCTGTGGAGATACATAACAAGACTAAAAATTAATCATTTCATTTTATTCTATTTCTACTAGCATATTACCCGCGCTATGCACGAGATAAAATAATATATTATTTAATAAAAATATGATAATTATATTTAATTTTTTTATATTATGTAAAATAAAAGTTAAATGAAAACTAGTCAATCGGGATTTTCTTAATTATTTAAAAATTAACAATTGTTTGGGCGAAAAGTTTATTTCGAATCAAGCAATCTTAACTGTTTAATCTTTAATTAAGTCAATCTTCAATTTATTTTGAATCAAATAAATTTAACCAATATATTTTGATAAAACCGTTAAAATCGCAGTTAAACCAGCGAATCAGTCAAACCGAAAATGGTTCACCCTATCAGCTAGGTCAAAGGTGTAGAGACCCTAATGTTTGGTAACTGCACGTGAAACCCTAAGCCTTAAGTTAATAGCATTTTAGCCCCTAGTTCCATAAAAGTCTGTATAATGGCCCAATACAGAATAATTTTAAAGCCTAGAACACCAGTTTATAATTAGAAATACCCTAACACTTGGCTTTAATTTATTTTATGGAAAATTTATCCATAAGTCCTAATTTTTGAAACGTTGAACTATTTAGTCCTAAAAGTTTTCTTATACTCCATTTAGTCCCATTTTTACATCAACATGATGTAAATGATGTAAATGATCTGATGTTTCATTCTATAATTTCAAAATTTATTGAAATCTGATGAACATTAGATGTTTTTCATCCTATATTTTCAAACATTATTGAAATTTGATGAACATTAGATGTTTGAAATCTAATGTTTGTAACATGACTCTGATGTTATTAACATTGTATCTGATGTTATTAACATTGTAATGGGACCTTTCAGTCTATAAGAAAACTTTTAGGACTAAACAGTACATAAGTTATTAATTTGGGATTTATTGGTGCATCCCCCTTATTTTATCTCCTAATTTTTAAATTAATTCATACATTTTATTTTTTTTTTAGCCTAGTTGCATATTTACTAATTCTTTGAACCTTTATTATTTATTTGAGCAAATAAATAGCTATAAATATATTTTTAAAAAATAGTTTTATTATTTATTTTAATATTTATTTGAGAAAATTAGTAGCAAATTAGTGGAAAAATATCTAGATATTTATAAGTTTGCTTAGGCATTAAGTTAGAAAGGTAGATTAGTCTTTTTAACCCAATTCATGGCCTATAAATTGAGAAGCATTGACTCAATTCCACTCTCACGTTTTTAGCAGCCCAGGGAGAGGGTAAGAGAGGGAGAGTGTGATTAAGAGAAGTAGAGAAGAAGGAAAAAAGAGAGAAAGAGAAGAAAAAGTGACTCAAGAAGGTAAGAACACTTCTTCCTCTTGTCTTCTCGAATTCTTTCACCATCCCATCCTATTGTTTATATGCCCTCTTGTGTTGCATATTAATGTGAAATAGGGTTTTTGATGTGTATAAAAGTATGGGTTTGATTTAGTGACTTTGCCTTACAAATTTGTCAAATTATGCACTGCTGCAACTTCTTTAATTTAAAGGAAATATCAAATTTATTTATTTTTCAAATCTGAATTTAGTGTAGGCTATTTGGGGTGTTTTGAGCTTTTGATAATTTTATTAGCCCCTAATTATGTGTTTTTTCGGGCTTGGATATTTTATTTAAAAATCTGGTCTTGAGTCTCTTAAAAACAGTCCACTTCTTGCAATTTTATAAAATTCCAGAAAAATCATCTCATGTTGGTTCTTCTATCAAAATTTAGAATTCTGAGTCCTCTTTCCAATGGAATTTATTTGGGTGAAAATCATTGGGTAGATTGAGAGGAAAGCTAGTTTTCCCAAAGGGTAACAAATCTAGATAGGTTTTTGAATATAGCTTGTAGATGAATTTCTGGAGGTGCTGTGCAAATTCTGAGAATTGAAATTGAAACTAGACAGGTTAATTATTATTTTTGTGCAATTTCAGCCCCTAATTTGACCTAGAAGTATTTTTCCCAAAGCATTCTTGTTAGCCCTACAGAACCGAACAGTGCTGGAAATGGTGTTTTATTGTGTTATTTGTCTCTAAGTATTTCAAAGCATTCCTAATGTTATTTGCTTGCCTTACCATACCTATGTATGACTATCATGGGCTATATTTCCACTCTTATGTTTGTCTCATGCTCTTTTATATTACCGAATTACTGAATGTGACTAACTTGCTTGGCAAAAGATCTAATAAATGGGAAATGGAAAGGGGTTGGTAATGGGTGACGTTCACCCTTGTGCTTCAGAATGATTTATGTAACATACATGTGAATGGGATTAAAACCAAATGAGTTAAGTCTTGCGCAAGTGGCCTAAGCGAGCCCCTAGGTTGACATAGATGTAATCAGACTCTATGTGGTGGTTTCAGGGTGTAAGCGAGCCCTTTGATATGGTATGTTCAGGGTGTAAACGAGCCCTAGGCACGATTTGGTATGGTATGTGCAGGGTGTAAGCGACCCCTAGACACGATTTGAGTGTAAGCGAGCCCACTTGTTTGGCCGTCCCTTTTGAGGTCCATCAATGCTGCTGACAGGTAAATAACTGGAAGGTGGGCATAAGTGGTAAGGTCTGCAAAGCAGTAAAAGGGGGAGTTTTGAATAGTCCGGTGTTCAATCCTTGTGGTTGGGTAGAAGGATCTCTTTGGGGGATTCTAGATGTCTAGTCTAACTACTAATTCATAGATCCTTGTTGTAAGATTGTATGTTATGTTACTTGATTTGTTATGTGTATGGTTGATTGATTGATAGAAGATATGAGGGGTGTATGTGTTTTTGCTAGGCATTCCAAGCTCATGGCGTGTCATGCCAGGTGAGGAAGCAATTTACGGTAGTGAAGGTTATCCCGAAGACAATCAAGATGAAGTGTTGGAGCCATGGTTCACTTGAAGATTTCGACTAGCAGTTTTTTTTTTTTTTTTCATGTGCCTTTTGGTTTGACAGTGTTTTGTAATCCTATAGCGGAACACAAATGAATTAACTATGGTATTAACTTTGCTTATATGTGTATATTAAGATGTTTTGGTTAGCTATCATGTTTGAGTTGTAATTTGTATTTTTTTTTGGTTTACGGTCATGAATTTTGGGGCGTCACAAGTTGGTATCAGAGCCATAGGTTCAACCCTTAATCCATGTGTATCGAGTTGTGATTTGAGATATCCTTGTCTCCTATGTTATTATATTATGTTAACATTATACTATATCATATTAAAGGTGGACTAAAAAAATTTTTTTTTTTACCCACCGTAGGATGGATTCTACGTCGGAAAGCATTGATGACTGGGGAGTTTTTCGTTTCCAGAATAGATGGGCAGTAGCTGTCAGTCCACAAAGATATCTCAAATCACAAAAGACAAAATAGGCTCATGAGCCACAACAGACAAAACATCACATCCAACCCCATAATCATTACACTCTTCTCTCACAAAAAAAGTCAAAAAAGCCAAAAAGCCAAGAGCTCTTCCCAAACCAAGCTTTTGAGCCCAGGCTCATATAGCCAAAAAAGCCAAAAAGCCAAAGAGCCAGCCCACTTCCCAAACGGAGGCTACCGACGATGTCAATTAGGAGCAAAGCGTGTGATAAAGAAAGCTATTTGGAAAACAGAGGAGGACTTTTCATACTACAGCACACAAGGAAGACGGGCGTTGGTACGCCAACGCCTCCAGTGCAAATACCGGGAGCTTAGGTTCGCTTTACAAGTGAAGCGGGATGGTCAAACTTTTGCCGGGCTTAGGCAAGAAGTATTGGCTGAGGATCTGCATCCGGTGATGTGTCGCGTTGGACCTGAGAGTTATAGCTCTCATCATCCTGAGTTGGAGGTTCCTTTTGTCTCAGTACTTCCCGGAGCTTCCCCTGTATTCCCTATAGAGGTGTTATCAGAGTACTCCCCTACACTAGCTCAGCAGTTTCCAGCCTCCCCGGCATATGCTCCTTTACCACCTGAGGACCCGGACAAGGATCCCGAAGAAGATCCCGAAGAAGACCCAGAGGAATTGTTTGACTTAGGGCTATAGTAGTCGTGAGATGAACCTTTTTGTGTACTTTTGTAAATATTGTTTTGTGTGGTTGAAGCGTGTTTTGTTTTGGTGTATACACGCTACACGCTAACCTAAATAGTGTAACCTTTTTGTAAGAAGTTGTTATATATATATCTAGTTGGCTATTCTAGTGTATTGTATGTTATTTTATTTTATTTTGCTTGCGTTAGTTGCATTGTCCATTTAGAAAAATTACACCTCAGACCACATTAAACTAGCCTACTTATTGAACACCTCTTCACAACAACCTTAAGCTTATATTACCTAGGGGTGCAACTCGGGCGGGCTCAACCCGAGCAACCCGAGCCCAGCCCGAGTTTTTTTAGGGCTTGGGCAACTATATCTTGTAATCTGGACGGGCCTGGGCAGATTTTTGATGCCCGAATTGTAATTCGGGCCGGGCTTGGGCAGAACCAATGGCCAACCCGAGCAACCCGAACCCGAATTAAATTTAATATATTATATAAATTATATAATATATATAAATTAAGTAAAAGAGTTAGTCTTAATTTTTAATTTTTATTTTTTGGTGACCAGAAAATAACTTTGAATAATTCTCAATTCTTTGTTAATTATCAATTCTACCTACAGGTTTCAAAACAAATCTACCTACAAGTTTCTGGGCAATTCGGGCAATTCGAGCTAACCCGAGTTCAAAATACAAAGCTTGGGCCGGGCTTGGGCAGCAAAGCTCGGGTTCATGTTCGGGCTTGGGCGGGCTTGGGCACTGCTCTGGGCAATTCGGGTCGGGCTTGGACAGACCCCCAACCCGACCGAACCCGCCCGAGTTGCACCCCTAATATTACCCACATACTTGGCAGATGGCAGATGGCAGATGGCAGATGGCAGATGGCAGACAGTGTGGAAACAAACGATCAAGTAAGATGCGGATGCGACGTCCAGCTCGCAATCAAGGCATGAATCGTAGTGAACCTGTACCTGTACTTGCTGAGGAGTTACCAAGACCAGTCGAAAACCAGATTCTTGAAGAGTTAGCAAGGCTTAGAAGAACGCAACCTAACGAGCGGATATATTTGTTATCTGTGTTCAGAAAGTAAAGACCGCCAGTGTTCACAGGTGAACCTGACCCGAGAGTCGCTAAAAGCTGGATCTGTCAAATAGAAAAGATGTTGGAAACCATGGGTATTACTATGCATACAGACAAGATTGCCCTGGCAAGTTACCAGCTAGAAAGAGAAGCGGATCATTGGTGGTCCTTGATGAAAAATTCTCGGGACACAACAAACATGACTTGGGCTCAGTTCAAAGAATTGTTTCTAAGAAAGTATTTCCCAAATACAGTTAGACAGGAGCGAATTTGGCAATTTCAAACTTTGAAACAGGGTGAGATGACAGTGACTCAGTATGTGGCCAAGTTTGAAGAGTTGGCTCGATACGCAACCCAATACATCGCAGATGAGGGAGAGAAAGCACGAAAATTAGAGTGGGGTTTAGACCTTATTATCAGAGGTAAAGTTTTACCCTTGCGCCTTCCTACATTTGCTGATGTGGTGGATACGGCATTGGATACAAAAAGGGAGTAGGCAGACTTAAAAAGGACCTGGATGATGAAAACAAAGAAAGGGGGTCAGTCCTTTGTAGAACCAAGAAGAAATGACCGAAGGAATGTGGTACGGACACCATACACTAGACCATCGCAATAGCCGCAACAGAAAAGCCAGAAAGGAAGTTTACAAACCAACCCTGTTACACAAATCCAATGCTTTCACTGTCATCAGATAGGGCACAAGAAGTTGGAATGTCCTCAACTCACTGGGATGGGAAATCAAGTAGGGGGTTCAGGCGTGAATGCTCAAGTTATTAGCGGACAAAGGCCATGGACGAACAAGTCAGGAGGGGCAACAGGAGGAAACCAAAAGGTTGGACCAATCGGTAATCAAAAAGCCACGGGCAGAGTTTTTGCTCTCCAAGAGGAAAATGATGAAGATCCATCAGTAATTAGAGGTAACATTGTACTCTATAATTCTTGGGTTCAAGTTCTATTCGATTATGGCGCATCACATTCTTTTTTATCAACATCGTGTGTTAAATCATTAGGTCTTGAATGTGAACCTTTAGAAACTACTTTATGTGTTGCATCACCCTTGGGAGGAAGTATTAGGGTAGGATTAATCTATCGAGGGTGTGAATTAGAAGTGTCAGGGTTACACTTGAGTTGCGACCTTCGTGTCATGAACATGTCCAATTTTGACATAATCTTGGATATGGATTAGTTATCCGCCCACCGAGCAGTGATTGTTTACTACCACAAGAGGGTGATGGTTTGCACACCTAGTGGAACGTGTTTCCAATTTAAGGGGGATAAAAAGGATTCCCTGAGCACGACAAATCGTAAAATGCAGTGGCATCAACAATTTGCTGGATGGTTAGCGAGTTTGATCATTAATGAAGAAGCCCGATCGGAATTAAATCTTCCACGTGTAGTTTGTGAATACGCTGATGTTTTTCCTGAGGAATTGCCAGGATTACCGCCACATCGTGATGTAGATTTTAGTATCGAGTTACAAGCGGATACTGCACCAATATAAGTGAAACAACTCACTTTTTAATTCTTTTCTCGATGTGGGATTGTAATTATTTTTAAATTAAATATTATGAGAGTTTCAAAATCTCATACAAAATTATTTTTAAAATCAAAACGTCTATGTGGGATTGTCTAATAAAAGTTAAATGAAAATTAACCAATGGAGATTTTCTTAATTATTTAAAATTAAGAAAAAAAAAATGGTATTGGTTATAGGGCTTCTCACTAAAAATCTTCTTTTGCTTATATAAATGGGAGCATAAGATTCACTTTATATAAGTGAAACAATTCACTTTGTTATTCTTTTCCCGATGTGGGATTGTAAAATAAAAGTTAAATTGATATGCACATTGGATTGCAGATTGAAATTCTGTTTACAAAAGCACCTTCACATTGCACATTCACATAGCAAGGGTGATATGCTATGAGTATTGTACATGTGTTTTTAAACACATAGACAAACAAAATTGGTATTGATTATAAGGTTTATGTGGGGACACATTTTATGAATGACAGCACGTGGCAAAAGTGAGACCAAAGTGTCAGCGGAGGTGCCACGTGGCCTGGTCACGCGTCGAGATAATCTCGGCTAGACCGAGGTTGCCAACGGAGATACTAGAATCCGAGTTAAGCAGATAAGGGACAAGAATCCTAGAACAGGGAAAGATCTCATTCTGGATAGAGATAAAGCTAAAGAAGAGTTTATCTCTATCTAGATGGGGGTCCAAGATGAGTATGGAGCCTGAGTCCATTGAAGTAAGGCTTCTAAGGAGATTAGGTCACTGCTGATTATAAAAGCAGGGCACCCTCGTGGGTCAGAGGTAAGTACTTTCTTGTGAGTTTAAGCACAATTTGCCATCTTTGAGAGATATTGATTACTGACTTGATTGTCGGAGTGCCCCCGGGTGAACGAACCACAGCAGTATTCTCGTCTTCTTATTACAGGTTGTTGAGCTTAATCTATTTTGCTTGTGCTCTCCAATTGAGTTCCCCGTTTGGTTGTGTGGTCAAAAATTAACACCCATAATTTGGCGCCGTTTGTGGGAACTCAAGGAAAATAGATGTCCAACGACGGACAAGAAAAAAAGATTAGGGATAACATTAACAATGAGAGTTGTGAACATACAGATCCTAACGTCGGGAAAGAAAACTATAATAAGGAAGCACATGATCCGAATCCTAGGGAGAAGGACGTCAGCAAAAGAGGGGAATGCCTCGAAGAAAACTGGCCGAGATGAGTACTATAATGAAAGCGACCTCCAAGTATGGAAGGATAGATGCCTGAGGAGGGACGGCAAGATGAAAGGGATAGCGAACAAGTTGGCCGACCTACAGTCAATTGTCAACTTCATGATGTAGGACAATGTGATGTAACCACCGTTCCCGTTGCAGGACATGCCAGTACCAGTAGCGAAGACTGACTCCCAGAAAGGGGAGAAGAAAACAATCCCAGCAGTCCCGTAACATGGCAAGGAAAATGAGTGCTCACATCGGCCTTCACGGGATGTCGGACGAGTGGAGTTGATGAGAGGTGAGTTATAGAGGACACCACGAACCAAGGGGACCTACGTCAAAGAACCTTGGTATATCTAGGGGAAAGGACTTTGCTTTGATACAGTGAATGAAGAGAAGTCCAAGAGGACGCACAATGACACCGAGAGCAGCGCACCGAAAAGGCTGAAATCTGTTAATAGCCGAGCTCCCGGTCGAACAAAGGAGGATCTGAGCGACTACCCCCAGAAGAAGCGACTCCACGCCGAGATAACATCCCCCGTCAAGTCGAGAACACCGTTTTTAGTGGAGTTAGATAGATTTGAGGCCCCAAAAAGATTCCATATGCCGAGGTTCCAGATTTATAACGGTAAGTCCAATTTGCACTTTCATGTCGGCTTATATTTAAATTCAATGGCTTTGTATAGCGGGAATGAGCAGTTGTTGTGCAAGGTGTTCCCCTCGTCCTTTGGGGAAATCGCATCGAATTGGTTCCACAACTTGCCAAAATGAACTGTGAAGAGTTGGGAAGGCCTGACCGAGATGTTTTATGGCTAGGTTTGTAATAAACAAGTTGCAGCCACTGAGGGTAGACTCCCTACTAGCTCTGAACATTAGCTAGGGTGAAAGCCTCAAGGTTTATGCCAAACGGTATTATGAGGTGTTCAACTGAATACCGACATACAACCAGGAGCTAGGGGTCGTATCTTTAAAAAACGGCCTACAGGATGAATGCCCGCTTCGAAAGTCACTTGCAAAAACTCTACCAAAGAGTATGGAGGAGCTCATGGCACAAATTGAGAAGTATGCCAGAGCAGAGGAAGACACGCATGGAGCAAAAACACAAAAGAAGGAGAAAATAAACGGCTCACCAAAGCGAGGCCGAGGTAATACTGGTTTCAATAGGCAGGAAATAGGGTTGAGGGCTGCACAGGCAGTCATCACCGTATTCAGGATCCCAGTCTATAAAGTTCTGGAAAGGATCAGAAACCAACCATATTACAGAGCGCCGAAGAAGATCCCTGGCAAGTTTATGGGAAGGAGTCTTGAGAAGCACTGTGCTTACCATAATGAGGATGGGCACTTGACTCAAAGATGTAGGGCTCTGAAGACACACTTAGAGGATCTGGTTAGACAGGGTCACCTAAGAGACCTAGTAGATGAGGCCAAGACAAGGGAAGAGCAAGCAAGGCTACCCTAGGCACCGGCAACACCACCTTCACCACCACCACTGCAACAAACAGAGGGACCTCAAGTGATCAATGTGATTCACTCAAAGGTCAATGAGAATGATATACGAGGGAAAACTCAGAAAGTGAGGCACCTCCAGCATGTGTATCAGGTCTAGCAAAAGAAGCCTAGGACAAATGAGTACCAGGGACCAATGGTTTCTTTTACTGAGGTAGACCTGGATATGGTGCAACATCCACACAATGAAGCCCTGGTGATAACACTAAAGATTGAGGAGTGTCAGGTAAGGCGCATACTGGTTGATCAAGGCAATTCTTGTGACATCATGTATGTTAGATGTTATAAGGAGCTTGGCCTTCACCCAAATGATCTGGAACAATCTAACAGCTCGATGGTTGGATTCAACGGAATGCCGACGTAGCCTCCAAAAGCCACGAATCTGGAGGTGCAGGCAGACACAAAGAAGGTAAGTACAGAGTTTACAGTAATTGATACCCCTACCCCTTACAATGTTATTTTGGGAAGACTGTGGTTGTATGCAATGAAGGTTGTTCCCTTAACGCTGCACCAAATGTTACGATTCCCAACTGAGCATGGAATTGAGGAGGTCAGAGGGGATCAGGTGCAGGCAAAAAATTGCTCCATGGCAGCAATAAAGTCTACCTATAATGTGCGAGAAGTAGAGACATTTGAAATTGAAGACGAAGACATGGAGGTCCTAGATGATGTTGGCAAAGAACCAGCCGATAAGAGTAAGAAAGCTTTGAAGAATATTCTGGTCGAGGAAGATGATGAGGAACGCTTCTTACTTCTCAGCTCAGGCTTAGCCGAGGAGGAGGAAGGGAGTTAGAAGCTTTCTTGTGAGCAAATATAGAAGTGTTTGCCTGGACACCCTACGAAATGCCAGGCATCGACCCCGAGGTCAATTGCCACAGGCTCAATGTAGACAGGTCGGCTAAACCTGTCATCCAGTGGGCAAGAAGGCCGATACTAATACATGTAGAAACAATAGAGGAAAAAGTGGACAAGCTGCTGGAAGCCCAGGCCATTCAAGAAGTACACTATCCGACCTGGCTATCCAACACAGTGGTAGTAAAAAAGAAGAACGGCAAGTGGAGGGTCTGTGTGGATTTCACCAGCCTGAATAAGGCTTGCCCCAAAGACAGTTTCCCATTGCCTAAGATTGATCATTTAGTGGATGCCACTTCAGAGCATGGGAGGATGAGTTTCTTGGACGCATACAAAAGCTACCACCAGATAGTAATGTATGCCCAGATGAAGAGAATAAGGCATTCATCACCTCGAAAGGATTC
Source organism: Camellia granthamiana (assembly GCA_036172215.1). Lineage (NCBI taxonomy): Eukaryota > Viridiplantae > Streptophyta > Magnoliopsida > Ericales > Theaceae > Camellia > Camellia granthamiana. Next base: position 79,570,720 of record CM069910.1, read on the forward strand.
TATTGTTATAGAATGATGTCTTTCGGGTTAAAGAATGCAAGAGCAACCTGTCAGTGGTTAGTGACCAAGATGTTTAAGCATCTGATTAGGAAGACAATAGAAGTCTACATTGATGACATAGCCATGAAGACCAAGGAACCTAGGAATCGTCTAGTCGATTTGAAAGCAGTGTTTGATATCCTAAGAACATATCGACTCCGACTCAATGCTTCAAAATGTGCATTTGGAGTCGGGTTTGGTAAGTTCTTGGGGTACCTGGTTACAAGAAGGCGCATTGAGGCAAGCCCATATCAAATCAAGGCCATCTTTGATTTAAAGAGTCTAACATCGGCCAAGCAGGTCCAAATTTTGACCGGCAAGGCAATAGCCATGAATGGATTTATCAGCCGAAGTTCTGATAAGTGTAAACTATTTTTTTAATTGTTGAAGAAGGCCACAAATTTCTTGTGGACAGAAGAGTGTGAAGTCGCATTGGCCGACTTGAAAATGTACTTAACAACAGCCCCAGTTCTATCAAATTTAATACCTGGAGAGGAATAGTTTCTGTACTTGGCAGTTTCAGACCACGCAGTGAGTACAGTGGTAATCTAAGAAGAGGCGGGAGAACAAAAGGCGGTATACTATGCGAGTAAGACCCTAGCAAGTGCAGAAACTAGGTACTTGCCGTTGGAAAAGTTGACACTAGCCCTAGTGATGGCTTCCAAAAAATTGAATCACTATTTCCAAGCCCACAAGATTGTGGTGTTGACTGAACATCTCTTGAAGTCTCTGTTACAACATGGAGATCTGACAGGTAGAGTAGCCTGATGGGCAGTGGTACTGGGCTAACACGACTTGGAATTCAGGCCAAAAACAGCGATCAAGGGCTAGGTTTTGGCCGACATTGTGGCCAAGTTCACCCCTGGTGCCATCCCACACTAGGCTCTAGCGAGCCAAGGTTTAGGATGTCTAGGGGAACCAGAAGAAACCTAACTGAGGCCAAAGGACCCCACTCCAGCAAAACAGAAGAAGAAAGAGAAACCAAAGCCCTGCTACATCTACATCGACGACTCCTTCTGCCTATTTGTTTATGGAAGTTCAAATCACCAAAGAGCGGGGGCAGGAGTGGTTTTGGTATCACCAGATGGGTGAATGATTAAGTAGACTATTCGTTTGGGGTTCAAGGTCTCAAACAAGGAAGCAGAGTATGAGGCGCTGATTGCTGGACTAAAACTAGCAGCAGCCATGGATGTCGATGAGGTGGTAGTCTTTTGTGACTCCTAGCTTATTGTGAATCAAGCAACAGGCGAGTATATAGCCCAAGATGAAAGAATGATAGCCTATGTCAAGGAGGTTGTCAAGCTGCTAACACTATTTAAAAATTGCCATCTACAGCAAGTTAGCCGAGATGACAATAGCTATGCCAACACCTTATCTAACCTGGCTAGCGCTATGAAATTAAGTGAGGCTAGGACAATAATGGTTGATTATTTGTCGGGCCCAAGTATAGAGCCTCTGATAACGGAGTACGAAGCAATGTGCGTGGAAATGGTCCTAGCTGAATGGACGCCATAGTTATGTTCCTCAAAGAAGAGACTGCCAGAAGACAAAAATGAGGCACACAAAACCAGGTTGAAGTTGGCCATGTCCTGCTTGTCAGCAGAAGGCCATCTGTACAGAAGATCCTTCACTAGACCTCTACTCCAGTGTGTGCATCATTCTTAGGTAGAGGACTTTTTATATGAAATCCATGAAGGAGTTTGTGGAAGCCATGCAAGGGGCAAGTCACTTGCCCATAGAGCTATCTCCTAGGGATACTAGTGGCCATACATGCAATGGGATGCTGAAGCCTATGTCAGAAAGTGTCAGAAATGTCAAAGGTTTATACCTTTGATACATCAGCCAACAGCAAATCTAAACCCAGTGTTCAGTCTTTGGCTATTTGCCTAGTAGGGCATAGACCTGGTGGGACCACTGCTCTAGGCAACTGGACAGAGAAAATTTTTTCTAGTAGCCATAGGCTACTTTACCAAATGGGTAGAGGCAGAACCTCTCGCGAAGATTCGAGATATTGATGTGAAGAACTTCATCTAGAAGAACATAATCACCGGATTTGGGATTCCAAGAGCCATTATAGCAAACAATGACACTCAGTTTGATAGTAAGCTGATTAAGAGCTTTTGTGTGAAATATAAGATCAAAAACTATTACGCTACTCCTAGTTTCCCCCAGAGTAATGGTCAGGCAGAAGCATCCAACAAGACCATTTTGGATGGGATCAAGAAGAGGCTGGAAACAGCCAAGGGCAGGTGGGTGGAAGAATTGCCCAATGTTCTATGGGCATATCGGACTACGCCGAGAAGATCAACTAGGGAGTCTCTTTTTGCCATGGCTTATGGCACTGAAGCAGTCATCCCACTGGAAGTCGGCATCCTGGCATCAGAACCCAGGGAGTGGAGAATGAAAATAACAAGGCATTCCTAACTCGAGATCTAGACCTGTTGCAAGAAAGAAAGGAGAAAGCAATAATTCGGCTGAGGGCATACCAGCAGCAGCTTGCTAGGGCTTACAACAAGAAGATCAACCCAAGAGAGTTCAAGGCTCGGGACCTCGTCCTGAAGAAAGTTATCGGCAACAAGAAGGATCCTAGGGAGGGCAAACTTGGCCCAAACTAGGAGGGGCCTTATAGAATCATCTCGGCTGTTGGCAATGGGGCATATCGGATTGAAGACACTGACGGCAAAGAGTTGCCATGACCCTGGAACACTTGCAATCTAAAGTTTTTCTATCATTAGTTTTTGTTTTTTGAGATTTATGTAATATTAGCCGAAGTTTTAATAAAGTGCTAGTTTGATTTTGTAAATAATTGTTTAAATTTGTGCGATAAGACTGAACAGTCCTATGACGATGTTTCTGATTGAAACATGAGTAACTTAGACTTATTATATGGCAGAGTTGAATTATACTTGCCATACGATAGAGTTGAACTAAGTTGGCAATATTTCTGATTGAAACATGACGAAGAACTTAGACTTATCATATGATAGAGTTGAATTATGCTTGCCATATGATAGAGTTGAACTAAGTTGGCTATGTTTCTGATTGATACATGACGGGTAACTTAGACTTATCATATGGTAGAGTTGAATTATACTTGCCATATGATAGAGTTGAACTAAGTTGGCGATGTTTCTGATTGAAACATGACGAGTAACTTAGACTTGCTACAATGGTAAAGTTGAACTAAGTTTGATCTAGTTTGATTAACAGAGAAACCTCAGTAGAAAACCTCGGCTAATCTTTGTTTGAATCAGACGTTGGCAAGAATTGGAGTTGCATGCTTAATGTGAACATAAGGGGTACTTAGATTCACATTAGGGGGCAGGAGGCAGAAATAGGCTTGATACTTGTTGGAATTTTTGGAAAAATTTACAAGGCTTGACACTTGTTGGGAATTTTTGGAAAAATTTACAAGTTTGAGTCAGCTGAGGTATCCAGATAAAGAAAATTCGAATTGTTTGTTACTCGAGATCACCAACCAGGGCGTCAAACCTGGAAGGGTTGGAAGGGTGAAGTATTGATAAAAGACTGTAAGTACAAGTAAGGAAGCAATACTTGTGGAATGTTTTTAATAAAGTGCCCTTTGGCTGAGATCACAGTAAAAGATGAAAATCTGAGGTAAGTTGGTCTGAGGTGACCAATTAAGGATGCACCCAAGATGAAATGGGTCTGAGGTGATACATGTTAGATGTGTTCCAACCCAAAGTGATTATACAAGAAAGTTGTGCTTAAAAGAAATGCAAAAATATTCTAAGTATGGAAGCATGCAAGGGGTAAAAGAAAAACAATAAGCATACATGAAGAGGAACATCCAACACTTAGAGAAAAAGACAACTTGCATTAAAAAATGAAGTTTTGGATTATAGTAGAGGGCACATCAGCCAAACGAAAGCAAGCATTGTTCACAAAGTAAAAAGATTACAAGTAGTGAAAGCAGATTCAAAGAAAAAAAAAGGAAAATATCCTAAGTACAAGAGTCTCCAACATTTTCTTAGACTGTCTTGCCTCGGCAATCAGCGTTGTTTCAACCTCGACAGCCAGCTGGGCAGTTTTTTCAGCCTGGATTTCGGCATCAATTTCCAGCAAGCTCTTATCTAGGCTTTTTTCGACTGTATGGACCTCGGCCTCAGATGTTGTCTTCTTAGGGGAGGCACTCTTGGAGACCTCGTTCTCTTCGTCTTGAGTCAGGTCCAAGACTTGCTCATTCAGAGTGAGGGACTTGGCCCCAGCAGCAGCCTCCATCTCTTCATCAGCATCATTAGCCTCAGCGTCCTCCTCTTCGGCTTCATCTTCAGAGTCCTTTGATGAGGGAGGGAAGGGCACACTAAGCTGGTTAATGTCTCTGAATGGGGATTCCATAGGGACAGACAACTTGTTGAGCGCAGCCGTCTAGCCGAGGTAATAACCTTAGTTGCAAGACAGATTTACTTGCTCTTTGTACTAATCACGAACAACGTCTTGGCCTTCTTTAAAAGCTTTTTCGTCAGCCGCCTTAACCTCAACCTCTTTTGAGTCAATGGCCTTCTTGAGCATGGCATCTAGCTCTACCACCCTAGCCTTGGTGGCCTTGGTAGCTGCGTTAGCAACTTCGGATTTAGTCTCAGCCTCGGTTTGAGCAGCATTGGCAGCCTTGGCTTGATCCAACAGACTTCGGTTGCTGGCCTCAGAGCAGTTGGCTGAGGAGAGGAGTTTGGCAGCTTCTTGAGTTTTCTTTACCAACTCCTTCTTCATCATCTCGGTCTTGACTGCATATGAGTGCGCATGCTGGATAGCCTGCAAAGAATGAAATAAATTAGTAAAAATTTTGGCTAAGTATTAGAAAGCTTAAAAGATACAACAGGAGACTTACCAAGACTGAGTGTTGCATCATTAAGCCGAAGTTCTCATACTCATGGAGATCGGCCATGTGATTCATATCTTCTGGTATAAGTACAGCCGTTGACAGGGCAGCGCCGACCTCGACGCTCTCGATCGTGCTGTCACCAGCTGTCAAGGTCTGTCCCCCACCATGACCTCAAGTGCCCAGGTCATATTGCGAGGGAAGCTGCTGTTACTCTCTGGGCAATTAGACCTCAGTTTCTTTGGTGGTAGGGCATCTGGTGTTGCGGCCTCGGCTGGCCTCTTCTCGGCCAACTTAGAGATTGGCGCAGTGTCCTCAGAATCAACCTGAGTCACTGTTGCCTTGACCTTAGCCTTCTTCACTCTCTTTGGCTTTGGTTTGGATTAGGATGGAGAAGAGAAGGATTGCACTGTCACAACCCTAGGAGTATTAGCGAGAAGATCTTCGACGACAGCTGGTTTGCAGCCCATCTCGTCTGCTGTTGCAGCGACGGTAACCTTGGTGCCGAAATGTATTGCTGGCAGGGCAATAGAAGGGTTTGATGGGTCTGTCACCAAGAACTCAGTATCTCGGCGTATTCTACTTCGAGTTTTGCCGGTAGAAACGTTTGGAGGAACTCGGCGTCTACGTCAGCACTGAGAAGATGGAATTAACTAGAGGGCAGAAGTCAATGGCTGCTATACTGGATGGGACGAAGAGGCTTGGTCTGGCCTCGGAGATGAAGCAACTGGTGGAGTTGTTATAGATGGAGGAGTCCTGCTTCGCTTAGAAATGTCGAGCAAAACAAATTTGTAGGTCGGCACGTAGTTAAGCAGCAAAGGGGCTTTGGGCTTGTTAATATCCAAACCTAGAAGCCTTTTTAGATCTGGGCTAGGGAAGAAAGTTTGGCGGAAATCCTTTGATGACTGGGGAAGAGCTACAAAAAAAAAAAAAAAAAAAAAAAAAAAAAAAAAAAAAAAAAAACATTAGTACATATAGATGAATTGACAAGTCTTAATAGAGGTAAGTTATGAGATGACTCCATTCTTACCATCACCCTCTTTAAACACTACTCGGTGCAGAGGAAAGATATAAAGATCGTCATCAGGCGTAAACTCCCAGTTGCCTGAGATGATCAAGTAATCATCTCCAGTACCCTTGTTGGAGTCTGGGAGGTCGGCTATGAGTTTGTAGGCGGTGGATTTGGGCTTGAGGGTGTCTAGAGGGAATCGGAGTCCACACTCTATGAATGCAACTACGAAAAAGGGCATGAAGTCTCCATCAAGCATGATAGAGTCCTCCTCCCCAGCTAACCTAATTTGAACGTCGGCTGGGATGGAGAACTCTTGTCGAAAATACAACAATTTGGTTAAGGTGTCTACCCTCCACCTAAACATACCCATGATCTCGGCCTGAAGTGTTTTATGAGGAATTTCAGAGAAAAGATACTAGTGAATGTTTTAGAACCTCGGCTAGACCCTAAACAAGCACTGGAGCAAGGATTTTTGAAGTTCTAAGGGGAAATTTGTTTCAGTTCTTCCTAAGTATGTAGGTTCTAAAACAAATCCCAAACCTAGAACTACAGAAACAAGAATCAAAAGCCAAAGATCTGAAAACAAGCAAGAAAAACAGAAAAGAAACATGATTCAGAATAAAAAAGAATCAAACGAAGCAGAAATATAAAGAGAAACACAGATATGGCAAGAACAGTGCTAGACAATGAAAAACATAAATATGAGCAGTACAAAGATTCAAGAGTTGATCCATGATATAGCTATGAATACAAGACTTAATGACAACGAATGTGGTAAAAAGAGCATACGGCGAGTTCAAAGAAGCAATACATCAAAAGAACAATACAAGACTGAAATTAAAGAGAGAACTTGAGAACTTACTGAATGGGGATGAGAACGAGTACACCGGAGTCTGAAAGGTTTGACGATCGGATTCAAGTGATGAAACGTGCGCTAGTGGTAATAGACGGAGTAGTTGTAGAGAGCTTGAAGAAACAACAATGGTGGATTGAAGAACTTTAGAGAGAGAAAGTCTAAGAGTCGAAAGAAATCAAGAATGAAAAGTGAAGAGACGAAGAAAGAGAATAGGAAGTTTTGTCAAAATTTTGAAAAAGCGGCAAACCATGATGAAATGCCTTGGACGACGTGCTTGTCAGGCGGCGTGGGCAGAAATGACGCGCCCTGACAATGCGTGTCAGGTACGAAGCAATGAGGAAAGGATACGTGTATGAAACGGTTGACAAGATTGTGCGTGACAGCTTATGCATAGCTAGAAATCTTGAAATTCTTTAAGTAATGAAGCAGTAGCCTCGGCTATAAGAATGATCTTGGTTGAGATGCTTAAAGAAATTGATTCTTGATTCTTGGTTCTTGATAGAATGGGCAACTGATTCTAAGTTGCTTGAAGCCGACGAGTCAAGATCTCGGTCGAAAAGATAAATAGATTGTTAGCCGACATGCTATATGGACAAACGATGTAGTTTCCACTACCTCAGGTTGTCGAGGTAATAGAACCGAGGGACAGTTGTGGGGACACATTTTATGAATGGCAGCACGTGGTAAAGGTGACGCTGAAGTGTCAGCCGAGGTGTCATGTGGTCTGGTCACGCGCCGAGATGATCTTGGCTAGGCCGAGGTTACTTGCGGAGATACCGGAATCCAAGTTAAGCAGATAAGGGACAAAAATCCTAAAACATGAGAGGATCTCATTCTGGATAGAGATAAGGCTTAAGAAGAGTTTATCTCTATCTAGATGAGGGTCCAGGATGAGCATGGAGCCTGAGTCCATTGAAGTAAGGGTTTTAAGGGTATCAAGTCACTGCTGGTTATAAAAGTAGGGCACCCTCGTGGGTCAAAGGTAAGTTCTTTCTTGTGAGTTTAAGCACAATTTGCTATCTTTGAGAGATATTGATTACTAACTTGATCGTCGGAGTGCCCCCGGGTGGACGAACCACTACGGTAATCTCGTCTTCTTATTAGAGGTTATTGCGCTTAATCTATTCTGCTTGTGTTCTCCAACTGAGATCCTTAGGAAAGACGTCTTGGTATTCACAAACCACCATTGGCAACTCAACTCGGACTTCATCATAATTGGTACTCAAGAAGTTGGCAAGAATGCAACCAAGTTCACACTGTCCACACAGATCATACACCGGGGATAAGATCCTATAGACCCGATCCCCCAAGAAATAAAAACAATCACCGCTCAGGGTACATATAGTAACCCTTTCACGGTAGCAATCTATAATAGCCCGGTAGGATGACAACCAGTCCATACCCAATATAACATCGAAGCTAGACATATCAATCAATACAAATGCAAAAGGAAGTCGACGACCGGCAACCTCTATGTCACAACCCCGACACCCCTGCTTCAAAACAATCTCACTACCAATAGGTGACTCTACATAGATAGGAGATGCTAACTGGGCCAACTCTAACCCCAAAACCAACGCAAATGAAGACGAAATAAATGAACGAGATGCACCTGTATCAATCAACACATTAGTAACTAAATTGCAAAACACGAAGGTTTCTCTTACTACCGAAGGCGCTGGTACAAGATCTGGTGCAGTAACAGTATACACATACCCTGTAGGTCTCTACCTTACCTGCTCATCCCTCGGAGCATAAGCCTGATGCACTGACTGAGTCGAAGAGGCTCCTTGGTTGGCCATTGAGGCCTGTACGAACTGTGTCAGCTGGTGGTTCAATGTCTATCTCGAACCAAACGCACCAGGTGTGCCACCCAACTAAGGGCAAAACCTCTTCACATGCCCCGCCTATCCACACTGATAACAAGTAAGCGGCTGTCCTCTCCCCGAACTCTGGCTTTGAGAGCGAGCCGAAGACGATGCAGACCATTGCCCTCCTCCTCTCTGCGGGTAAGCTGGAGACTTGTGGCCCAATTGACTACATTTGAAACAAGTAAAGTCTCCCTGATCACCTCCCCAGAACCTGAACTTGGCACTGGAAAGGTAGACCTCGACTGAGCTCCCTAGGACTGCTGTAGGATAGAACCCCTCTGCCTCTTGTTACCCTCCTGAATTTGGAGCCCCTCATCCTCTTCTCCTCCATCTATATCATGGTCTCTAGGTGAGCCGCCGCCTCCACAAGGCGTCCATAATCTCTAATCATTAACCCGGCTAATTTAAACATAAGTCCGGTCCTCAACTTCTTCTCAAATTCCAAACAATGGCACTCCTCAATCGCCACTAACTCTAAGGGAAACTTAGAGAAGCTAGTCAAGGTGGCCTCAAACTCGGCCACAGGAGTATTCAACTACACCAGCTTGGAGAACTGATCTCTCAACTTCTCCCTAATAGCGGGAGGCAAAAAATTGTCCTAGAAGACGTTGACAAAGGCCTCCCAAGTCACCTCAATGCGCCCATGTGCATACTTCCACCACTGACCCGCATCTCCCTTCAGTTAGAAAGATGTCAGGGTCACTCTCAATTGGTCCCCCTCGATGCCAAGCATCTCAAACATCTTCACTATTTGCTCTAGCCAGTCATCTGCCTTTAGTGGTTCTTTGGGATCACCCACAAACTCATCCGGATTCGATCGAAAAAAATCTATCTTCAAGAAAGATGGTCCTGCCTCAGCTACTTGGGCCTGGACTTGATTCTTAGCCTTGAGAATGTCCATGGATTCCCGTAATGCTCTGGCCATTTCACGGGCCAAGGCGCCCATAGCCTGTTGACCAATTGGTTCGGCCACATTGGCCTAACCAACCCCTTCTTCCTGTGTCGGAATCTCATTTGGTATAGGCATCTCGTGCCTCCTAGGTCTACCACGCCTACCACCACTACGTCCACGCCCTGACATCCTAATTAAGGTAACAAAATAGATTAGCACATTTACAGATGTGACGAAGCTAACTCACTTGCGTCCTAAAGCGATGGACAACAGTAATTCACTCCACATAAGCACATAGTCACATAAGCATATACAGATTTCATTCCCTGATAATGATCATCCTGCGACATCACCAGAGTTCTAGTTAGAAATGGCAGTGATCAAGTGCCTTTCTAATAAGACTCCTAGAAATCCTAGGAATTCAATCCCATACCTATATAATCACATAAACATGTTATCATGTAACATCACAAACATATAAACATCTCTATCAAGCAAGATAAACCCATTGTGGTAAGAACCACTTCCCACGTACGCAGAGTGTTCAAACTCGATACACTCTAATACCAAGTTGTAACGTGCCAAAAATAAATACAACAACTCATCTCATAAGTGGAAACAGAATTTAAACAACATGCTTCCATTCATCAGAATTTGATATACAAAAGGTGACACATACGGTATACATTCATAAGCTCTTTCCTAAATCTATAACATGTGATACCAACATAATGATCAACAAAATAATGCCCTAAAAGCTTATAGCTTTCCAAGACCATGCTTGGTTACAAGATAAGAGGGAGTCTTAAGCTCCATACATATAAAGGCTTAGGCTTGTACAAAGAGTAAATATAAAAACAATAACAAAACAGAGCCTTCAGCTCCCAGGCCCTCCCAAGCTAAGTCCTCGGAGGAGACATGTCACCAGCACCTGAAAATGATTTTCCCAAGTAGGGTGAGCCAAAGCCCAGTAGAAACAACCTAACACAATATATGAATCTTAATAAAGATATAAGCATAAATGTGCATGTACCATGCCCATAGTAAAATCATTCTTATTTGACATGATTATAATAAGCCAAGTTCTATATCGCGATCCGTTTGTCTCAATTCCATTAATCATATTCATTCCATCTCAATTCATTTTACCTCAATTCATGAGTCATGTTCATCATTATCCACACAACCTAGCTGAGACTATAACTCAGTGGTTCTATAACATATAAAACTGTCACACAAACACTTCACTTTGCCATTTTACGAAAATTTCATCGGCGGGAATCGACACCCATGTATACGCGCAATTTTTGGGACTTTCACCCTGGACACACGAGTCAACTTAATTTAATGGAGTCCATCCCCTTTCTCCTCCTAAACATGGAGTACATCCACTTTCTCTTCCCAAATATCATGCATACACAATGTATTAAAATACAATCATATTCAATGACAACCAACAAGAGATTAGTTTTAATTCACCTAATCCTCATGTAGTTTCTACAACAATTATAGTTATCCTCCACCGATAGCCCAAAACAGATATTTCTAAATAGATATACAATCTTCACAACATATAAATTATTCAAATTTCTATAGGTAAGAGATCACACGTGACCAACTACACCATTTATATAAACATCTACCCAATGTCATTTTTCTTGCAAATATTCCATTATTTACACAATAATTATTCAAGGTATTTTAGGGCAAAATTTCCCTTTTTCCCAATCTCGTCTCAAACTCCAATATCACCCATTTTAACACAACATAAGCTTGTATTCATTCTCATAACCATTTCCAAGAACTTCATTCGAGAACCTCTCTTTCGAATTTAAACCCAAAACCCTAGGTTTGTTCAAAATCACCTCAAATCCCAATGTTTCTTAGACAACAACAAATATTTAGGTTAAAACTCATAGAAGAGTGTAGAAAATCCCTACCTCAAGTTTAGAAGACCAAGGAAAAGATGGAGAGACTTCAAAAATGCCGAAACCAAGTTCTATTCGGGTCAAAACGTAACCCTTGAGATGCTCTACCTTTTTATCAAAGGCACATGGGTAGAGAGATCACTAGATCTAGGTGACAATGTAGAGAGAATGTGAGTTTTAGGGAGAGAGGCTCTAGATCTAAGGTTTCAGGACAAAAGATATGAAAAAGTGATATAAAAGGTACTACTGCAAATTGATATATGCATAGTCCGCTCGAGCACCATGACACAACGAAAAAGGGGTAACACCGCTCGAGCGCAAGAAGTGACGGTCGAGCACAAAATACACACTCCCGATAGTTTTATAGAGGACAAACCAACGCTCGAGTACAAGAAATGGCTGCTAGAACTGAGCCTGCTTTGAGCGCAGAAAGAACCGTTCGAGCGTAGAGTACACTGTCCCAGTAGTTTTGTAGACCTGCAAAAGTATTGAGAGTTTGCAAAGCCCGCTCAAGCTCAAGAAGTGTCGCTTGAGTGGAAGAGCAAAAATATGGGCAACATAAGGTTTGAAAACCAAGCAACCAACATGTTCCAAATACAACCACTACAACCCAATAGCCAAACTCAAGCAAAAATAAAGGGGAAAAGACATGAACAACATTCAGAAATCATAAAACCCGAGTCCAAAATACAAGATGGGTCGGATCAAGACCGGAATCGCTATAAAATTCTTACATATACATTCATATTCTCACATAATTCAATAACTGTAGTGTTTTGAGATAAAGAATAGAAAAAATTAAGGATAAGTTACACCGATAATTCCTATAGTTTGTCGCTTGTGTCATTTTAGTTCCTACAATTTTAATTGGCTCAATTTTGACTTTTAATTTTAAATTTTGCTTCAATTTGGTCCAATTAATAATTTCATTAAAGTTTGACCAAAAAAATTTCATTGAATTGGTTGAAATTAAATCACTAAATTGATCAAGTTTATAATTTTGTTTCTAAAAATATGACGAATGTGTACATTTGCAATAAAAAAATACTAGCAATTGGACCAATTTGAGATAAAATTAAAAGCTTAGGGTCAAAATTGAAATTAGAATGATAAAAATGACATAAAGATCGAAGTATAGAAACTAACAGTGCAATTTATCCAAGAATTAATGATAGAGAATCCTTGGCCAATAATCAGCACTATGTTCAATCCAAACAATCACTTTGAATTTCAGTATCAAAATTCTCATAGCTATAAACAGTTGATGATATACCTCATAGATGGAAAAAATGGTTGGCTACAGGGTCTTAATGTCGAAAGTTGGAATTGCAATATTAGTCAATGTCTGATGTAGTTTTGTCTCCCTAAGCTTTTCCTTAACTATTTCACGGAGATACTTCCCACATATTTTGGTCCTGATAAGGCTTTGATTACCCTTGTAGCTTGAGGAAATAAAGAGCCATTTGTTTTAAAGTTTTAACATGTTAATACTCCCACTACATAGTATCATCATCATTGAATGGAAAAAGAAAAGAATCCACAAAAATAATTTTTATAACTAATATTGGTATGTGTTTTAGTTTGAAATAACAGGATAAAAACCACTATATATAATATTTTGTATGAAAATTTTATACAAAAATTCTTAATTGTTTGTAATTATTACCTCTCTTGTGGGAATATTTTGGGACAATTGTCAAGGTAAAAGCCTTTAATATCTTTAGCTGCAAACACCATGCGATTATTTTCGTTTGGAGCAGTTAACATAGCAGTCACAAGACCGCCAGTGCTTGTTCCTACAATCACATCAAAATAGTCCACAATTCTTACATCCTTACCATCTAGCTTTTGCATCACGACCAAACCAATTTGGATTTATTAGCACATGAAAGATTATAACCACCACTACCATCTTAAAAAAGAAAAATAGTATTTATCACAATAAATTTCACCATCCTTTTCCTCTTTTATGTACATTAACACAATAATTATTATAGGTACATACTATTGGGGATTTAGATACTAAAACACTTGAATAGAAAATTAACTTGGACAAAATATACCTAGTAAAATCATGAAATCAATAAACAAAAAAATATTAGTATATTAAGTCACTTTGGATTGCCGATAAATATAATGATGCGAATTCACTGATTTAGTATTGAACTGATTAAATTCGCATGCCAGAAAATGTTTTTTTGGAAAACTATTGCTCAGTGAATTATGTAAAAATTAATTAATGATCGGTGATAAAGTTTATCACTTCATACTTTAATAATTATAAATTTTATCATTAATTTGTAAATATTTTTCTAAATATACACTGACATGTAAATTCTCTAAATTTTGTAAATATTTTTCTAAATATACACTGACATGTAAATTCTCTAAATTTTTTTATTCAATCATTATTTTCTCTCCTAACAACCATGTTATGTATGTAAAGAAAAATATTTTAAAAATTGTCTAAAATTTAAATTTGTGCAATATATTTGAACGTTAGTAGGGATATATGGATCATACCACGAATGAACATACATTTCAATTATATATATTTTCACACACATTGTGTGTGCGCCCACTGCTAATATATATTATGTAACATTGCAACTCTCATAGTTCATACCATATGTACATAACCTTTTAAAAAAAAAAAAATTAAAAAGAGTTAATACCTAAAGCTGGGATTCAAGGTAAGTGAGGATAGTGGTAGGAATGATTCCTTGAATGCCACCTCCATCAATGTTAAGAATAGCTATCAAGTTCCCATTAGTTGGGGCCTAGATTTGACCAGGAGATTGTGCTACTACCGCCTCCATTTTCAAAACTGATTTTATAAAACAGAATAATATTTTTGTGTTTATTTTGCACAATGATCAAATGATTGGATTGGGAATATATAAGAGGAGCTCTTTAAAATTTGATATGTTTGATTTTCACAATAAGCTAGGTTGCCTATTTACAGTCCTCTCCATCGAGCCCCAAAGAAACTTCCTTGTACCCTTCTATTGTTGCCTACGTATGTTGTACTAATTTGTTACGAATCTTGAATCCCAAGAAAATTACTATCAATTTTAAATTATGACAGTAGTAGAAAATTATTGAAAGTTAATTACATCAAGAGTTCGTCTACTATTATTAAATACTACCTTACTCTTTTATCTATATTAACTCATTCACCCCCTCTGGACTACCTCTAAAAGGAGGTATTTATACTATTTTTAAAATTAGAAGAATCAATATTTACAAGTTAAGGGTCCAATGATATTCACTAATCAACAAAAGGAACTGTGGGTGTTGATTTCTAACCACACAACCAAATGGTGAACTCAGCTGGAGAGCACTGGCAAAATAGATTAAGCCCAACAACCTGCACAAGAAGATGAGAATTCAGCAGTGATTCATCCACCTGGGGGCACTTCGACAATCAAGTCAGTAATCAATATCTCTCAAACATAACAATTTGTGCTTAAACTCACAAAAAAGAATTTGCTACTCACAGTATACCACACATACCTTAGACCCACGGGGGTGCCCTACTTTTATAGCTAGCATCGACCTGATCCCTGTAGAAGCCTTGCTTCAGTGGACTCAGGCTCAATGCTCATCCTGGACTCTCGGCTAGATAAGGATAAACTCCCCTTAAACCTTATCCTTATCCTAACTGAGACCCTCCCTTGTTCTAGGACTCTTGTCCCTTATCCAAATATCTCGGATTCCGGTATCTCCGCAGATAACCTCGGCCTTGCTAAGATCATCTCAGCAACATGACCAAACCACGTGGCACCTCGACTGACACTCCGGTGCCACCTTAGCCACGTGCTGTCATTCATAAAATACTTCCCCACAGCTGCCCCCTAGGTTGTATTACCTCGGCAATCTGAGGTGATGGAACCTACATCGTTTGTTCAAATACAATGCCAGTAAAAATTCATTATGTCCCATCGACCGAGATCATTACTCGTTGGCCTCAAGTACCCAGCACTTAACTGTCTATTTTTATCAGGGATCAAGAACCAAGAACCAAGTTCTTTAAGTATCTTAACTGAGATTGTTCCTCTAACCAAGGTTTTTGCTTCATTAAATCAAGAACTCCAAGAGTTTTTATCTGCGCATGAGCTGTCACACATGGTTTTCCCAACCGTTTCCGCCACGCATCATTCTTTCATTGGTTCATACCTAACACACGCCATCAGGTCGCGTCGCTTCTGCACACGCTGCCTGAAAAATGCGTCATCTGAGGCGTATTCATTTCCTTTTGCCGCATTTTCAGTTTTTAACAAAAACCCTCTTTCTCTCTCTTCGTCTTCTCACTTCACAACTTTGATTTCTCTCTTTGTCTCAAGCTCTCTCTCTCTCTACGAAAAACCTCCATTTTCATACCTTCAAAGCTTTTTGCAACCGTGCTCCATTCCGCACCTCTGGCGAATCCTTCACGTCCATCTGACTCTGGCGAACCTTACTTCGGCCTCCTCTTTTTCGGCCCAATTCGGTAAGTCTTAAATTTCTCTTTTTAATTTCAGTATTTTACCATTCTTTTTATTTGTTTCAAACCTGCCATTTGTCTACATTGGCTATTGTTGCCTTGTATCTATGTTTGTGTCTTGTTTCCATCTTTCAGGTTTGTTTACTGTGAATCGTTTCCCGTTTCTTTGTACTTTTGTTGTACCTTGAGCTTCGTTATTGCATTTGCTTGTGATTTGTATACGTCGCTTTCACACACTCACACAGCGTTTGTAATTCTTCATGTTCTTGGATTTTGTCTGCCTTTGATGCTTCTTGACTCTGAATCATTTTCTTTTCTTGTTCTTCTTGATTGTTTTCAGATCTTTGGTCTTTGATTCTTGTTTCTATAGTTCTAGGTTTGGGAATTGCTAGAAATCACATACTTAGGAGAAACTGAAACAAACCCCTCCTTGAATTTTCAAAACCCTTGTCCCTAATACCTGTTTAGGGTTTAGCCGAGGTTTCCTCAGCCTTTCTCTTGAAATCTTCCACCAGACACCTTAAGTTGATATTATGGGTATGTTTAGGTGGAGAGTAGACACCTCTGCCAAGCTAGAGCACTTCAGGCAAGAGTTTTCTATCCCGGTCGATGTCCACCTGAGATTAGCCTAGAAGAACGACTCAATTATGCCTAGCCAGGATTACATGCCATTCCTAGTCATTTCCATTGTTAAAGGAGGAGTTAGGTTTCTCCTAGAAATCCTCTTTAGGGAGGTCCTCCACTAATATAAACTCAATCCCATGCAGCTGGCCGTTAATTCTTTTAGGATCATCAATGGCATTGCCGAACTGGCACGTCGGCAAAATGCCAGAATCACCCCTAGTGACATCCAGTATTACTACACCATGTGTAGCTTAAAAACTCCTAAGGGCTATACTTACTACCTCAAGCCGAGATCTACACAATACAAGCTGATAGCCAACATTCCAGATTCTAATAAGGGTACGGCAGACGACTACCTAATTGTCTCACACCAGATGACAAACTCCACCTCTTCCCCCTACACCGCAAAGTTTTTAGGGATGACAAGTGTAAGGACCTAGTCCCCTCCCAAAGTCCCTTTCACTGTTGCCTTGCTTATTTATCTTTCCGTTTCTAATGTCCTCTTTGTGTTTTTGCAGCCCTTCCTCAGCCCGAAAAGGACTTTCATTAGTACTATGTGGCAAGCAAGGATCTGGTGCGTCTTCTTGGCTTGCCAATTAAAGTGCATAAGGCTCCAGTCCTTCTCAACTTCATCCCACATATAGGAGTCATTTGTTCGAGTCCCCAAAAAGAGCAAAACTCCACGTTCTTCATCAACTCCTTTAACAGCCTCATCCCCAAGGCCATAGCAAGCCTCCACTTCTGACCCAGTTGACTAGCCATCCACTTCTGCCCCTCAGTTGATTCCTCCAGCTCAGTGGCAGCACCGATGCCGAGCTCCACCAAACGTACCAGTAGGAAGAACTCGTAGCCATAAATGCCAAAACTCTGAGGTGTCGGCTTACGATCCAACAAACACACCTACTGCACTTCCAGCAATCCGCTTCGGTGCCAAAGTTACCGTTGCTGCTACTGACGAACAAATGGGCTATGTAAAAATCATCCCAGATGACCTTCTTGCCAACATCCCAGGCGTGGTGTCAGTCCATTCCTTATTTCCTTCTCAATCTTAGCAAAAACCCAAGGCAAAAAAGGTTAAAAGGGCTAAAGCCAAACCCAGCACCACCGAGGTGGAATCAGAGGACACAGTGCTAAATTCAAAAATTGCCACCTCTGTAACTGAACAAGTAATCTCTTAATCTTGGCTGAAGTGCCCTTTTGCATTGTCTCTGAACAAGTTTCTTCTTTGAATGCATGCTTTCCTTTGGCTAAGTATTGAATGTTCTTTTCATACATGTCTACTGCTTTCCTTCATGCCTTTTATACTTAGAATATTTTTGCATTTTTTCAAAGTATACCTTAATTGTATAATAACTCCGGGATATATTACCTCGGATATAAACCTTGACTGTTTTCCTCGGCTAACCATTGGCATACCTCGGCTAACACTTTAAAAATATCAAAATATTTTTATAAGTGTTATTCAGTATTGCTTTTTTACCTCCATATGCTATCTTCTATTAAGACTTCACCCTTTCCAAGTTTGGACAACCTGGCTGGTCACCTCAGGTAATATGTATCTCAGATACTTTATTCATAATTACCTCGGCTAACTCCAACTTGTAAATTTCTCCGAATTTTCAGCAAGTGCTAAGCCCATTTTAACTTGTAAATTTTTCTGAAATTTTCAACAAGTCCTAAGCTCTTAAGTTTATTTATCATTCCTGCTCCCTGCCCCCTAATGTGAACTTAAGTTCCACTTAAGTTTACATTATGCATATGTCTATGGTCTTTCACCAAAGTCAGATTCAAACAAAAGACTTCCCGAGGTGTTTCAACCTTGGTTTCTCTATTAATGAACTTAGTTCCATTCTAAGTTTGACTCTGCCAATATGGCAAGTCCAGGTTAATTCAACTTAGTTCAACTCCATTATATGCAAGTATAATTCAACTCTGCCATATAATGAGTCTAAGTTATTCGTCATGTTTCATTCAGAAACATCGCCAACTTAGTTCAACTTTATTATATGCAAGTATAATTCATCTCTGTCATATAATAAGTCTTAAGTTATTCGTCATGTTTCATTCAAAAACATCGCCAACTTAGTTCAACTCTATTATATGCAAGTATAATTCATCTCTGCCATATAATAAGTCTAAGTTATTCGTCATGTTTCATTCAGAAACATCGCCAACTTAGTTCAACTCTATTATATGCAAGTATAATTCAACTCTACCATATAATAAGTCTAAGTTATTCGTCATGTTTCATTCAGAAACATCGCCATAGGATTGGTCACTCCTATCACATAAATTTTAAATCCATAAAAATCAAACTAAAATTTTATTATTACTTCAGCTAATGACATAAACTTTCAAAACCAAAAATCTAATGATAGAAAAACTTCAAGTTGCAAGTGTTCTAGGGTCTTGGCAATTCTTTGCCATCACTGTCCTCAAACCGATATGCCCCATTGCCGGCGACCGAGATGATTCTATAAGACCCCTCCCAATTTGGGTCAAGCTTGCCCCCCCTAGGACCCTTCTTATTGATGACTACTTTCCTCAGCACAAGGTCCCCCACTTTAAACTCTCTTGCGTTGACCTTCTTGTTGTAAGCCCTAGCAAGTTGTTGCTGGTATGCCCCCAGTCGAATTGTTGCTCTCTCTTTTTTCTCTTCCAGTAGGTCTAGATCTCAAGCTAGAAATGCCTCATTAGTACCATTTTCCACTCCCTAGGTTCTGATCCGTGGAATGTCGACTTCTAGTGGGATAACTACTTCAGTGCCATAAGCCATGGAAAATAGAGACTCCCCAGTTAATCTTCTCGACGTAGTCCGATATGCCCAGAGTACATTGAGCAACTCTTCCACCCATTTTCCCTTTACTGCTTCCAGCCTCTTTTTGATCTCATCCAAGATAGTCTTATTGGATGCTTCTGCCTGACCATTACTCTGAGGGAAACTTGAAGTAGAGTAGTAGTTCTTGATTTTGTACTTTGCACAGAAGCTTTTGATTAGCTCACTGTCAAACTGTATACCATTGTCTGCTATTATTGCCCTTAGGATCCCAAACCTGGTGATGATGTTCTTCCATATAAAATTCTTCACATCAATATCTTGAATCTTCGCAAAGGGTTCAGCTTCTACCCATTTTATGAAGTAATCAGTTGCTACCAGCAACAACTTCCTTTGCCCAGTTACTTGGGACAGTTGTCCAACTAGATCCATGCCCCACTGGGCAAATGGCCAATGGCTGGTTACTAGGTTCAAATCTGCTGCTGGTTGATGTATCAAAGGTGCAAACCTTTAACACTTCTCACACTTTCTGACGTAGGCTTCAACATCCTTCTACATGTAAGGCCACCAGTATCCCTGAGTAATGGCCCTATGAGCAAGTGATCTCCCCCCAGCATGGCTTCCACATACCCTTTCATGTATTTCATACAAGAAATCTTCAACTTGAGAGGGATGCACACACCTCGAAAGGGGACCAATAAAAGACCTTCTGTAGAGATGTCCTTTTGCTGTTAGGCTAAACCTTTCCGACTTCAGTCTGGTCTTATGCGCCTCTTTGCGATCATCCGGGAGCTTTCCGTTTCTAAGAAACATCATTATTGCATCCATCCAATTTGGACCCATCTCCACACACATCGTTTCATACTCTGTGATTAATGGTTCCATACTCGGTCGTGACAAATAGTCAACCATTATTGTCCTTGTCTCCCCTGATTTCATTACACTAGCCAGGTTAGTCAAGGCATCGGCATGACTGCTATTATCTCGGCTAACCTATTGTAGTCAGCAATCCTGAAACAAGGCTAGCAGCCTAACAACTTCTTTGACATAGGTTATTATTCTTTCATCTCGGGCTGTATACTCGCCTGTTACCTGGTTCATAATAAGTTGGGAGTCGCAAAAGACTACCACTTTGTCGGCTTCCATTGTTGCTGCTAACTTCAACCCTGCGATCAGTGTCTCATATTCTGCCTCATTGTTTGAGGCCTTGAAACCCAAATGAATAGACTGTTCTCACATTCGCCCATCTGGCGATACTAACACTACTCCTAGCCCCGCTCCTTGTCGGTTTGAACTTCCATCAACAAATAGGTGGAAGGAGTCGCCGATGTAGATGTCGCAGGGCTTTGGTTTCTCTTCTTTCTTCTATTTTGCTTAAGTGGGGTTCTTGGGCCCCAGTTGGGTTTCTTCTAGCTCCTCTGGGCATCCCAAACCTCGACTCACCAGAGTCCGATGCAGAATGGCACTAAGGGTAAACTCGGCCACAAAGTCGGCTAGAACCTGGCCTTTAATTACTGCTCTGGGCCTAAACTCTAAGTCATATTGGCCTAACACTACTGCCTATTTGGCTACCCTACTTGTCAGATCTCCTTGCTGCAACAGGGACTTCAAAGAATGCTCCATCAGTACCACAATCTTGTGGGCTTGGAAGTAGTGATTCAGTTTCTTCGAAGCCATTACCAGGGCTAATGTTAATTTTTCCAGGGTTAAGTATCTGGTCTCTGCACTTGCTAAGGTTTTACTCACATAGTATACTGCCCTTTGTTGTCTCTTCTCTTCTCTGATTATCACTGCACTCACTGCGTGCTCTGAAACGGCCAAGTATAAGAATAGTTCTTCTCAAAGTACTGGATTTGACAGAACTGAAGCTGTTGTCAGGATTTTTTCAAGTTAGCCAAGGTGACTTCGCATTCCTTTGTCCACAAGAAATCTGTGGCCTTTTTCAACAAACTGAAAAATAGTTTACACTTATCGGAACTTCTGCTTATAAATCTGTTTAGGGCTGCGGCCCTTCCAGTCAACATCTGCACTTATTTTGGTAATGTCGGGCTTTTCAAGTCCAAGATAGCCTTGATTTGATCTGGGCTTGCCTCAATGCCCATTTTGGTAACTAAGTATCCTAGGAACTTACCAGACCCAACTCCAAATGCGCATTTTGAAGCATTGAGTCAAAGCCGATATGTTCTAAAGATATCAAAAACTGCCTTTAAGTTAGCCAGGTGATTCTCAGATTCTTTGGTCTTCGCGACCATGTCATCAATGTATACTTACACTATTTTGGCAATCAAATGTTTGAACATCTTGGTCACCAACCTCTGGTAGGTTGCTCCCCCATTTTTCAACTCGAAAGACATCACCCTGTAGCAATACAGTTCTTTCGGGGTGATAAATGCAGTCTTCTTCTCATTAGGGGGATACATTACTATCTGGTGGTATCCCCTATAAGCATCTAAGAAGCTCATCCTTCCATGCCCTAAAGTGGCATCTACTAATTGATCAATCTTGGGTAGTGGGAAACTGTCTTTGGGACAAGTCTTATTCAGGCTGGTGAAGTCCACGCAGACCCTCCACTTACCATTCTTCTTTTTCACAACAACTATGTTTGACAACCAAGTTGGGTAGTTTACCTCTCGCATGGCTCTGACCTCCAACAATTTGTCCACTTCCTCTTCTACTGCCTCCACATGAACCAACGTCGGCCTCCTTACTCATTGAATGATAGGTTTAGCTGACCTGTTTACATTTAGTCTATGGCAAGTGACCTCGGGATCAATGCCAGACATCTCGTATGGTGTCCAGGCAAACACCGCTATGTTTACTCACAAGAATGACTCTAACTCCTTCTCCTCCTCCTCGGCCAAGCCTCAGCCGAGAAGGAAAAAGGGCTCTTCATCCCCTTGTTGGACCAGAATTTTTTTCAAGGCTTCCTCGCTTTTATCGGCCGGCTCTTTGCCGATGTCATCCAGGACCTCCATGTCCTTGTCATCATCCTCAATTTCTACTGTTTCTGCCTCTCGCATGTTGCAGGTGGATTTCATTACTACCATGGAGCAATTCTTTGCTTGCACCTGATCCCCTCTGACCTTCTCAATTCCATGCTCCGTTGGGAACTGCAACAGCTGGTGCAATGTTGAGGGAAGAGCCCTTATTGCGTGCAACTATGGCCTCCCCAAGATAACATTATAAGGGGAAGGGGTGTCAATTACTGTGAACTCTATGCTTACCTTCTTGGTGCTTGCCTGCACCTCCAAATTTATTGCTCCCAGGGGCCATGTCGGCATTTCATTGAACCCGACCATTGGGCTGTTGGACTACTCCAAATCATCTCAGTAAAGGCCAAGCTCCTTGTAACATCTGACATACATGATGTCACAAGATCTGCCTTGGTCAATCAGAATGCGCCTTACCTGGCATTCTTCAATCTTGAGGGTTACTACCAGAGCATCGTTGTGTGGATGCTACACCATGTCTAGGTCTGCTTCAGTAAAGGACACCATTGGTCCCTGGCACTCGTTTGTCCTAGGCCTCTTTTGCTGGACCTAATACACATGTGGTAAGTGCTTCACCCTTTGAGTCTCCCCACGTACCTCGTTCTCATTGAACCCCGAGTGAATCACATTGATCACTCGAAGTCCGTCTGCTTGCTGTTGTGGTACTGGTGGAGGTGGTGCTGCCGGTGCCTGGTGCTGCCGGTGCCTAGGGCAGCCTTGCCTGCTCTTTCCTCGTTCTGGCCTCATCTACTAGGTCCCTTAAGTGACCTTGTCTGACCAGATCTTCCAAATGCGCCTTTAGGGCTCTACAACCCTACGTCAAGTATCCATCTTCATTGTGGTAAGCACAATGCTTCCCTAGACTTATCCCCATAAATTCGCCAGGGATCCTCTTCGGCACTCTATAATACGGCTGGTTCCTGATCCTTTCTAGAACTTTATAAATTAGGATCCGGAACATAGTGGTGACTGCCTATGCAGCCCTTAGTCCTATTTCTTGCCTATTAAATCCAGTATTACCTCGGCCTCACTTTGGCGAGCCATTTCTTTTTTCCTGCTTCGGTGCCTTTGCTCCTGGTGTATCCTCTTCTGCTCTGGCATATTTCTCAATCCTTGCCATGAGCTCCTCCATAGTCTTTGGCAGAGTCTTTGCTGATGACTTTCGAAGCATGCAATCATCCTCCAAGCCGTTCTTAAAAGACACAACCGCCAACTCCTGGCTATATCCTGGTATTCGGTTGAACACCTCATAATACCTTTTGGCATAAGCCCTAAGGCTTTCGCCCTCACCAATTTTCAAAGCCATCATGGAGTCTACCCTCAATGGCTGCAGTTTGTTTGTAACAAACCTGGCCACAAACATCTCGGCCAGGCCTTCCTAACTCTTTACAGTTCTTTTCGACAACTTGTGAAACCAATCCGATGCGATTTCCCCAAAGTATGAGGGAAACACCTTGTATAGCAATGGCTCGTTCTCAGTATATAGTGCCATTGAATTCAGGTACAAGCCGACATAAAAGTTCGGATCGTACTTACCGTCATATATCTGAAACCTCGGCATATAGAACCTTTTTGGGGCCTCAAACTTATCCAATTTCACTAAAAACGGCGTTCTCGGCTTGACAAGGGATGTGACCTTGGCATTCTACCTCTTCCTCTGGAGGTAGTCCCTCAAATCCTCCTTAGTCTGACCAGGAGCTCGGCTATCAACGGATTTCAGCCTTTTTGGCACGCTGCTCCCAGTGTCGTTATGTGTCATCTTGGACTTCTCTTCATTCACTGTATCAAAGCAAAGTTCCTTTCCCTGAACGTGCCGATGTTCTTTAACATAAGTTCCCTTGGTACGAGGCATCTTCTGAGACTCTCCTCTTATTGACTCTCCTCGCCCCATCTCCCGCGAAGGCCGATGTGAATGCTCGTTTGCCCTATCATGCTGAGGAACTACTGGGACTGCTTTCTGCCCCCTTTCTGAGCGTCGTTCTTGGCCGCTGGAATTGGCGTGTCCTTCAATGGAAACGGTGGTTGCATGACGTTATTTTGCATCATGAAGTTGACAACCGATTATAGGTCTGCTAACTTGTTTGCCATTCCCTTCATGTCGCCATCCCTCCTCAGGCATCTGTCTTTCCATACCTGGAAGTCGCTTTCGTTGTAATACTCATCTACTCGTCTCGGCTTGCTTTTTTTGGTGGGTCTCCCTCTTGGCCGACGTCCTTCTTTGCGGGGTTCTGATCCCGTGGTCCTCCATTAGGGTTTTCCTCATCCATGTTAGGATTAACATGTTTACCACTCCCACTAGGGATGTCGTCCCTAATCTTTTCTTTTTGTCCGTCATTGGCCATCTATTCTCTTTACGTTCCCACAGACGGTGCCAAATTGTGGGTGTTGATTTCTAACCACACAACCAAATGAGGAACTCAGTTGGAGAGCACTGACAGAATAGATTAAGCCCAACAACCTACACAGAACATGAGAATCCGGTAGTGGTTCGTCTTCCTGGGGGCATTCTGACAATCAAGTCAGTAATCAATATCTCTCAAAGATAGCAATTTGTGCTTAAACTCATGAGAAAGAACTTACTGCTCACAGTATACCATACATACCTGAGACCCACGGGGGCGCCCTGCTTTTATAGCCAGCATCGACCTGATCCCTGTAGAAGCCTTACTTCAGTGGACTCAGGCTCAATACTCATCCTGGACTCTCGACTAGATAGGGATAAACTCCCTTTGAATCTTATCATTATCCTAACCGAGACCCTCCCTTGTTCTAGGACTCTTGCCCTTATCCAAATATCTCAGATTCCGTTATCTCCGCAGATAACTCCGGCCTTGCCGAGATCATCTCGGCAGCATGACCAAGCCATGTGACACCTCGGCTGACACTCCGGTGCCACCTTAGTCACATGATGTCATTCACAAAATACTTCCCCACATGAATCTAGAGAATTATCATGATATATGCATTGGGGTAATTTTGATCAATGAGACTTCACAAAAAAAAAAAGATAGACAAACCGATTTTATTTTTATCCAATTAATCAAGATGAGTAAAATTGATGTGGCTCACTTCATTACTAATATTTTTATTGTTTTTAAAAAAAAAAATTTAAAAAAAATGTCTAGTACATGCAACAACCTGTCCATGATGGCACGGATCTGTAGTTATTGGCCTAAAGCAATGCATCATATCATGTGTATATATGTATTATTAAAAATAGTATTTGCTCTCAATTTTTCTTTATCTTATGTAGCACATTTTTTTTTCCCCTTTTTTTCTTTTTTTATTAAATGTTACATCAATATATCTTTTTATTAAAATTCTTTTTAAATTATAATATTTAAAAGATTTCTACTTAATCTAAATTACCTATAAACAAAACCTAATAGAATTATACATACTAAAAATACTTTACCAATTAATTTTATTATACTTTATTCACTTTGTTTTTATAAATAAAATATTTAAATTATTTCTTATTTTTATGTCTATCTTATTTATAATATTAATTATATTAAATTTCTCAAATAATTAGAATCACTTTTAATTTTATAGCAATTATTTCTAATATCAAGTTATAATTTAATATCATATATATTTATTTAAGTTAAATTTTTGAAGCACGAAATGTCAAAATTATCAAATGAATGTTTATTTTATTGTGTTATATTTTAATATAATTTAAAATTATTATATATATATAATAATTTTATATATATATAATAAAATCATTATATATATATATATTAAATTTATATTTTTATAGTATGATAGAACTAAAACTATTAATATATACACAAATAATTTATCTAAAATTATTATATGTGTTGATGTAAAACGATATGACTAAGATTATCAAAATAAATATAAAAAAAAAAAACTGTCTATTTTTAATTTTTTTTCTCTCTCCTATGTAGTGCATCTCCTTTTTTTTTTTTTTTTTTTTTAAAAAAAAAAATTCTAGATCAATATACCCTTACCAAAATTTTTTCTAAAATTTTATATTTATAAGACTTCTACATAATCTAAACTACCCATAAACAAAACTTAATAGAATTATATATACTAAAAATATTTTACCAATTAATTTTATTATACTTTTTTCACTTTTTAAAAAAATTAAATATAAAAAATATTTAATTTTATGATATATATATATATATGTAAGTTACATTTTTATAACATAATAGAGCTAAAATTATTAAAATACACATCAATAATATATTTAAAATTAGTATATGTTCTGATTTAAGTAATGCTTTTATAGAATGACACAACTAAAATTATTAAAATAAATAGTTAGAATTATTATTTAAATTTTAAATTATTACTTATTTTTTGCTCCAATTTAATGATTATTTTGAATATTTTATTTAATAAAAAATATAAATAATTTAACTAAATTTTATTAAAAAAATATTTTAAAACAAATATGTTTAGCTCATGCATTGCACGAGTTAGCTGCTATTATATATATATATATATATGGTGTTTTTCTCTTACTTAAGTGACACATTTTAAAGGCTTATTTATTTTTATTTTTAAAAAAAAAATTTACATCAACTTGTCTTTTTCATTTACATATAAAATTCTACACAAATTCAATTTCAATTATAATAGCCAATTTTATATGGACTCTATTTGAGACATACTTATTTTTCTTCTATATAATTATAATTTAATTATTATGATATTTGCAAAAAAAATTATCTCGATATACAAATAAATAAATAAGACAAAATGTATTTAATTATCTACATCGCAAGGATTAAATTAAATTTCTTTTATATTTATATTTTTATCTATTTTATTGATGTCTTAATATTAATTTGTATTAAATTATATATATATATAAGTAAAAAAAAATTCTCTCTCCAATGTGGCATATCTCTCTTCTCTTCTGTTCTTTTTTTTTTTTTTTTAAAGTGCCACATGACATACCCTTATACTTAATTATTTCTAAAATCTAATATTTAAAAGACTTCTACTTAATCTAAAGGAAAAATTAGTGAAACATTCCTCTTCAACTTTGTATAGTAGGAGAGAACCAAGATTTTTTTTTTTTTTTTTTTAATTAGCTAAGATCCCTCAACATTTTCATAGAGAAAATTTGACTTAGAGAAATTTTGTCCGAGTCAGAGAAATTTTGTTCGACTCAAAGAAATTTTGCCCAACTTAGAGAAATTTCGGCCCTGACTCAGAGAAATTTTAAAATTTCTTCAATATGATCATAAAGAAATTTTAAAATTTTTCTATGATATCAGAGAAATTTCTCTATGAAAATTGAAATTTCTTTGAGTCGAGCCAAATTTCTGTAAGTTGGGAAAATTTTATTTGAGTCGATTTTTCTCTGTGAAAATGTTGAGGGATCTTAACTACTATAAAAATATTGTATGTCATTTATCTTATAAAATCTTAATATCAGGGACGTTAAAAAAAATTTCCCTAATCTAAACTACCCATAAATAAAATTTCAAATAATTATATGTACTAAAAAATACTTTACGAATTAAATTTTTTCTACTTTTTTTATTTTATTCAAGTATTCAATTTTTATATAAAAATTAAATATATTTCTTATTTTGTTTGTCTATCTTATTTATATTTTATTATTAATTTATATTGAGTTTCCTATTTAATATGAAATTGTTTATTAGGAAAAATTTATATTTAATGTAAACTTTATATACATATATATAATTATATAAAATATGTATAAACAGTTTAAAAATAGATATTAAAAAAAATCAATACTCTACATAATTAATCTATCTATTTTTTCTTCATCTAACTGCAACATACTTATATATATATATTTTAATAAATGTTATTATAACTTCCATTCTTACTTTTGTTAATTATTATTTCCAACTGAATAAAATAAATAAATAATTAGAATTACTTTTAATTGTATGTTACTATTTTTCTTTCCAATTTAACTATTATTGTTAATGTGAAATTGAGTGTTTATTTTATTATATTATAATTTAATATCATATAAAACCCTTATATATTTATTTCAGTTACACTTATATAGCATGATAGGGCTAAAATTATTAAAATATAAATAATATTTTTATAGAATGATAAGGTTAAGCTTATCAAAATAAATAAGTAGAATCATTCTTTAGAATATTAAAATAAATATTTACGTTATTATATTGAAATTAAGCACAAAAGTATCATATATATATACTAGTGTATGCCCGTGCCTGAAGGCACGGCGTAAATAATGTTCAGTGTAAATAATGTTGCGATTAAAATGTAGTTATAATTTCTACGTATAATGTCAATTAATTAATTAATTTAATGCATCATCAACATTTAATTAATCATGGGGAACATGAATATATTAGAAACAGTGTATGCTGCCACCACACATAAGTCAATTTTGTTTGAATAATTGTAGGTATCATTAAAATTTAGGAAAAATTAACCAAAAAAAAAAAAACTTAAAATTTAATACTTGTAACAAAATAAATTATTGAGTTTTTAATTTTATAAATTTAAATATTAAATTTCTGATTTATTTTCAATCTAAACTATTTTCATGTTTTCAATCTAAACAATCTGAGATCTTTTACGTATTTTACTAAATAATAAATAAAAAATACATGCCATTAACAATCCAAGCAATTTGTCGGTAGGAAGAAGTAGCCATCAGTCTTTTGCGGGGTCTGTCTTTCACATATTTTTTTGCATTTTTATTGAAAAAAATAATAATATATCAACATAATTTGAATAGCACATAAAATAAATAAAGATGTGATAGTGGCCAAGCATTTGAATGCGCAACACAATTAAGAAAACCGACCACTATCTCTTTTCTTACCCTGTTTCTTTTCAATTTCTTCACCATGTCTTCAACAGAGATGAAGAAATAGTCCATGAATTATGAGTGAAAATTTAAATTGGGTTATAGAAATAAAATAAAATGAAACAAAAATAATGACCCATGAGAGACATGCGGGTTGAAGAAAAAAAAATAAAAAAGAAAATGTTGAGACCCAAACCAATGTCAACAGCCCCCACAAACCAATGTCAAGACCCTCGCCTGACAACACAAAAAAGAAAAACAAATATATATTAGTTTAAGGTTTAGAAACACCAACCCATATAAATTGAAAGATGCATAAATAAAAAAATGAAAAAAGAAACAGAACACAAAAAAAGAAAGAGAAATCCAAATACATATCAGTTTAAGGTTTAAAAACACAAATCCAACACAAACACATCAGTTTAAGGTTTAGAAAAACAAATACAAATCCAAATCTTAGAAACACAAACCCAAATTGATGGGTCTTTTTTGCTTTGATTGAAAAGAAACATAATGATTTTCAATACTCTGTTCCAATGCTTTGTGTCTCTTAAGCTTTGTTTCCAACTTTTTCTGTGGTTCCATTGAATGCATACCTAATCACACAAAACCAAACAGAAATCTTAGAAACACAAACACAAATCGAAGCCGAAATCTTAGAAACACAACCTAATCAACAAAAATATATAAAAATAATAATAATAATAACACAAATCCAACACAATGAAACATTGAAAACCATTTGAAAAATCACTTAAGAATATCTTAAAAACCATTTGAAAACCATTTCATGAGGATGAATTATTATTTCAAACCCAAGGATTAGTTTGTATACCATACAAAAATGAGTCAAAAAAAAAAAAAAACCGCTCTTTCAACCCACCTAAATGTTTCAATAAAGTTGCTCTACTAATTTTTTAGCAACTTCACATCTCCTTTCATTCTTACCTTCGTAACACAAACACAAAGTTGCTCACCAATTTGGAAACACAAACACCAATCCAAATCATACCCAAACACGTACCTAATCCTATTTGTTCATTAACAACAACATAATCACCAAATCCTATCCGTTCATCATCATCACACAAAAAAAAATCAAAAAATTAAAAATAAAACAGAGTTGTATGTGCCTCTTCCAAGTACTTCTTCGACCTCTTTGCCACACTCTTCAACCTCTTCATCATGATCATCAATTTGGATAGATCAGAGCCTTTTATATGTACAAATTTTAGCTACAAAAATTTACTTTGCATAGATCAAGTCTTATACATGTATCAAGGCAGAGAAATCGGGCTCTCTCTCAATGAATCCAGTGGTCGTCTCTTACCCCACTTTTTGTCACTCGTTAAAATTATCTGATAAGTCCAACTCATTACATAGCAGTATTTCCTTACTATTGAAATTACATATCAGGTGCCATGTAAACTGAATTTACTAAATTTTTTACTTTCCATTTATCTCATTCATAATCTCCATTTCTTTCCCCAAATATACATTCTATCAAAAAAATGGAAAATTATAGAATAACACATCTATTTTCAAGCTTTTCTAAGTGTACAATCACCAAAATATTCCATGTTGTAATTAAAATGCGAAGAAAAAACAAACAAACAAACAAACAAATAATGGAAGAGTAAAGCTCATCAACTTGTTTCAAATAGATTGTGTCTTAGTTCATAGCACATTTCGAAAGTGTATTCAAATTTTAGCTGTTAACCAAGCTATAATATATAGAGCCAAGATTTATTCTTTGTGACAATGATGTTTGTTCACCAACCAGGATCTGGAATTAAATCCAAGTTGAATTATATTTTAGGGTTCTTCCATATGAACATTAAGCTACCAGCCAATGACTCCGGAGGAGTCATAACAGCCTTCTATGTAAGTTCACATTTACATATATATTCATGCTCCTTGGTATAGGTTATCACTGACAAAAAAAAAAGAAAAAAGAAGCCGATCCAGTGCAAGAAACTCCTGCTAAAAAGGTGTCACTGATAACATAATGTAAATCCTTTTTTTTTTCTTTCTTTTGGCAATTGAAATCGGAAGATAGTGAATTGGATTTTGAGTTCTTGGGCAACAGAAAAGGGAAGCCCATCAGAGTCCAGACGAATGTCTTTTTAAAAGGAAAAGGGGGTAGAGAGCAGAGGATCCATGTATGGTTTGATCCAACCGCGGACTTCCATACTTACAAAATCCTATGGAACCAACATCAAATAGTGTAAGGCAACTACCTAAACGCATTCCAATTTGAAAAATAAACGTATTCCACAAATTGCTTTTGAAAGCTAACTATTTTCAAAAGAAATAAAATCATTATATATGAAAATTGAAAATACCCTGTTTCAAGGAAACATTTTTAAGTTGTCTTTTAAATATGTCTACACAAAGATGAAATTTATTTATTCATTTATTTTGATATTTTCAAACTTTTCATTATTTTTGTTTTTGAAAACAACAAAAACATCGAAATTGAAAATGATATCACACTCCTTAAATCACAATCTGTTAGAGTTCTAACTTATTTTGTTAATCGCCTTTCCCCCCAATAGTTATTTTGTTGATGAATATCCCATTCGAGTTTTCAAGAACAACAGACGCGATGGAGTTGGCTTCCCAACACAACCAATGCAACTAATGGCAACTATATGGAACGGAGATAGTTGGGCCACGAATGGTGGAAAAACTAAAATCATTTGGGCTTACGCACCATTTATAAGTCACTTCCGGGGCTTTGCCATTGACGGATGCCCCTATGACAGCTCTCACAGAAAATCATGCAATTCTTCCAAGTTCTAGTGGAATGGAAAGAATTACTGGCAACTGTCTCCTGACCAAGAAAGAAGACATCAAGTCATAAAGCACAATTATATGTACTATGATTACTGCAATGACAGAACTAAACACCCAACATATCCCCCAGAATGCCCACAGTGATAACAGCCCTTTATTTTCCCATTACATAATCATCTGACGATAAGTGCAGTTTAAAACTATTGAATTCACAATATAATATTATGCTTAATCACTTTCTACTTCTTCTAATTCTCAACCTTCTCTCGGACCTAATACATTTTTCAGGACAACTATTCGGGCCTGTCTTTCTAGTTCTAAATACATGAAATATTGTAGAATTGAGCTGCACCATGTACAAAAATATGCATACAAACATTGATGAGCAATCATTAGAATCAATGCTTCATTTATCAATGCTTCTTCTCATTCATAGCATAAGAATCAACTGTGTCAGAACTTCATACAGTATTTCTTGAGCACAACCATTTGCCACTATCTCACCATCACAACCCTTCCATCAAATTAAGCAAAGCAGAACACTACACAATAGACTTTAGAGCAAAACAAAATGTTCCCAGACAAAATTCAAAATAAGCATTATTTGCATTGGCTCTATAATAAAAAATCACCAAAATGTATGGAAAGTTACTTCATTCAAAATAGGTCCATTAAAAAATTGCACCTTTGCAATAAATACCAATAATAAAATCATGGGCCCAAAAAGAAAGAAAAAAAAAATAAGATAAGTTCATTCAAGAAAAAACTTATGCAAATGTATTGCAACTTAGGCAATGGAAACTTTAACAAAAACTTATTTTTTGACCCAAAAGAAAGAAACTTCAACAAAAACAGTAAAATAAAATAAAAAAACGCGTTTAACATATTGTCAAGTAAGTGAAGAGGGTTTTTGAGTTTATATAATAAGGGAAAATATAAAATGTAAAATTCAAATATAAAATGACTTAAACAGGAAAATTCGAATGAAATGTAAAATTAAAAATAAATTTAAAAAAAAAAACCGTTCTCCCGTATTCAAAAAATATAAAGTATAAAATAAAAAAATCTCAACCATTCAAACAAAATATAAAATAAAAAATAAAAAAAGAACCATTCTCCCTTATTCAAAAATAAATAAATAAATAAATAAAATCAGAGATGGGTATAGATGATTTACTGTCTTTGGGTCCATGAAAATCTGCAGAGAACTTCTCCATCATCCTATTTCACAACAATCAAAACCCAACTATTATAATAATAATAATAATAATAATAATAATAATAACAATAATAATAATAATAATAATAATAATGTATGTGTCTTAGAGTATTCTCACACACATACACCTACACGAATTTGGGATTGGTGTTGTACATGAGTGCATAGTAGATCTATTAAATAATTCAGATTAATTAATAAGATTATGTTTATGTTTTAAAAAAATAAATAGTTAATATGATTTTAATAATTTTTTTAAAAAGTGGAGTTTGATCATGAGTCTATATTTATTCCATTAACTTGATTTTTTATGCAAATGATGTACTCAACAAATCTTATAATATAAATCATTCAATTCATGAAAATATGATCCGAACAAATCTTTAGAGTATGACACTGACACCCATCCCAAATCCACACCTAGAAACCAATATATATCTATGTATAACACATTTAATTATCTAATACACACAAATTAAAGTCAGTACACCTTGTTCAAAAAAAAAAAAAAAAAAAAAAAAGTCAGTACACAAATTAAGACAAATTGTTTTAAACTAAGATCAGAAGAAAAAAATTGTCATAAAGCACAATCAAAAGTTTGGCAATCAGAACAATCTAAGTGATACTTGAGTTAATGTATAATAGAGGTCAAAACAGGGCTCTAACATAAAGCACTTTCAAAAGTGATAATCAAGCTGATGCTCTCTAGCCTCTAGAACTGCAGGCAAGGGAAGTAAACTGTGGAATGAACTATACACATCAATTGTATTTCGGCCTTAATTGATCAATGAAGAATTTATAAATTTTATTGTTATGATTCAAATTGATTGTAGTCATGAATCTTTGATAAGCCATTTTTTATGCTCTCTATCTTCTTTGATAAGCCATTTTTTATGCTCTCTATCTTCTTCTATCTTCTTTTATGCTCTGTTTTAGCTACTACTATTATAGTAGTCACAGATTGAACCCACTATTATCATTCCACAGATTGAACCCACTATCATTCCACAACTTATTATGCTACTATCATGATAAGCCATAATAATAGTAGTCATAGATTGAACCCACTTCCCAGGCAAGGGAAGTAAACTGTGGAATGAACTAAATCAGAATCTATAAATTAAAATCACAGACCAAGAAACTAACTAAAACTTTTAAGAAGATAGAAATTTAGAAGAGTTTATTGAGGGACTTATCTGCCGAAACATGTAGGACATTGATCAAACAGGTGATAGGCTTTCAATGAATGGATACATATTACCAAGATACTTCCCAATTTTCAAGATCCTCTGGCAATCAATGTCTTGCTTTCCATAGAAGAATAAAGCAAAATAATTAAAATTTTTATGTCAATAATACCACAAAAAACAACAAATTCCATTAATATACAACAATCCCCTAAACAAAAAATGCATGCTTTATTAAGGACTCACCCGGACCTCACATCTTCACTTTTGCACCTATGTGATACATGAAGGCTAGCAACAGAGGCGACTTCTCAACAACTCAGAGCACCAAGTTCCCTCCACTGCTCTGGTCTGTCAGGTGCACAGCCTTCTTCCGTGTGCATAGAGGTTGTTTCCATGTAAAAAGGCATAACCACCATAACCAATCTAAAATCTAATTGAATCTGAAATATAGTATGAGACTGAGGAAGCTCATAAGAGTTGAAGATCCAAAACTCTTAAGTGGAGTTGAGATGTTGCTATTGCACGCCACTCCATTTCGCCCAATCTAGAAATTGCATTCCACCATAGCTATTGTGTGAGTGATTTTCTGACCACACTGCCCTCCTTAGCAATTCAGCTGTAGACCACTGGTAGAATAGACGGCACCCTGCTGTCCTGCACAAAAAGAAAAGGCTCCGGCGGTGGTTCTTCCACCCGGGGGCACTCTGACGATCAAGTCAGTATATTTCTCAAAGATAATCAAGTATTCAACTCACAAACTTGAGTATATAAAAACATACCTTAGACCCATGGGGGTGCCTTTCTTTTATAGCCAATACAATCCTAGTCCCAATAGGAGCCTAACTCCAATGGACTCAGGATTACTGCTAATCTGGAACTCCCAGTGGGATTAGGATAAACCCTCTAAGAGTTTCATCTTTTCCCAAACTGAAGTCTTCTCTCAATCTAGGACTCTTGTCCTTTATCCGCTTATCTCGGCTTCCGATATCTTCGGAGATAACCTTGGCAACTCCGAAATCACCTCGGCGTAACTACCACAACACATGGCACCTCGGCTAACACGTCGGCGTCACCTTTGCCACGTGTTGGTACTCAGCAAATATATCCCCACAACTGTCCCCTAGGTTCTATTACCTCGGCATTCTGAGGTGATGGAACCTATATTGATTCTCCTTCTCATACGTCGGCTTGAGAATTTCTCAGCCGAGGTCTTTCATTTCAGGCCGACATGTCTTCTTTCAAGAACAAGAATTCAAATGAACTCTCCATCGCGCATGAGCTATCTTCCAACTATCTGCGCCGCCTGACGTATGCATTGTTCTAGGCGTAATAAATGCCTTATTTTGCCGCCATTACTCTTTTTTGACAAAAACTCTTGCCTCTCCCCTCTATCTCTTCACCTTTTTATTTGTTTACTTGTTTTTTCTCTCTCTAAAGCTCTTTCTTCTTCGAATCTGCCATTACTCTAAGCTCCCAACTCTGCAACTGTCTTCATTCCGCCATTCCTGCAAAGCTTTTGCTACTGTTTCAACCGTCGTCCGTCCTCAGCGAATTTCATTCCGGCCTCACCTTGTCTGGTAAGCAACCGGCGCTTCTTTTCCCAGTCCTTGATCGTTTCTGGAATTTCCTATTTTTACTGTTCTGTTCAAGTATTTAATTTTGTAAATCATTCATCTAAATGCATCTTATTTCATGATTTTGCACATGTCATGAACACTTGCACTTGTTTCACCACTGTTCTTGGCCTTCAACTCTTTGTATTCTTTAGGCTCTTGACAGCCCAACCTCGTTCTTTGATTCTGAAAACTTGTTCTTGTTTCTTGCTTTCTGTGTTTTTCCCAGATTCGAGCCTCCAATCTTTGCTTTCTTAGATTTAGGGTTGGGATTTGTTTATAGAACCTTCAATTCTTAGGAAAAACTGAAACAAACCTTACCAATATATACCTAGGTTTAAGCCGAGGTCCCAGTAACCTTTTAAGAGCACTCTGTTTCTGTAGTCAAATACTTTTACACCAAAATCATGGATATGTGGAGACATAGGGTAAACACCCCAACCAAACTCGAATTCTTTAGGCAAGAGTTCTCTATTCCCGATGATGTTCACCTTAGGCTAGCTGGGGATGATGATTCCATCATGCCTACAGATAATATGATGCCTTTCCCTATTATAGCTTTTGTTGAATGTGGACTTCGGCTCCCACTCAATTCCCTCTTTCGTGAAGTTCTTCACTATTACACCCTGAACCCTATGCAACTCACCATTAACTCCTATAGAGTGCTTAGTGGTATCATAGCCTTAGCCCGGCAGGAGAATGTTAGGATCACCCTCGCCGACATCCAATACTGTTATACTATGTGCACCCTTAACCTGAAAGAAAAAGGTTATGTGTATTACCTCAAGCCGAGGTCTACTGAATTCAAAATTGTAGCCGACCTCCCAGACTCTAACAAAGGGGCCGGAGATGATTATCTTATTGCTTCTGGAAATTGGGAGTTTGGCCCAGACGAAGATGTCCATCTCTACCCTCTTCCTCGAACGGTTAAAGAGGGCAAGGGTAAGAGCCCAGTGTCAATCACTTAGTTGTTCTTTTCATATCCTCAAGACTTTGTCTGTCTCTAATGTCGTGTTCTTCTTTGCAGACGTTCGTAAGCCACCAAAGGACTTCCGCCAGTCCTATTTTCTTGGAAAAGACTTAAAGAAGCTCCTAGACCTTCCGATTCACAAGCACAAGGCTCCATTGGTACTGAATTTCACCCCAACGTACAAGTCCACTTTGCCCGACGTTCCAAGGAGGAAGAAAAAGAGCCTCTCTCCACCTACTGCCACAACTCAAACCGTATCCACATCACGAACTGACCAAGGATCTACATCTGACCCAACGGACTTGCCATCAACTTCGGCCCCATATTTGATACCAATACCCGAACGAAAACGCCGGCGCAGACTCGTCAAAACCGCCGAAATGGTTCGCCCAAGGCCTGTCACCCAAGATCTCCTAGCCGACCTCCCGACCGACGTCGATGCTGTTCCAACCCAAACGATGCCCCCACCTCTGCCGAAAAGAACCAAAAAGGCCCAGCCAAAGGCCAAAGCCATTGAGGTTGAGGCTAAAGACGCCCTGCCTATCTCACAGTTGGCTGAGAGTAAGAAGACTTCCTCTGCTTCTGCAAAAAGGTCTGCGGATGCTCACCCTTCTGAGTCCACAAAAATGAAGAAGCCGAGGTCGTCTTCGGCAACTACATCGAAATCCAAAAAACCAGATGTTCCTTGGGCCCCCCAAATTACTTTGGAAGATAGGCCAATAATGGCCAGTGAGAGTGCCGACAACATAAATGTCGGCGTGGCTCTTAGCACTGCACGGCTTCTTTCTGGTGACTTGGAGCGAAATGCAGGATACGGTGAATATGAGAACTACGCTTTAATGCTCCAACACTCAGTTCAAGTAAGTGTTTCCAGTTTGGTATTTGTTGTTTCTTTCTATTTCATACTTAGAATATTTTCTAACACTTCTGTTTTCTTTCAGGCCATCCAGCACGCCCATTCCTTTTCAATGCAGTCATTCAAAAATCGAGAAAAGTTGGCCGAGATGAAGAAGGAGTTTACCTCCCTTCAGAAGGCCAACAAAAGTCTTCAACAACAAATGAAGAAGCTGGAAGATCAAGCTGAGGCTGCTACTAAGGCCCAACAGATAGCTGAGGAAAAGGCTAAATCTGCTGAAGCTATAAGGAAGGTTGCTGAGGCTGAGAAGAGGGAAGCCGAGGATAAAAAGAACCAGGCCGAAAAGGAGCTCCAGGAGGCGCTGGCCACCAAGGATGCCGAGATCAAGGAGGCTGATGAAAAGAGATACGCTCAGGGTATGGCTGACGTCACTGAGGAATACAAGCTACAGGTTAGGCAGGCATGCAACAGGGGCTTCTCCCTTGGTTGGATGTCCCTTGCCAAGAAGCTTAATATCCCAGATGACTCGCCATTGCGCAAGACTGATGCTATTCCTCTGCCATTCCCTCCTCCTCCTTCCCCAAGTCAACCTGCAGATGAAGATGTATCTGAGTCTGAAGCCGAGGATGTGGATAAGGATGACGATGATGCTCTAGTAAGGAAGCCCAAGGATGCCAATGAGACCAAGTCTCTTCCTCAGGGTGATCAAGTCCTGGACTTAACCCAAGATGAGGAGACTGAGGAGGTGCCCAAGGAAGCTGATCCAGGGCATTTATCATCCGACCTTCTTCTAGCTGAAAGGAGTCTTGATAAAATACTTGAGGAGATCGATGCCGAGGTTGCGGCAGAGAAGGATGCCGAGGTGGTTTTGCAAGAATCTGCCAAGGTAGTTCTCCAAGAATCGGCCGATGTCCAGACCCAGACTGCACCTGAAACTGAATAATCTTAACTTTGATGTTCCCTCTTTTCTCTTTTTTTTTTTTTTGTACCTTTTTGGTTTTCTGGACAATGTATGCTTCCTTTCGTGGCTAGTGTGCCTTTCTTTGTTGTTTCGAAACAATTTTCTTTTAGTTAAGCCGTAGTGCCTTCTTTGTACAAAATTTGCAACAGTTTTTCTCTGAATGTTTTGGTCTTTAATTTCTCTTGATTGCTTTTGCATGGTTCTATACTTAGAATATTTGGCATGCCTTTCAAACTTTGCCTCCTTTGTGCAATCTTCTCGGGGTTACATACCTCGGGTATAGTAATTACAAGTTTTACTTCAGCAAGATTCTGTCCTGCAAGCTTTTCATGAATTTCAACAAGTGTAAAACATATACTATTTAATGTTAACTTTGCCAATTTTCCTCAAGTTATAACAAGTGTTAAACAGTGATCTACTTGTAAATTGCTACAAATTTCAACAAGGGTTTAAACAGTATACTTAGCTTTGCTTCAACCTGTAAATTGCTGCGAATTTCAACAGATGATCATACGTCGGCTTAACTTCAACTTGTAAATTGCTACAAATTTCAACAAGTATTAAGCATCTTTTTTAGCCAACCAGTAGGTTGCCATAAGTCTGTAAGTAATAACATCGGCTTCACTTTGAATTGTAAATTGCTACAAATTTCAACAAGCGAAGAAAAACAGTAATGTCAGCTTAACTCCCACTTGTAAATTGCTACAAATTTTAACAAGTGGTAAACTTTGTATCGGTTTGACCAACTTGTAAATTGCTACAAATTTCAACAAGTGGTAAACTTTGTATCAGTTTGACCAACTTGTAAATTGCTACAAATTTCAACAAGTGGTAAACTTTGTATCGGTTTTGACCAACTTGTAAATTGCTGCAAATTTCAACAAGTGGTAAACTTTGTATCTTTGACTTCTCTCTGCCCCCAATGTGAACCTAAGTTCCACTTAGGTTCTCATTATTCATGTCTTCCAGAAACAATATGTTTAACAATCATATGCATTTGAAGAATTCTGAAAAGATTTTATTGATGACATCGGCCAAAAAATAGTGAACATCTAATGATAGAAAAATTTCAAATTACAAGTGTTCCAAGGTCTTGGTAATGCTTTGCCCTCATTGTCTTCAAGCCGATAAGCTCTATTGCCTAATACCGAAGTAATTCTGTAGGGTCCTTCCCAGTTTGGGCCAAGCTTGCCTTCTCTGGGATCCTTCTTGTTGCCGACGACTTTCCTCAAGACTAAGTCGCCGACTTGAAAATCTCTTAGATTGACCTTCTTGTTGTAGGTTCTGGCAAGCTGTTGCTGGTATACTGCAAGCTGAATTGCAGCCTTCTCTCTTCGTTCTTCCAAAAGATCCAGATCTCGGGCTAAAAGTATATCATTAGTCCCATTCTCAACTCCCTGGGTTCGGATCCCTGGGATGCCGACTTCCAGTGGAATGACTGCTTCTGTGCCATAAGCCATGGCAAAGGGGGATTCCCCTGTTGATCTTCTCGGCATAGTCCGATATGCCCAAAGCACGTTGGGCAATTCGTCTACCCACTTCCCTTTTGCTGCCTGCAGTCTCTTCTTTATTCCATCCAAAATTACTTTGTTGGATGCTTCTGCTTGCCCATTGCTTTGGGGAAAACTTGGTGTTGAGAAGTAATTCTTGATCTTGAATTTTGCACAGAAGTTTTTGATGAGTTTGCTATCAAACTGCGTTCCGTTGTCGGGAACGATGGCTCTTGGAATGCCAAATCTGGTGATAATGTTTTTTCATATGAAGTTTTTGACGTCTACATCTCGGATTTTGGCAAGAGGTTCTGCCTCTATCCACTTTGTGAAGTAATCCGTTGCTACCAGCAAGTATTTCCTCTGCCCAGTTGCTTGGGGAAGTTGTCCAACCAGATCCATGCCCCATTGGGAAAACGGCCAGGGGCTGGATACTGGATTCAAGTCAGCGGCTGACTAATGAATCAAAGGTGCAAACCTTTGGCATTGTTCGCACTTCTTCACGTATGCTTCTGCATCTTTTTGCATGTAGGGCCACCAATACCCCTGGGTAATGGCTCTATGGGCTAGTGATCTGCCCCCAGCATGGCTTCTACAAATTCCTTCATGAATTTCATATAAAAAATCTTCAACCTGAAAAAGGTGTACGCACCTTAAAAGGGGTCCAGTGAAGGACCTTCTGTAGAGATGTCCGTCCTTGGTCAGGATGAATCTTGCTGACTTCAATCTGACTTTGTGTGCCTCTTTGCGGTCTTCTGGCAGCTTTCCTTCCTTCAGATATGCAACAATTGCGTCCATCCAGCTTGGCCCCATGTCCACACACATTGCTTCCTGCTTTGTGTTCTGTGGTTCTATGCTTGGGCCCGACATATAGTCAATCATAATTGTTCTTGTTTTTCCAGTCTGCATTGAACTTGCCAGGTTGGCCAACGCGTCGGCGTGGCTGTTATCATCTCGGCTTACTTGAAGAAGTCGGCAGTTCTGAAATAGTTCGGCCAATCTGATGACCTCTTTTGCATATGCCGACATCCTCTCGTCTCTGGCTGCAAATTCTCCTGTTGACTGGTTAACAATTAACTGTGAATCACAAAAAACTATTACCTCATCTGCTTCTACTGCTGCTGCCAGCTTTAGTCCTGCAATTAATGCTTCGTATTCTGCTTCATTGTTTGAGGCCTTGAACCCCAAACGGATGGACTGTTCTATTATTTCTCCATCTGGAGATATCAGCAGTACTCCTACCCCTACTCCTTGCCGGTTTGAACTGCCATCGACAAACAGTCTGAATGAGTCGCCGATGTAGATGCTGCAGGGTCTGAGTTTTTTCTTCTTTTGCTCCCTTGCCTTGGGCTGGGATTCTCCTTGCTTGCTGGGGCCATGTTCATCTCGGCTCAACGGAGCCCGATGTTCAATGGATTTAGGTGTGAATTCCACCACGAAGTCGGCCAAAACTTGGCCTTTAATTGCTGTTCTTGGCCTGAATTCCAGGTCATACTGGCCCAAGGCCACCGCCCATCTTGCTATTCTTCCGGTTAAGTCTCCTTGTTGCAACAAGGACTTCAGTGGGTGTTCTGTTAGCACCACAATCTTGTGCGCTTGGAAGTAATGGTTTAACTTCTTTGAGGCCATTACTAAGGCTAGCATTAATTTCTCCCGTGGTAGATACCTTGTTTCAGCGTTAGCCAAGGTTTTACTTACATAATAGACAGCCTTCTGTTCTCCTTGCTCTTCTCGGATTAGTACTGCACTTACTGCGTGTTCTGACACGGCTAAGTACAAAAACAACTCCTCCCCAGGTTCAGGTGTTGAGAGGACTGGAGCCGTGGTTAGATATTTCTTTAGGTCGGCTAAAGCGGCCTCACATTCTTCAGTCCACAGGAAGTCTGCGGTCTTTTTCACCAAGTTGAAGAAGGGTTTACACTTGTCTGAGCTTCGGCTTATAAACCTGTTTAGGGCTGCGGCCCTTCTAGTAAGCATTTGTACCTGTTTTGCCGACGTTGGACTCTGGAGATCTAAAATGGCCTTGATCTGATCTGGGCTGGCCTCTATTCCCCTTCTTGTTACCAGGTACCCCAGGAATTTCCCAGATCCAACTCCAAATGCGCACTTTGATGCATTGAGTCGGAGCCGATATGTTTTGAGAATTTCGAATACCTCTTTTAGGTCGGCAAGGTGACTCTTTGGCTCCTTGGTCTTCACGACCATGTCATCGATGTAGACTTCTACCGTTTGGCCAATCAAGTGTTTGAACATTTTGGTTACCAGCCTCTGGTAGGTCGCTCCTGCGTTTTTCAGCCCAAAAGGCATCACTCTGTAACAGTACAGGCCTTTTGGGGTGATGAACGCCGTTTTCTCCTCATCTGGGGGGTACATGGCTATCTGGTGGTACCCCCTATAAGCGTCCAGGAAGCTCATTCTTCCATGTCCACATGTGGCATCTACCAGTTGGTCAATCTTGGGTAGAGGAAAGCTGTCTTTGGGACAGGCTTTATTCAAGCTTGTAAAATCTACGCAGACCCTCCATTTACCGTTTTTCTTTTTTACCA
This sequence comes from Camellia granthamiana, assembly GCA_036172215.1. Lineage (NCBI taxonomy): Eukaryota > Viridiplantae > Streptophyta > Magnoliopsida > Ericales > Theaceae > Camellia > Camellia granthamiana. The sequence goes on from CM069910.1 coordinate 79,613,495, forward strand.
CCACCATGTTTGATAGCCACATTGGATAATTGACTTCTCTGATGGCCCTGGCTTCTAGAAGTCTGTCTACTTCTTCTTCCACTGCTTCGACGTGCATCAACGTCGGTCTTCTTGCTCGTTGAATTACAGGTTTAGCCGACCTATCGACGTTCAGTCTGTGACATGTGACCTCGGGGTCAATGCCAGGCATTTCATAGGGTGTCCAGGCGAACACCTCTATGTTTGTTCTCAAAAAGGCTTCCAGTTCTTTTTCTTCTTCTTCGGCTAAGCCTGAGCCGAGAAGAAAGAAGCGTTCTTCGTCGCCCTCCTGGATGAGGATTTTCTTTAGTGTTTCCTCACTCTTCTCGGCCAACTCCTTGCCGACATCGTCTAGGACCTCCATGTCCTCGTCTTCAATCTCCGCCTTCCCTGGTTCTTGTATGCTGCAGGTTGTTTTCATTGCTGCCATGGAGCAATTTTTTGCTTGTAGCTGGTCTCTTCTGACTTCTTCAATCCCATGTTCTGTTGGGAACCGTAATAGTTGATGCAACGTTGAGGGAACTGCCCACATTGCATGCAACCATGGCCTTCCCAATATGATATTATAAGGAGAGGGCGTATCAATCACGATGAATTCTGTCCTGATTTTCTTAGTGCCGGCCTGTACTTCCAAGTTTGTAGCGCCTAGTGGCCACGTCGGCGTTCCATTGAAGCTGACCATCGGGCCATTCGATTGCTCCATGTCGTCTGGGTGAAGGCCTAGCTCCTTGTAACATCTAACATACATTATGTCACAAGAGCTGCCTTGATTTATTAGGATGCGTTTTACTTGGCACTCCCCAACCTGGAGGGATACTACCAAGGCATCATTATGTGGGTGCTGTACCATCTCTAGGTCAGCTTCGGTGAAGGCTATCATCGGTCCTTGATACTCCGCTGGCCGATGTCTTTTTTCCCCGACTTGGTAGACATGCTGCAGATGCCTTACCCTTTGAGTCTCTCCTCTGACTTCATTCTCGTTAACCTTTGAGTGGATCACATTAACTATCCGAGGTCCTTCTGCCCGAGGTTGCGGAGGTGGTGGAGCTGCTGGAGCCTGAGGTAGTCTTGCCTGTTCTTCTCTTGTTCTGGCTTCATCGATAAGGTCTCTCAAGTGGCCTTGCCTTACCAGATCTTCCAAGTGTGCTTTTAGGGCTCTACAGCCCTGTGTTGTATGTCCGTTTTCATTGTGATAAGCATAATGTCTGTCCATGTTTCTTCCCATAAATTCTCCCGGTTCCCTTGCTGGCGTTCTTAAATAGGGCTGGTTCCGAATTTTTCCTAGGACTTTTTGAATTGGAATTTGGAACACGGTGGTCACTGCCTGTTTGGCCTTTAACTCTATCTCTGTTTTGCTGAATCCGTTGTTACTTCGGCCTCGCTTCGGCGAGCCGTTCCCTTTTTCCTGTTTGACTTCCTTGTGGGCCGATGTATCCTCCTCGGCTCGGGCATACTTTTCGATCCTTGCCATGAGTTCTTCCATGCTCTTTGGTAATGTCTTTGCCAAAGATTTTCGCAGCGAACAGTTATCTTTCAGGCCGTTCTTGAAGGATACAACCGCCACCTCCTGGTTGCACTCGGGTATTCGATTGAACACCTTGTAGTATCTTTTTGCATAGGCCCTAAGGCCTTCATCCTGGCTGATCTTTAGAGCCATTAGTGCATCCACCCTTAATGGCTGTAGCTTGTTTGTTACGAACCTGGCCACAAACATCTCGCCCAGGCCTTCCCATGTCTTTACGCTTCCCTTCGGCAGTTTGTGGAACCAATCTGATGCAATTTCCCCAAAGGACGAGGGGAACACTTTGCAGAGTAATGGCTCGTTTCCGCTGTATAGTGCCATTGAGTTAAAAAATAATCCAACGTGGAAGTTAGGGTCCGACTTACCATCGTATATTTGAAACCTCGGCATACTGAATCTTTTCGGTGCTTCAAATTTGTCCAATTCTACCGAGAACGGTGTCCTCGGCTTCACGGGTGAGGTTACCTCGGCTTCAGCGTTCTGTTCCTTCCTCTTGAGGTAGTTTCTCAAGTCTTCTTTACTCCTCCCTGGAGCCCGGCTATCTATGGACTTCAGTTTCTTCGGTACACTACTCTCAGCCTCGTGATGGGCCCGTTTTGATCTTTCTCTGTGGGTTGTGTCAAAGCAGAGTGCCTGCCCTTGAATACGCCGATGTTCTTTGCGCTCCTGATCTTTTGTATGATACGTCCTCTGGGACCTCTCTTTTCTCGGCTCTTCCTGTCCGACCTCCCTAGAGGTCTAGTGGGAGTGTCTTCCACTCCTGGCGTGCCGAGGTGCTAAAGGGATTTGTCCCCACTTCTGGGTGTTGGCTGCTGGGACTGGTGTGTCATGCAGTGGAAAGGGTGGCTGCATGACATTGTTTTGCATCATGAAGTTGACGACTAATTGTAGGTCTGCCAACTTGCCCGCCAATTCTTTCACTTCTTCATCCCTCCGTAGGCACCTATCCCTCCATACCTGGAGGTTATCTTCGTTGTAGTATTTGTCCTGGTCTGGCTTCTTTGAAGTGTCGCCCTCCTGGCCGATGCTTTTTCCTCCGAGCCCCTGGTCGCGGGCTTCTCTGTTGTGGTTGTCTCCTTCAATGTCAAGGTCGATAGGCCTGCCACTCCCAGCGGGAGCGTCGTCCCCAACCTTTTCTTTCTGTGTGTTACTGGCCATCTAATCATCTTTCGTTCCCACAGATGGCGCCAAATTGTGTGAGTGATTTTCTGACCACACTGCCCTCCTTAGCAATTCAGCTGTAGACCACTGGCAGAATAGACGGCACCCTGCTGTCCTGCACAAAAAGAAAAGGCTCCGGCGGTGGTTCTTCCACCTGGGGGCACTCTGACGATCAAGTCAGTATATTTCTCAAAGATAATCAAGTATTCAACTCACAAGCTTGAGTATATAAAAACATACCTTAGACCCATGGGGGTGCCTTTCTTTTATAGCCAATACAATCCTAGTCCCAATAGGAGCCTAACTCCAATGGACTCAGGATTACTGCTAATCTAGAACTCCCAGTGGGATTAGGATAAACCCTCTAAGAGTTTCATCTTTTCCCAAACTGAAGTCTTCTCTCAATCTAGGACTCTTGTCCTTTATCCGCTTATCTCGGCTTCCGATATCTTCGAAGATAACCTCGGCAACTCCGAAATCACCTCGGCGTAACTACCACAACACGTGGCACCTCAGCTAACACGTCGGCGTCACCTTTGCCACGTGTTGGTACTCAGCAAATATATCCCCACAGCTATTATTGGCAAATCGCACTCCCACAGTAAAAGCCATCGCACTCCGATGCAGGTAGAGAGAGAGAGAGAGAGAGAGAGTTCAAAATTGAAATGAGAGAGAGAGGAGATGAGTACCGTTGATGCTCAAAGAGCATTTGGACGGGAAATAAAGACATCTCAACCATTGACATCTCAACCATTGAAGTTGAGATGAGACAATTTAGACTATTGGATCAAAATATATCTCACATACATTTTAAGACATTTTCAAAAAGCCTCTTGCCTTATTATATAGAATATATATATATATATATATATTTAAATTACATTTTCATTTTCATAGTTTAACAAAATGAAAATTATACTGCACACTTCGTAATATATTTTTAAATAGTTTCTATATATGTATATATAAATATATACATAAATAATTTTATCAAAATTATTAAATATTTATTTATGCTATAATTTCTATTATAATAAAATTTATATTTTTATTTTGCAATGCATATATTACAACATATTTTTAAACATAATAAATATGTAGACATATATAAATAATTTAATTTAATTTTATAAAATATTATTTAAAAAGGAAAAAATTAACCCAAACATCACACGGGTCAACTACTAATCAGTTATAGCCTAATGCATCACGCTCACGCATGCCTATTATGATGATTTCTAGTTAAATGGTTGATTGATGACTAAATACTATATTACTACTGTGTTGCTTATTTATATCAAATTAAAAAATTAAAATTAATAATGCCTAGGTTATCCTGCCGCAATTTGATTGTTTACTTTACTTATCAATGTGCAGGTGGGAACCAAATGGTCCAGTTACTTGGTCCGAATAGGGGTGTAAAAAAAAAAATTGAATAAAATCAATAACTGAAAACTAGTGAAATATTTTTCTTTAATTTTAAATAGTAAGAGGTTTAATATATTTTTTCTTATTAGTTAAAGTCTTTCAATAATATTATTAGAGAAATTTCAACGCATCATAGAGAAATTTTTTTTTTTTTTTTTTTTGTGAAGAGCTCAAAGAGAAATTTCTCTGTCACAAGCTAGAAATTTCTCTGTAAAAAGGTTAAGGGACCTAACTATTATGAAAATATTGTATGTCATTTAACTTATAAAATCCTAATATTAGAGATCTTAAACTAAAAATCCTATAAATTAATTGGATTGATTTTTCTAATGGGATAATTCAGTTTTTAATTGTAAAAAAATTAAGAACAATTTATTATGATTGGTTGACAGATTGAAACTTAAAAGGACTAAATAAAATCGAACTTAATCGAACCAGATCATTTTTATTAACTTTGTTTGTTATAAATATTTTTTTGTTTTTAGTGAATTTGTTTAAAAAAAATATTTTTTCACAAATATTTTATTTTTTAAGTGTATTTGGATTAAGTAAATATAAAAATAATAATTAAAATATAAACAAATACTATAAATAAAAACATGAAAAATATAAAGCACAACTTTCATTTTATAATATGGAAAATGTCTCGTAACTCAAATTTTGTGGCTCAAAAGTGGCTCAAATGGCCAAAACGACGTCGTTTTGGCCATTTGAGCCACTTTTGAGCCACAAAATTTGAGCTACGAGACATTTTCCAAATTGAAATGAGAGGGATGAGTGAGACACACTCATTAAACATTATGGGTGTGTTTGATTGGGGGATAAGGGGGGGACCTATCTACTATTTGGACTCCATGTCTGGCCTCTCTCCTTATCCGTTGTTTGATTTTTTTTTAGTCCGCTGGACTCCATGTCCGGCCGGACTCCATGTCCCCCATATGGGGGACTATCCTGTCCTGGGGGGGTGTAGGATTGTTTTGGGGGGACTAATCACTATTGGGATTAGATGCGAAAATGACAATTTTGACCCTCTACTATTTAATTATGTATTATATTTAATAAAATTCAATAAAATTTAAATGTCTCAATTTAAAAATAAAATAATTTTATTTAACTTTTTATTAATGTTTTATTTATTTAATTTTTTTAAATAATTTTTTATAGATATTTTATTGATGTTTTATTTTCAAATTTTGTTTATAATTTGTTTAATTTCATTATTTAAATTGTAACATGTGTTTTATTATTGTGTAAAAAAAAATAAATTTAGTGGTTATTTATTTATTTAATTGTGTAAAAAAATAAATTTATGTAAAAAAAATAATTTTAATTTATATTATTAAATTAATGACATTTTTTGTATGTAAAAAAACAAACACAGTAACGTTTTGTATGTAAAAAAAATAATGATTTGTTATATAGTAATGATTTAAAACAAATTTTATTGATATTTTATTTATTTATTTATTTATTTATTTAAAAAAATAAATTTATTTAATTAAAAATAATTAAAATATTAAAAATATGTTTAATATTGTTATTCCTTAGTAAACAATTGAAAAAGGGCAAAATAGTCTTTTGTTCATTTATCCTATCCAGTCCGTCCAACCAAACGTTGGATTCACTAAAAATAGTCATTTCCAGACATCTAATCCCATGAAAAAACAAACACAGGATACATATCCAATCCGACCAAATAGTCCGGGGGATTCACAGTCCCAGGACTCAAGTCTGATGGATTCTAATCCCCCCTTATCCAGTCCGCCCGGGTGTGTTTGATTGGGGGGATAAGGGGGGGACTATCCACTATTTGGACTCCATGTCCGGCCTCTCTCCTTATCCGTCGTTTGATTTTTTTTTAGTCCGCCAGACTCCGTGTCCGGCCGGACTCCATGTCCCCCATATGGGGACTATCCTGTCCTGGGGGGGGGATTGTTTTGGGGGGACTAATCACTGTTTGGATTAGATGCGAAAATGACAATTTTGACCCTCTACTATTTAATTATGTATTATATTTAATAAAATTTAAATATCTCAATTTAAAAATAAAATAATTTTATTTAACTTTTTATTAATGTTTTATTTATTTAATTTTTTAAAATAATTTTTTATAGATATTTTATTGATGTTTTATTTTAAAATTTTGTTTATGTTTTATTTAATTTCATTATTTAAATTTAATAGATGTTTTAATAGATGTTTTATTTAAACAATTAAATGTTTAATTTCAACAATAAATAATTTCATTTATTTAAATTATGTTTTATTTAAACATTTAAACATCTGTACATCAACATGTTTATTAAATTATTTCAACATCTGTACATCAACATGTATATTTATTTAACATCTATTAAATTATGTTTTAATACATCAACATTTGATTACATCAACATTTGTTAATTGTTAATTACATCAACATTTGTTAATTGTTTAAACATAATCTGTACATCAACATTTATTTAATTGTTAATTGTTTAAACATAATCTGTACATCAAAATAATTTCAATGTTAATTGTTTAAATAAAAATTTAAACATTTAACCATTAGTATGTTTAATGTTTACTAAAAATTTTTATTTGTTTAAATAAAAATAATCTGTACCTGTCAAAAAATTTTATCAATATTAGTATGTTTAAATATCTTTAAACAAAATTTAACCATTAGTATGTTTAATGTTTACTAAAAATAATTAAAATATTAAAGATATGTTTAATATTGCTATTACTTAGTAAACAATAGAAAAAGGGTAAAATAGTCTTTTGTTCATTTATCCTATCCAGTCCGTCCAACCAAACGTTGGATTCACTGAAAATAGTCCTATCCAGACATCTAATCCCATGAAAAAACAAACACAGGATACATATCCAATCCAACCAAATAGTCCGGGGGATTCACAGTCACAGGACTCAAGTCCGATAGATTCTAATCCCCCCTTTTCCAGTCCGTCCAATCAAACACACCCATATGTGCGTACGTTTTTATCTTTTTCAGTTTGTTTCTTAATTTTTTTTTTTTTTTAAATCGGACTAAATTTTTGTACACAAATTGGACTAAATTGAACTAGGTAATTTCTATAGTTGATCACTCCTATACATTTTAATTAATAATCTTTAGTAAAACCTTAATTTTGTTTTACTAGCAAGTCGATCTAAAAGTGATAATGGAGCGTTACATATATATTTCAGATTTTGAGTTGTCTAAGTACTTTTTTTTAGTTGAATAATAGCAAGAATTGAATTCGAGTTTGAAAATTCAAACTCAGCTTGCATTGAATTAAAAAGGCAGACCTATTATATCATTTAATTTTTTTTATTATTATTAAATTGCATGGTAAGATATTATTTAATCAATTTCTTCATCATTATGTCCAAATAAGGAAATAAATCATAAGTATCCATAGAAGATATGATATAAAACGTGGATAAAAAATCGGTGATATATACATTTCTCTTTAAAAAAATGATTAATCACTATAACAAATTAAAGTTTTAAAGGCAAAAAATTGAAGATAAAATCTACTTTTAAGAATGAAATATCTTAGCTGTCAAAAAAATTATTGTTGTCTTTTCAGTGACGAACTTTGTCATTCAGTAATGAATTACTATCTTAGGACCAAAATTATTATCTAAAAAAAGCAAACCTTTTGGCAAGTAATTTGTCATTTATTATTTATGTTTTTAAGATTTTGTTGCTAAAAATCATTTTTTAACTTTTTAGAATGATTTTTTCTTGATGACTCACATTATGAATGAAATTGTTGCCTTAAAGATTTTTATAACAAAATTTATTTTTGAAAATGAAAAATTTTAGTCTCTAAAATACTTATATATTATAATGAATATTATTCAAACTAAAAAACCTTACAAACTTTTATTATTCATTGATATAGCATTTATTATATTATTTAAGTGGATTCTATTCAAATTTCTCACATGTTACAAAGTGTGGCTGTATAAAAGATTTTGAATTAGAAGAAAAATATGACTCTTGGAGTGTAGAAGATTTTTAACAAATTGTTAACTTAGAATTAATTTTCACAAAAATAGGAAAACTGAAGAAAAAACCAGTATATAGAAGAACAAAAAAAATGATTTAGATGAAATAATAAGATTAGCTGAAACAATAGAAATTTTAGGTGAACAGTCCATGAAATATTGGGAAAGAAATAAAATTTTAGCTAGTTTAGATATCAAAAATAAAAACTCTAGGATTGCATCAGCACAAATAGATCATATGCCAGCAGACACAGAAGAATTTAGAATACAGATTAAGGAGTTATTAGATTTAGGAGGAATTTGACCAAGTACTAGTCCACATAGAAGCGCTGCATTTATAGTAAGAATTCATACAGAAATAAAAAGAGGAAAAGCTAGAATGGTTATGAATTATAAAAGATTAAATGATAACACAGAAGATGATAAATACAATATACCAGATAAAGATCAGCTTATAAATAGAATACAACAGAAAGAATATTTAGTAAATTTTATTGCAAGTCAGGTTTTTGGCAAATAAAAATAGAAAATGAAAGCATACCTTGGACAGCCTTTTATTGCCCACAAAGACATTATGAATGGCTATTTATACCTTTTGGACTTAAAAATGTACCTTCTATATTTCAGCGTAAAATGGATATTATATTCAACAAATATAGTTTCATATTGGTGTATATAGATGATATATTAGTATTTAGCCCAGATAAAAAATAGTCATATATATCATTTATATATAGTATTAGAAGAATTTATAAACAATGGAATAATAATTAGTAAAAGAAAAATGGTATTAAATAAACTTCAAATAGAATTTTTGGGAATGGAGTTAGGAGATAGAAAAATCATACTACAACCGCACATAGTTAAGAAAATTTTAGATTACCTAGATAAATTAGAAGATACGAAACAACTTCAATCATTTTTAAGGATTTTAAATTATGCACGAATGAACATTCCTAACATTAGCAAAATAATAGGACCTCTATATAGCAAGACCACACCCACAGGGCAAAAATATTTTAACCAACAAGATATAGCTTTAGTAAGAAAAATTAAAGACATTTGTAGAAATTTACCCGACCTACAACTTCCATTAAAATCAGAATATATAGTCTTAGAAACAGATGCAAGCCAATTAGGATGGGGAACAGTACTATTAGCTAAACCTAGCAAATATGATAGTAAAAATAAAGAGTGCATTAGTAGATATAGTTCTGAAAAATTTAAAGAAAAAGATACAACCATGACTAGCTTCGATTTTGAAATATTAGGAATAGTATATGCAATAAACAAATTTAGATTATTTTTACACAAGCCCTTTACAATTAGAATAGTGTGATAACCCTCACCACTGATTACTGATTAAGCACTGATTACTGCTAAACTGAGACTGATTATGATTGATAATTGAATTGATTGAAATACTGAACTGACTGACTGAGAACTGAGACTGATTGATTGACTGTAACTGTTTAAATGCATTTTCTACCTTTTGATTGTTAATCGATCTGTTCATGTTCTGTAATTTAAACTGCAAATTGAAGGCCTTATCTGCGCCCGAATCGGAAATGGATCAATGCTTTATGATCATTGGAATTTATGTGAATTAAGGGTATATTTAATTGGAGAGTGATTTGGAATGATTAAATTAGATTAAATAGTGTTAAATCATAGAATTGATTTATCTACCAAAATGCCATTGTGAGTGGAGCACTTAGGCAACACATATATTGAGCCTTTATACACTCAAACAAGCATTTTCAACAGCCCATTTCCTTGCCTTAGCCGAATTTAGAGAGAGAGAAAGTGAGAGAATTGAGCTCAACTTGTAGATTTGTTTGGGAATTGAAGAAATTGAAGTGTAGATTGTCAATTGAGCTCCTAGACTTGTAATTGAGGATCTAGGTAAGGAAATTCAACCTCTCATTGTTGTCTTTAAATTGATTCTAGCATGGTTCATGTCAAATTGAAGAGCTAGTCTTGAATTGGTTCTATAATGTTGGATTGTAGCTCAAATCTTACATGTATGTGTATATTGAAGAGTTTTGAGGATGTAGTTCATAATTCCTCACATGCATGTTCATGTTTTGAGAGTAGATCATGGATTCATCATGATTTTGGAAGTCTAGACTCATTTGAACTTGCTTTGGAGCTTTGAAGTTGATTGGATTCATGGACATTGCATGTTCATCATGTTCTTGAGAATTGATTTGAAAATGAGTTTAAATAAACTACCCTTGGGCTTTGATTTTATAAATTGAGCTTGGAATTATATAATATTATGAGTTTACAAGAGTTTTTCAGAAATTCAGCCCAAGAGGATCGATTTTGATGCTTTGAAACTTGATTTTGATCTTGGAGTTCAAATCTGGAATTTCCAGATTTTGGTCTCCCGCTCGAGCGGGGGAAGTGACGCTCGAGCGGGGAAATCGAGCTCCCAGCATCTTGCACTGTTTTACAGTCCACTCGAGCGCAGGATTGCACGCTCGAGCGGAGGCAGGTGTCACACGCTCGAGCGGAGGAGTTGCTGCTCGAGCGGAGACCTTTGTCAGCATGTCCGCTCGAGCGGGGAAACCCACGCTCGAGCGGGACCTCTGATTTTTTGAAATTCTGAAAATGTTTTCTGAGTGCATCTTTGCATCCTCATCCCATTCTAGGCATTCTTAGGCCTAGTTTAAAGCATCTTAATGAGGATTAGATGTAGAACACACCGAGGCAAATTAGGGATTAAGTTTTTATCTTTCCCTAACTGCATAGCTTAGTGTGTGTTCAATCTGTAACTATGTAGGATTGGCTTCCAGAGACGCGCTCTAGCTTACTGTAGCCCAGAACTCTGTGAGTAACAATTGTGTAAAGATATGTTCAAAATGATTATCTTCTGAACAACTGAACTCTACTGTTTTCTGAACTGTTTACTGTTAACTGAATGAATGTATGTCCTATATTCTGAACTGTATTGTGGCATCTTTAGCAACTACTGTTTACTATTACTGCTACTGTTACAGAGGTCTCTGTCGGTTCCCTCGTTGGAACCACTACTATTTACTGATTGATGACCATCAACTGACTGTTCGGTCTTTTAAGACCTACTGTTTACTGTATTGCTACTGTCACAGATACCTCTAGAGCAAAGTGCTGCACAGACCTAAGTGCTACAGTGTAAGCCACCTCTAGAATCTGTGCGAGACACCTCTTGAGTCCATACTGGGCTTTAAGCCAATCTGTGAAATCTGGAGCAAAGTGCTGCACGGACCTAAGTGCTACAGTGTGAACCACCTCTAGAATCTGTGCGAGACACCTCTTGAGTCCATAAGAACTGTACTGTTACTGTTACCGTTACTGTTACTGTACTGTTACTGTTACCGCTACTGCACTGTTACTGTACTGTACTGTTACCGTTACTGTTACTATACTGTTACTGTTACCACTACTGCACTGTTACTGTACTGTACTGTTACCGTTACTGTCACTGTACTGTACTGTTACCGTTACTGTCACTGTACTATACTGTACTGTTACCATTACTGTTACTGTACTGTTACCGTTACTACTACTGTACTGACACTGTACTGATACTGCTACTACCACCGTACTGTTTTGCTATCGGATGTGCCACGTACAATTACTAGGATTTCTGAATGACTGATATGACATGAAGTATAAGCCACCGACTGTATAACTGATTTACCGAGGCAAACGACTGTTTAAAATACTGAAAGGACATTCTTTCTTAACCCCTTTATGCATTATGTTATTCACTGGGCTTTAGCTCACTGCTCATATATATATGTAGGTGTACAGGCACCGGACCGTGGCTAGAAGCGTCGGGGTAAACTCCAGTTTTGTCAAGCCAACCTTTGTGCCTCACTTTGAGGTTCCAGTACTGTTCAAGCTATGGCTTAGAGGTGTTTTAATCTCCCCGCCTGTCTCTGTATCTGTGATGTACTACTGTATAGACCGAATATTTTGCACTGTACCGTACTGTTTAATAGGGACTAAGGCCTCGTTTGGGAACAGGCTAATTTAGTAACTTTTTGGCTATTTGGCTAAAATGTGATGTAAAAAAAATTAGTATGTTTGGGATGACTTTTTGGCTTTTTACGAAAAGATGTGCAAAAAGTAGAGAGAAAAGGGAATCTTTGACTTTTTGGTATGGGTTGTTGGCTTTTTGACTTTTTTAGTAACTTTTTGGCTTTTTGGCTAAAATAGCCTCTTGCCAAACGAGGCCTAAGTCCCTGTACTGAATGATTGTATATATGATGCATACTATTCTGTACTGACTGTATATATGTATGAAAAGTCTTTTTGCATACAGACTGTCACAGCTCATTGAACATTGTTTATTTACTATATTGGCTTCTGCCATATCCCTGTATTCTGTTTTACTGTATTACTGTTAAGCAGGCCTTCAGTAATCTCGGATTACTGGCCGGTTACGGTGCTAAACTCGTAGGGGCGGGTTTGGGTCGTGACAAATAGACTGCGAAGCTATAGTTAGATTTCATAATAAACTTAATGAACGTAAACTTAGTAGTAGAAGATGGGCAAAATTTTTAGATTGTATAGTAGGATAAGGATATAAAGTAGAATTTGAACATATTAAAGGAAGTGATAATAAGTTAACAGATTGTCTAAGTATGAAAATTTATTTAGAAAAAGAAAATAATCGGTTTAAATTTTGTGCAGATAATGAAGAACAGCAAAACAATGAACTTTGGAGGATTTGCTCTTCCCATTTATGATGGCAGAAACAAGTTCAAATCATTAACAGGAATTGAGCTAGACCCAGTTCAACAGTGTCTTTTAGATAACCTTTGGAACAACCTTAACCACCCAGCCAAACGTTTGTCAGCTTTAAATTCTCTTAGTATATATTTTTCAAAAATCCAGAACAAACATTTGTCTAAAAACTTTTCTTTCTATGTAGTTGCTAAAGGAACTGGTATTTACCATAACTGGATGGAAGTTGAACCTTTAGTTAAAAATTTTCTCATACCTCAATTTAAGGGATTTTGTGATTTTGAGCCAGCCAGTACATATTCCCGCAGACAAATAGGAACCAGTTATTTTATTAGCCAAATAGCTAAAGATTATCTGGGCACATTGAGCAAGATACAGTCAACTATTCTTGCAACTAGTGGAGTTCCAGTTAGCCAGATAACAAGAAGCAGCTTCCCTCCAATCAGGACTAAATGGTGTTGTTGGGCCCGTAGGGGCCCACTACGGGTCCCGTTTCGATAATCTGAACTGTTCAATGTATAGAACTCGTCGAGTACTATATGTCTGTAAAAAATTACGTTGATCGGATATCGATAGCTATCTCATTGGATCAGTTTTCTGTCAACCGTTAATTTGTTCACTGTCCATTTTTTTTATACAAAACTGCTTTGATCACATAGCTATCAATATCTAATCAAAGTGAGTTTTTATAGGCATACAATACTCGACGAGGTCTACATATTGAATGGTTCGAATTATCGAAACGGGATCTATGATGGGCCTCCATGGACTCAACAACATTCTCCAATTCGATCTAATACTAGAGGGAAGCTCCTCCAAAAAAAAAATATATCTTTGCCATGGAAGGGGAATTGGGGTTCCTGCTGTGCGCTGTGAGGCCCATTAGGGGTGTGTCCCGAATCTTTTTCGATGATTCGAACCGTTCATATTATAAGGTTTGTCGAATAGATCATTCATGCAAAAAATCAAGTAAATTGGACATTTGTAGCCTCATAAAAAGAACACATTTGTTTTTCAAAAAATAAATGGTTAACATGATTTTAATAATTTTTTAAAAAAACAATTACGGCGTGATCATGGGGTTACAAATGTCCGATTAGCTTGATTTTTTACATGAATAATATACTCGACAAATCTTATAATATGAACGGTTCAGATCATCAAAATACAGTCAAAAAATGCCTCCATGAGACCTCACAGCAGGCTGCTCTGCCATAAGGCACAGTAGCAACCCTCAATCCCCATGGAAGGATGCATCTATACAATCACAGCTCTAGGGTTCGTTTGGGAAGTGAGTTGGTTTTTTAGTTATTTTAACCTGGGACTAAAAATTCTAGTTTGAGAATGGTTTTTTTTGGTTTTTTTGTCTTTTTGTAAGATAAAGAATATAATGATTATGGGTTAGATATGATGTTTTATCTTATTGGGCTAAAAACCTTTTTTTTTTTTTTTTTGAGACTAAAATAGCTCCAAATCCAACCCAACCCAACCCAACCCTTCTTCCTAAACGAAGCCTATTACATAGCTTTTTTTTATTTGCATTCATCATTCTTTTTGACTAAAGGGAGTTTACTTGAAAAAAATGTGATTGACAGAATTGGGGAAAAGTTTAAAGAGAGAGAGATGGACAAAATCTCTTAAATATTTCCTTATCACCCTTATCCCTAAACTTGATAATCCTGAGTCCATTCATCAATTCAGACCCATCAGCCTTTGTAATGTCTTATATAAAACCCTCACTAAAATCTTGGTTTGTAGGCTTAGGTCTCTTTTGGCCAGCATTGGTGGTCCTTTTCAAAGCAGCTTCATTCCTCAGCGCACGACTTGTGATAACATCATTATTGCTCAGGAGATTATTCATACTCTCAGAGGGCTTAAGGGCAACAGGGGTGATATGATCTTGAAAATTGATTTAGAAAAGGCTTATGACAACGTGTCTTAGCATTTCCTTTATCAGACCCTTGTTGATTTTAACTTTAATGATCATTGGATTGAGTTAATTATGAATTGTGTTACCAATGTAAAAGCTTCTATTCTTTGGAATGGTGAGAAACTGGAGGAGTTTTCTATAGAGAAGGGGTTGAGGCAAGGTGATCCTCTGTCACCATACTTCTTTGTGTTATGTATGGAGAAACTCTCAAATATGATATCTGAGAAAGTTCATCAAAATAGGTGGAAGGGTGTTAAGGCTTCTTATAAGGGGCCTCTCATCTCACATCTTTTTTTTTGCTGATGATCTCTTATTGTTTGGGAAAGCTGATGTGAGTAATTGTAATACCATTATGGAGGTGCTGAATGATTTTAATGCTACTTCTGGTCTCAAGATCAGTTTACTTAAATCCAAATTATTCATTTCTCCTAATATTGCTTGCCATGAAGCTAGGAGTTTGAGTAATGTGCGTGATATCTCCTTGACTTCTGATCTAGGGAAATATCTTGGTATCCTGCTTATCCATAAGAGGTGTAATCGTCACTTCTTTCAGTTTCTTATGGATAAAATTCAATGTAGACTTACCAGTTGGAAGTCGAACTTGCTATCCTTGGCTGGGAGGTTTACATTGGTTCAAGTTGTCTCCTCTGCTTTGCCCTCTTATGCTATGCAAACTTTTGCTCTTCCGGGGAGTATTTGTAATGATATTGATAAATTAAACCGTAACTTCCTCTGGGGAGATACTGAAACTAGTAAGAGAGTCCATCTTGTGAAGTGGACGAATGTGTGCCAAAGTAAAAAGATAGGGGGGCTTGGCCTGAGAATGGCTAAGTCTCAAAACCTGGCTCTTTTGGCTAAGTTAGGTTGGAAAATTTTGATTAAGGAGGACTGCCTTTGGGTTAAAGTCCTTGAGGCTAAATACTTTTATAATAGTGATTTATTCTCGTATTCTTCAAAAAAGTCTGCTTCTCACATTTGGAGAGGTATTCTCCAAACTAGAGATATCTTGAAGAAAGGGATTAAATGGAGTGTGGGTGATGGTTCTCGCATTTCCATTTGGTATAATTGGTGGTGTGGTGAAGAGGCTTTGGCTTCTATTTTCCCTAATCATCCTCTTATAACCTTTGAAAAGGTGGTTACTCTTTTGGATGCTGAGGGTAACTGGGATATGGATGCGGTTCATGCTAAACTCCCTAGTGAGGCTCTCGGCTGTGTTTTGAAAGTAACTCTGCCGCGTTTTGTCATATTTCCTAATAATCCTTATTGGAGGGGGTCTATTGAGGGAGGGTTCTCCACTGCTACACCTTATAAAATTGCTTCTAATCAAGTGGATGAGAATATGGATTTTGAATGGGTGTGGAAACCGAAAATCCCACAAAACCTCAAATGTTTTCTCTGGTTGATCCTTCTTGGCAGGCTTCTTACCAATGATACGTGAATGAGAAGAGGGTTGTCTGATAATGAAGAATGTCCTCGGTGTGGGTTTCACACTGAAGACACTGCGCATATCTTTCGCAACTATGTGGTCACTAAGGCTATTTGGAGTAATGTGGTTGGTACTCCATGGCTATCTACCGATAGTCAGTTGTGTCTTACCTCTTGGATCAAAAAGAATTTGAAACCTTGGCAGCTTTCTGACCCTTTTTGGAATCTTCTTTTCATTGCTTCTCTTTGGCAAATTTGGCTTGACAGGAATAAAAAAGTTTTTGATAATGTGGATCCCATTTTGAACCAATCTTTTTACCTTATTCATAGTTATGCTAACCAGATTTTGCAAGCTTTTAGTATGAATGTTATTTCCACCCCACAGATAACCACTCTAATTAACTGGTGTCCTCCTTCTTCAAGGAAAATTAAACTCAACACTAATGGGTGTGCACGTGGAAATCCAGGGGATGAAGGCTTTGGTGGAGCCTTTCGCGATGAAGCAGGAACTTGGCTGTCCGGTTTCTTTGGCAAGCTCGAAAACTGTTATAGCCTCGAAGCTGAAATGTGGGGCATTTACCGTGGCCTGACAATTGTTTTGGAGAAAGGACTTCATGAAGTTGTCATTGAAACTGACTCTATTATGGCTGAGGAGCTTCTGACCAAAGGCCCACCTCCAAATTGTTCATATCGAAGCATCGTTGAAGATTCTCGTCACTTGTTGCAACGTTGCTGCTGCTCTATTCAGCACATCATGGGTAAGCTAATCAATGTGCAGACATACTTGCTAATATGGGAGCTGATCAAGCAGAATTCCTGGTGGTTGTGGAGAAGCCACCTGCTGAAGTGCGTAGCCAAGTCCTTGCCGATATGGTGGGAGTGGCTTATAGGAGGCTTTAGTGTCTCTGTTTATTTTTCTACTTCTGTTTCTTTTCTTTTCCTATTCCGCTGTACCAAAAAAAAAAAAAAAAAAAAAGGACAAAATTTAAGGAAAAAAGATTGCCACCTTCATAGTTACAAAAAGCTTGTAACTAATCTTTTTATTTATTTTTTAATGATTCTTTTTTTCGTTTATTTTTATTAGTATGAGTAAAAATATGATTGTGATTTTTTAAACTGATTGAGTTTTTTTAATTCACTGTATTTTTAAAAAAAAAAATAATTGTGTTTTTTAAATATAGGTTGATACTATTTTTAAACTGATTGGGCTTTTAATTGAGTGTGTTTTTTGAAGAAAAAATAATTGTGTTTTCTAAGTATCAATTAAAAAAATTTGTAACTCAATGATGAGAAAAAAATTTGTTTAGATTGCTACAATCTCTGTGTTTTTTGATCACATGATGATTAGATTGTATTTTGTCTACCAAAAAAAATTATAATTTAGTTTTTTAACTCATTGATTTTTTAAATCCAATCTCGTGCATAGTACGTATAATATGCTAGTATTTTTTAATGCTTAAATGAGAGTTAGTCAATAAAAAAATTTAAATTAATTATAAAATCAAAAAATTAAAATTTTTAATTTGAGACCTTAGAGACTAGAACAGAATGCTTCTCATTAAAAATTCTCTTTTTCTTAATATAAATTTGGCTAAAATAACTCAGGCCAAACAAAGCCAGTTAGGAGCATCCAAACATTCAAATGGCTAGAATCCACAATCCCAAAAATTTTGAGTCACACATGCAATTGCACGAAATGGTATGAATCATAAAATACAATAATTTTGAGATACTACCATCCATCCAACTAGGGTGTATTAAAACAAAATGACAGAAAAAATTTGAAATAGAAAATCCTATACATATCTAAATGGGATCTAAAACAAAATGACAAAAAAATTTGAAATAAAAAATGAAAATATTATGAACTTCAAATGATTTATCAATTTTTTATCAAATTTCTCATATAGGTGTGAAATCCACATGAATCTACATGTCTGTGAGTCTAATACCCATATAAAAAATTTGATAAAAAATTTAATAAATCATTTGTATATCTAATATAAGCCAATAGAAAATCTTATGCATATCCAAATGGGATCTAAACCATTATTGGCTAGACACCTCATCCAAGAGCTTATACCTTCTCACCTTATTTCTAAACACTTGTTTAGAAATCCTACCATTTGACATCTCCTCTGACTTTGTCCTCCTCAGCCTCTCCTCCACCCCACCACCACTGATGACCCTTTTCCGGGCTGCTGCTGCTGCCGCCACCGCCACCAACGGCGATCTCTCCGGTGACCGTTGTTTCTTGATGGGCCCACTGGATTGAAACTGAGAAGTGCCTTTATGATGATGATGATGATGATGATATTGATGAGCCTTTAGGCCTCCATGATTGTTGTGATGATCACTGCCACTATTATTCTTCTTGATCTTGATCTTGATCTTGATCTTGTTGTTGTTGATGATTAGTTGATCATCTTCGCTGCTGTTGTTCCTACCAGATGATGTTGAATTGGAAGAGTTTGTTTTCTCTATTGTGTCATCCCTTTGACTCAGGCACCAATTGCAGACTTGGTATGACTCAGCTTTTGGATACAGATTGCTACAGTACCTGTTCAATTATTTAAGTTTTGATGATGAGGTCCAAAAGCAGAAGATAATTAATAGTTCTCAATTGAAACCGGAATTGATTGATACGCATGTGATTTTCATTCCATACATATGATATACCGGGGTACATATAATTATCAATTGAATAAAAATACTATATATATATGTATCAATTGAGATTTAGACAAAAGGTGAGACCCAGATAAGAAAAACAAAGAAAATTAAGATTGATGGTTTGGATTAATCCTCCATTGAATTGGTACCTGTGCTGAGATCTGAATAGGCAGACTTTGCAGTTGAAGAGTTCATGAGAGAGACCAAAATCTCCACACATGCAGCACTCTTGTGATGCTGTTGTTGTTGCTGCTGCTGCAGTAGTTCCTGACTTGCCTCCTCCTCCTGTTGTTATTGTTGTCATCTTCTTACCATTTCTAGAGAGAGAGAGAGAGAGAGAGAGAGAGGTATCTGGGAAGGGAAGGCCCTCCACCACACACCAAGATAAATAAGAATGAGAAGACAATTGGATGGTGATAATAACGCGTAATAAATATTGCGTCCCGTGTTTGTCTGATTAATTAATTACTTGCCCAAAATAAATTTCGCAGTGTTGACTCACGAGTACGGGTTACCTGGCATGAGTGGGCCTTGATTTTGGGTTGATTTTTATAATATCAACTGTTTCATTGAATAGATTATGATCGTTAAAAAAAAAAAATTAAATCAGATATTATTGGTTGTTAGATTAGATAACATTTATTTAAATAAATAATAAATATAATTTTAAAAATAAAGGATTATTTTTATTAAAAAAAAAAAATGTGACCCCAATGTGAAGTTACAACATCTAATTAATCTATATTTTTATCTAAATTATTTACTTAATAGATTACATAAAAGGAACGATATGAATTACTCCTTAAATTCAAAATAAAATCATTAGAGAGCATTAATTTAATATTATTTTACATGAATATGTCTCTGAGTAATGTTAGAAATTTTAAAAATTTGACTAAATTTTTTATTAAATATCTCACGTGAGTGTGGGATTCACCTGGAATCTATATGGTGTGGGTTCCACATTTATATAAGAGTTTGGTAAGGGCTCATTGGGCTTTTTTGGCTCAATGAGCCACAAAAGACAGAATAGGCTCATGAGCCATAACAGACAAAACATCACATCCAACCCCATAATCATTACACTCTTCTCTCACAAAAAAGTCAAAAAAGCCAAAAAGTCAAAAAGTCCTTCCCAAACCAAGCTTTTGAGCCCAGGCTCATATAGCCAAAAAAGTCAAAAAGCCAAAAAACCAACCCACTTCCCAAACGGAGGCTGGTGAACTTTAAATTATTAAATTGAGACTTATGTCTAATTTTGGGACTTGGTTAAAAGTTAAAATTAACTTTTAACTTATTTTGGGTAATATCACTTCTCTATTTTTTTTACATTTATTTAAAAAAAAAGTCAAAATTTAACTTTTAACCAACTTACCAAAACAACCCTCGAGTCTCATTTGGAAACATGCTATTTTAATAATTTTTGACTAAAATACGAGAATAAAAAATTAATATATTTGGGATGACTTTTTAACTTTTTACAAAAAGATATGCAAAAAGTAAAGAATTTTTTTTTTAACTTTTTGATATAAGTTACTAATTTTTTTAGTGACTTTTTTACTTTTCAACTAAAATATTCAGTTGTCAAAAAAGGGTTCTGATGTGGCATAACAAGTTTGCTACTAAGGTTTCGGTTGGGAAGTTGGTTATTTTCGTAGATTATTTTACCTTGGTTAAAATAGTTATGTTTGAGAAGATTGTTAGATTTTTTTTCTAATTGGATGCAATATTTATGAGAGAAAAAGTGAAATCATTATGTATTTGATCTGACATTTTATTTTATTGACAATTTAAACTTATTTTGTCTTTTAATGCTATTTTAGTCCAAAAAGCCAAAAAAAATTCTTCTCAAGAACCCCCTAAGTATTAGGGAGACTTACATATAAGTTTTAACAAGTGGATTTATTGTCTAATAGGTCCTATGATAATTAATGACGTTTTTCATTGAACACTATTAAAAAAGTCACTAATTGTTCATTTTTAACGATAATTTGAAAGTTTTATCACAAAAAATGTCACTAATTATAAGTTTTAACGATAATTTAAAAAAACTATAATAAAAAATATCACTAATTTTCAACTTTTAGCGATAATTTGAAAAATTCGTTATAAAAAAACGTTACTAATTGTAAATTTTAGCTATATTTTATAAAAACAGTGACAAAAAAAATTATTAATTGTTAATTTTTATCAACATGTACAAAATAGTCATAAAAAATTATTTTTAGTAACGATTTTATTAAGATTTATTTTTAATAAGACTTGATGAGAATTAAGTTTAATTATTAAAATTTATTAATAGTTTACCTAAATATTATTAGTTACATGATCGTATCATATTTATCTTAAAAAATATAAAAACTAAATAGGATTTGAAAAATAAATTAATTTTTTTTTAAATGTGATCAAAATATATGGTGTCTAATATGTGATTAATTTAATTTTTCAGGTAAATAATTTTCTTAACGTCAACGAATTGAATCATTCCTATGAGATATGTGACGCGACTATATAAGAGACACTTAGGTCTCGTTTGGCAAGTGATTTTTTTAATCAAAAAGTTAAAAAATTATTAAAAAAATTAAAAAGTCAACAATTCATATCAAAAAGTTAAAGATTCCATTTTCTCTCTATTTTTTGCACATCTTTTTATAAAAAGTCAAAAAATCATCTCAAACATATTATTTTTTTTACATTATATTTTAATAAAAAAGTCAAAGAATTACTAAAAATGCCTATTTCCAAACGATGCCTTAGGACCTTGTCCAGAGACAAGTGCAAGTGGGAGCAAGGATTTCTCTTTGGCTTTTTATTTGGCAATTTGAGGATGTTGCTGCGCAAACCACAGCAGCAATGTTGTACGGTGAAATGGCTTCATTTTAGAGTTTATTTTCATAATTTAAAATTTTATATTTTAGAATATATCAAGTAAAATATATCTGTAAAAAATTAAGTTAATTGGATATCGTTTACCTGTTTATCCACTCACATTTGTATTCATTTTAATATTTTAAATCCCAATTATTATTTATTTTTGTAGATACAAATGTAAGTGGATGAATGCGTAAATGATATCCGATTAACTTATTTTTTGCAGACATATTTTACTTGATGTATTTTAAAATGTGAACGATTCGGATTATCAAAATGGGCCCCAAAATTAGGATCACTTTTAGACCAAATTTTGATAATTCGAACCATTCGCATTTTAAAATTTGTCATGTATATCATACTTATAAAAATCAAGTCGATCAGATATCAAAATCACTTGAACTAAATATTTTATTAAACAATAAAGCTATTTTTTAGAATTTTTTTAATAAACCATTTTTAGTTTTTCCAATATCCGATCAACTTGATTTTTTACAGGTATAATATAAATAATAAATTTTAAAATATAAACGGTTCGAATCATTAAAATTAAGTCTAAAAATGGACTCAATGCCTACCAAATATGGAACTAAGGAAAAATTCCAAAGAGAGGATGGTTGCCCGTGAAAGTGGACAACATTCTATACTTCGGTTTTTTTGAACGAATTCTATACTATGTTTAATTTCGTAGAAAAATTGTGTGGTCCGAGGAAAAAGTAGAAGTCATCGTAGAAAAATATGATCTATAAAGGAAAAAAGAGGATAAATAAATGAATATACCCACAATTTTAAAAAAATTACGCAAAAAGGTTTTTTTTTTTATTTTTAAAAAAGGTTGAAATAAATTTATACACCAGAGAGATCCCGCTAAAAGATATGTAGATTTGATGGAAAAAAGCTACGAAATCCAAAAAAGGATTCTAAAAAATATCCAAAAAATAAAAGAGTATAATGCATATTTAAATTTGATATAGTTGATTTATGTTTAGAATAAATTTAATCTTATATTATAGAGTAATTTTGGGAAGAGTCAAGTTTCTTTCCCATCTGTGCAGACTGGATAGGTAAGGTGTAGGGTATCGGATAATCGAATTTCTTCATTCCATAGGTCATTATAATTATCTACAGACAATTTATGAAAAAGTTAAAATTAATTCAATAATAATAATCTTATGATTTTATTACATTTATATTTAAAAATAGAGGACTTTTTTTTTTTTTTTGGTGAATAATAAAAAAAAAAAAAATAGAGGACAGATATATGAAAGATCCATTTTGTATTACTTAGAGCATTTTTAAGTGATTCTTTAAATGAGACATGTTAATTATTATAAATAGTATCATCATATTTTAATCACTCTAACAGGATAATTATTACAACAGTTATTTTAATAAAAAATTTCTAATCTAACTACGTTTGAAGACACTTGGGAAGTTCTTTAAATAGTTTATATATATACATATATATATGTATATAAGTGAAATAAAGAGTAACATTGAAATACATAGATAAAAAATGTGTGACAATCCAGATTTTTAATTATTCTATAGAATTTATACTAATATTATTTCTTAGCTCGGAAAATATATAATTTATTATATATTATCATGCGCAATTTTATAAAATAATATAATTATTAAAAGTTTAGGGGTCGAAATATAAATAATAATAATATAGATAATATAAATAATAATAATGGGTGTGGTACTAAAATAAATAATTAATTTTATATTAATATAAAACAAAATGTAATTTAATTAAGAATTAATTTATTTATATAATTATATTAAAATATTGAATTAAAGGGTAATTATCTTAAATATCTATTAAGAATAAGATTAGATCTATATAATTAGTTAATCGAATCTACCTAACGATTCGGCCTGGCCACGTGTTGGTCAGGCGTTTCGTTATCTTCCTATATATAGAGCGTAAGGATCCTCTAGAGTAACTCTCTAGAGTGATCTCCTAAAGTGGATGATCGGACGGTTGTGGTTAAGCCTCACCAAAACGACGTCGTTTTGGTGAGGATTTTCAACAAAAAAAAAAAAAAAAAAAAAACAGATTTTTTTCAAAGAAAACAGCGAAACTTGGGAAAAAATTTACCTTTTATAATTGAGAACTATGGGAAGATCTGACATTGAAAGAGTTAGATCTGTGGATCAATGAAATGGAAGAGAAATTGAAATGGGTTTTGATTGTTTGTGTTCTCTCTCTTCTTTGGAGTACAGAGATGACGAGAGGGTCATGGAAGAGAGCATATATATATAAGAAAGAAGTGAAAAATGTTTATCATTGAAACTCTGGTCTCTCTCAGCAGACAAGCTCCATTAAAGACCAACAATGAGAGCTTGAATCCAGCAAAGCAGAGGGCCATTTTGATTTTGGAGAGAGCTTATGGTGCATTTGGTGTGTGAAGGGTTGTTTTTAAGGTTGTGGATGAGAAATTAGGGGTTTTTTGGGGGGTATTTGGTGGTTTTGTTCGTTTTCGTGTTTGTTGAGTTTGGATTTGATGATGAATCGAAGTTTTAGGGCTCAGGAATCGCAAATGCAGGGGTCGATGAAGCAGAGGCAGCAGATGGGGAGTATGAGGACGTCGATGATCAAGGATAAGGAAGAGGAGCACTCGTTGTTTCGCGAGATGCAAAAGCGCGAGAAGGATCGGAACAATCTTCTCCTTCACAACTCGGATGAATTTGATGCTCCGCTTGGTATGAACTTGTTCGATTTCAATCTTCTCTCTTCTCTCTCTTCTCATTCTGTTCAAGGTTTTTTCTTTTTTCTTTTTTTTCTCACCAAAACGACGTCGTTTTGGTGAGGATTGATCTCAACCCTTAATCCCATTAGTGGGACAGGTGTCACGCCCACCTCCTTTACTGCAGGAGATCACTCTAGAGGGATCACTCTAGAGGATCCTCACGCATATATAGAGGGAGAAGGTAGTCTGGAAGAAAGAAGAAAAGAAAAACAGAAAGAAAAGAAAGAAAGGAGAAAAGAAAAGAGAGAAAGAAAAGAAAGAAGAAAAGGAAAGAAATGAAAGAATAGTGGAAGGTGAAAGAGTCTTTAACAATTAAAAGAAAGGGTGAGGTATTAAAGTTAAGGTGAGTTATATTATACCTTAAGTTACCAAAATATATTTTACATATGTTTTGACTTACCAAAACTTGTTTTATAAAAGTTATATTTTATTAGTATATTAATAAAAGTTATGTTTTATAAAGATTTCAGTTACGTGGTTTATCTTCTGAATCCTATTTGCTTAAAAGGAAATCTATGGATATGTTTGTGTATATTTTAAAGAATATTTGACTATGACCTTATAAATAATTATGTTTTGTAAGTACCACCACGGGAGTCCCACGCCTTGAGGGACTTAAATAACCATTGGACTCTGTTTGACCACTTTGTGGTCCTCTGTTTGTCATGGATCCATTGACCTCTGTTTTGTACGGAGCAAAGTGCTGTGCGGAACTAAGTACTACACTATTGTGGGAGCCACCTCTAGAATCTGTACGAGCCACCTCTTGAATCCGTACCTCTGTTTTGACTGTTACTTCTGTGACCTCTGTTCTGTTCTGTTCTGTACCGTGGTTATGGTTATATATTTATATAATATCTGTATTTCAGTTTCTGTTACTTAAATGATTTGTTTATATAAATGTTTTGGCCTAACTAACAATCCATGGTTATTTCGTGTCCCTTATACTCTTGGTATAATGTTTCTCACTCTGCCACGTGCTTATAGTTTTTACCAATTTTCAAGAAACATGCAATTCAGAAATAGTTTCTGGAAAGTCTTAGATGCGGGGTTGCGGAATAGACACACACATAATATTTTTATGATATTTCTCTATGTAAAGATCGGCCTTTTTAGTTGATAAATTTTGTAATAAAAATAGAAACTCCAATGATTATTTTGGTACTCTTATTAAAATTTTACTTCCGCTTGCGTTTATTGATTTGTTTAAAAATTGGCCGGAGGTAACCTCAGTTACAGGCCATCACGATGCTTAACCCTTGGGTACGGGGAGCGGGTCATGACAAATGGTATCAGAGCAATGGTTTATAAAAAAAAATCATTATTGGAGCATAGGACACACACACATTTAAAGATAGCGGGTAATTAGTCCCTAAATATTACATTTTGTTAGTCGATTTAATTATATTATAATTTTATATGATTATATATATATAATAATTTTTTTTTTAGAGTGCCTGATTTGTGAAGAATATTAGATATAATATATATTTGTTATAGTGAAAGAAGGATAAGAAAAGAATGATGTCGGACTCAAGCACCTACCAAAATTATAATATAATTAAATCCATATAATTTTCAGTTCAGTATTCAAAAAAAAAAATTTATTTTGATGTTTTTTAAAAAGTGGATTCAAATTATAAAGATACTAATTTTGAAACTAATTCCCATCAATGAAAAGTTCATCTCAAAATTTTCAATTCTTGCATATAATTCTGTTATTGTGTTCTCATTTTTATTTATTTTTATTATAAACAAAACGAGTGAAAAGTTTTTAAAGTCGTTCCTTATTCATTATTTTGGCCCAAAACTATTTTTGACAACTAGACAGCGAGTTATTTTTGGTAAAGTTTTTTTTTGAGGTACTATTTTCTATCAGATTAATCATCTAACATATATTTATCAGAGTGCGCCGCGGATAGCTTACACCTATGACAAATTTCGAGGACGAAATTTTAAAAGGGGGGAAGATTGTGACAACCCAGATTTTTAATTATTCTGTAGAATTTATACTAATATTATTTAATCTCAGCTCGGAAAATATATAATTTATTATATATTATTATGCGTAATTTTATAAAATAATATAATTATTAAAAGTTTAGGGGTCAAAATATAAATAATAATAATATAGATAATATAAATAATAATAATAGGTATGGTACTAAAATAAATAATTAATTTTATGTTAGTATAAAATAAAATGTAATTTAATTAAGAATTAATTAATTTATATAATTATATTAAAATATTAGGTTAAAGGGTAATTATCTTAAATATCTATTAAGGATAAGATTAAATCCATATAATTAATTAATCGAATCTGCCTAACGATTCGGCCTGGCCACGTGTTGGCCAGGCGTTGCGTTATCTTCCTATATAGAGAGGGAGAAGGTAGTCTGGAAGAAAGAAGAAAAGAAAAACAGAAAGAAAAGAAAGAAAGGAGAAAAGGAATGAGAGAAAGAAAAGAAAGAAGAAAAGGAAAGAAAGGAAAGAGTAGTGGAAATTGAAAAAGTCTCTAACAATTAAAAGAAAGGGTGAGGTATTAAAGTTAAGGTGAGTTATATTATACCTTAAGTTATCAAAATATATTTTACATATGTTTTGACTTACCAAAACTTGTTTTATAAAAGTTATATTTTATTAGTATATTAATAAAAGTTATGTTTTATAAAGATTTCAGTTACGTGGTTTATCTTCTGAACCCTATTTGCTTAAAAGGAAATCTATGGATATGTTTGTGTATATTTTAAAGAATATTTGACTATGACCTTGTAAATAATTATGTTTTGTAAGTACCATCACGGGAGTCCCACGCCTTGAGGGACTTAAATAACCATTGGACTCTGTTTGACCACTTTGTGGTCCTCTGTTTGTCATGGATCCATTGACCTCTATTTTGTACGGAGCAAAGTGCTGTGCGGAACTAAGTACTACACTATTGTGGGAGCCACCTCTAGAATCCGTACGAGCCACCTCTTGAATCCGTACCTCTGTTTTGACTGTCACTTCTGTGACCTCTGTTCTGTTCTGTTCTATACCGTGGTTATGGTTATATATTTATATAATATCTGTATTTCAGTTTCTGCTACTTAAATGATTTGTTTATGTAAATGTTTTGGTCTAACTAACGATCCATGGTTATTTCGTGTCCCTTATACTCTTGGTATAATGTTTCTCACTCTGCCATGTGCTTATAGTTTTTACCAATTTTCAGGAAACATGCAATTCAGAAATAGCTTCTGGAAAGTCTTAGATGTAGGGCTGCGGAATAGACACACACATAGTATTTTTATGATATTTCTCTATGTAAAGATCGGCCTTTTTAGTCGATAAATTTTGTAATAAAAATAGAAACTCCAATGATTATTTTGGTACCCTTATTAAAATTTTACTTCCGCTTGCGTTTATTGATTTGTTTAAGAATTGGTCGGAGGTAACCTCAGTTACTGGCCATCACGATACTTAACCCTTGGATACGGGGAGCGGGTCGTGACAAAATGAATTAGACAAAATAAAGAGTTTATATGGTTTTTTTTTATATATGTATATTTTGGGTACTGAAAAATGAATGGTATGGTTGGAGTTGCTCTTATAAGTTAGCATTTATTATTATAACTTTTGGATTATTAACTTAAAAGGCTTAAAATAAGTTATAAATACTTATTTGATAAAACCTTTGATAATTGGGCGCTTGGGCGAAAAATTTAATTTTAGATTTTTCTTGTCGAAAGATCCAACGGCTAATTTACTCTATCCATAAGGACAAGTTATCATAAAATGACCAAAACATCCTTCCACTACCTCCCTTCTTTTTCACGCGTGATATTGTTGTTTATCATTCTCTCTCTCTCTCTCTCTCTCTCTCTCTCTCTCTCTCTCTCTCTTTACAACTAGTCCATCATCACCGGCAACCTTCACCACGCCTCTATCATCCTTCGCCATTCCGTCTTCTCCAACTACCGTCTTCATCTAAAATGCCATCATTGCTACACAACGACGCAGATCTCCTCCTCTCCACCACCATCTCAACCACCATTGTTGCCACAGTCGCTAGTCGATCCCAACCACCATTGTTGTGTTGGAAAATTTATAAAGAGGTAGTTGTGAATTGAAATAGACTCCATTTTGAATGAAAGGGTGTAACCTTTCATGGTGTCTTTTTGTTTTAAAGGAAAGGTCAAACCTCCATTTGAATGAAAGGGTGCAAACATTTCATGGTGTCTCTTTATTTTAAAGGAAAGGTTATGTCCCTTCTTCATACATTTTCTATTCAAATTGAATAGGTGCCAACAAAGCCTATATAAAGGCAACCCCATTCCAATTTTGATTGATTTCGAAAATTCATTTTGCTTGCCTTCATTTTGCTCTCTTGCGTCCTTTATTCTTCATATTATTTTAGGGAGAATTTCAGAGAGTTATAGAACACAAGGTTCTAGTTCGGCGAACAAATTTGTTTGAAGAAACAAATTTGTGAAGATCATTGTATCCTAGGAGATAGACGCCACATAACCGTAAGCACCGTAGCGGGGTGAATCTGTCTTAAGGACAGAATGTCACACACTCGACTTGGTCTTTGAATTTTTTAATTCGGTTCAATAAATAAATTCGGTACGTTATTTATTTATTTTGTTTGTTTTAGTTTCTATTTATTTCTTTTACACAGAAGATTGTTCCAACAATCTTAAGACAGAATCGAATTTATTCTGTTTACAGAATTTTTTCGTTTGTTTCCTTTTCTTTTTCTTCTTTTAAGAAAATTATTTTCTGTGGATTTACAAAATAATATTCTGGTTGGAAAAACAAATAGTGATTATATATACTATTTGACAGATAGTAGTAATATACTGTCTATTTTCTTTGACAACTAGTAGTACGATACTGGTGTCATTAACAATTCAGAATATATTTTTGTGGAATTTTGTCAGAAAATTAATTTTGGTTTTTAGAAATTAATTTTCTGAGTTTTCATTAATTAAAATTCGGTTTCAGTATTTTAATTATTGAAGTGTTACTGAAATTATTTTTTGGTGCGGAATTAATTTGGATGAATAAAATTTTATTTTATTTCCAAATTAATTGAATAATAAAAGTTATTTTCTTATTTCTTTTATTTTACAGAATTTAATTTTTCTGTGTGGAATTAATTTGGTTGAATAAAATTTTATTTTATTTCCAAATTAATTGAATAATAAAAGTTATTTTCTTATTTCTTTTATTTTTACAAAATTTAATTTCCTGTGTGGAATTAATTTGGTTGAATAAAATTTTATTTTATTTCCAAATTAATTGGAAAATAAAAGTTACATTCTTGTTTCTTTTATTTTTACAGAATTTAATTCTGTGAATTTGGTTTAATTTTCTGTGTAGTGTAAATTCTAATTCTAATTTTGTTTTATAAATTAGAATTGATGGCTACTGAAACTAATGCCCAAACAAGTACTACTGTGGTGGCTGCAATTGCACCAACCCCCTCTCCTGTGGTGACAGTACCAATAAATCATGGAGAGAAGCCAGAGAAGTTCTCTGGAACTGACTTTAAAAGATGGCAACAGAAAATGTTGTTCTATCTTACAACTCTAAACCTGACTCGTTTCCTCTGTGAAGAAGCTCCTATCCTGAAAGAGGATGAAACCGACCAGCAAGTGGTTGCTGCGGTTGATGCTTGGAAACATGCCGATTTCCTTTGCCGGAATTACATCTTAAATGGACTTGACAACACATTATACAACGTCTACAATCCAATCAAGACAGCAAAGGAACTTTGAAAATCGTTGGAGAAAAAGTACAAAACGGAAGATGCTGGCTCAAAGAAATTTGTGGTTGGCAGATTCCTGGATTTTGTAATGATTGATTCAAAAACTGTGATCAACCAAGCTCAAGATTTCCAACTCATTCTGTATGACATTCACGCAGAAGGCATGTCTCTCAGTGAATCCTTCCAAGTTGCAGCCTTAATTGAAAAATTACCAAAAGGCTGGAAGGAATTCAAGAACTACGTCAAACACAAGAGCAAAAAAATTTCTATGGACGAATTAATTGTGCGTTTGAGGATTGAGGAGGACAACCGCAATTCTGAAAAGCGGGCTGGTAAGCATCCTATGGAGTCTAAGGCAAATGTGGTGGAACATGCTTCAAAAACCAAGAAACGAAAGTCTGTTGGAGAAAGTTCATCACAAGGCTCTAAAGGGGGGGATAATAAAAAGTACAAGTTTAATGGCAAATGTTACATCTGTGACAAAGAGGGACATCGGGCCAAAGATTGCCGTAGTAAAGGCAAAAGCAAAAGAAGAACAAGCAAGAAGCCTACTCAAGCCCATATGACCGAAGTGGACAATATTTCCAATGGTGTCGATGACATTAATCTTTTGGCAGTTGTTTCCGAGGCAAATCTTGTCGGAAATCCTAAAGAATTGTGGGTGGACACTGGTGCTACTCGCCATATTTGTGCCGACAAAAAGATGTTTACATCTTATTCTACAGTGGACAATGGTGAACAACTTTTTATGGGCAACTCCTCAACTTCCAAAGTTGAAGGACAAGGAAAGATTGTACTCAAAATGACATCTGGAAAGGAACTCACTCTCAACAATGTGCTGCATGTACCAGACATTCGCAAGAATCTTGTTTCCAGATCTTTGTTGGGTAAGAATGGGTTTAGGCTAGTATTTGAGAGTGATAAATTTGTACTTATTAAGAATGAGATGTATGTAGGACAAGGTTACATGTCTTATGGCCTTTTCAAGTTAAATGTAATAACCGTTGTACCCTAAGTTATTAATAATACTACATCTTCTTCTTACTTGCTTGAGTCTTCAAATTTATGGCATGGTAGACTAGGATATGTTAATTATGGATCTTTGCGTAGATTAATTAATATGGAATGTTTACCTAAATTTGATATTGATTCAAATCATAAATGTGAAATTGTGTTGAGGCAAAATTATCTAAAATTCCTTTTCGTTCAATTGAAAGAAGTACGGAACCACTTGAATTAATTCATAGTGACATTTGTGATTTTAAATCAATTCAAACTAGAGGTGGGAAAAAATATTTTATCACTTTTATAGATGACTATACTAGATATAGTTATGTTTATTTAATTCGAACCAAGGATGAAACTTTGAAAACTTTCATTCAATATAAGAATGAAGTTGAAAATCAACTTGGTAAGAAAATCAAGAAAATTAGAAGTGATAGAGGTGGTGAATATGAATCACCTTTTGGTGAGTTTTGTAAAGAACATGGAATAATTCATCAAACTATTGCTCCTTACTCATCTCAGCAAAATGGAATTGTTGAAAGAAAAAATAGGACTTTAAAAGAAATGATGAATGCCATATTAATAAGTTCCGGATTACTTCAGAACTTGTGGGGGGAAGCAATACTTTCTGCTAATTATATACTTAATAAAGTACCCCGAAAGAAAGTAAATCAAACACCTTATGAATTGTGGCATCGAAGAGTACCATCCTACAAATACTTAAAAGTGTGGGGGTGTTTGGCTAAAGTGGCTATTCCTAGTCCTAAAAAGACTAAGATAGGTGCTAAGACCATTGATTGCATTTTCATTGGTTATGCTAAGAATAGTAGTGCATATCGGTTTTTAATTCATAAATCAGAACATACCGAAATGCATGTAAATACTATTATTGAGTCTCGGAATGCATCATTCTTTGAACATGTATTTCTAAATAAGACTAGACAAAAGACTAGTAATAATAAGAGATCTCGTGATGCTATTACTAGTCAGGATCAAGAACATGATCAAGAACAAGAGTTAGATCAAAATGAGGAAGAGGAACTTAGGCGTAGTAAATGTGCTAGAACCTCAAAATCTTTTGGTCCAGATTTTCTAACATATTTGTTAGAAAATGAGCCTTTAACTTTTAAAGAGGCTATGTCTAGTCCTGAAGCTCTTTTATGGAAAGAAGCTGTCAACAGTGAAGTTAAATCCATCTTGCAAAATCACACTTGGGAATTAGTGGACTTGCCACCAAGTTGTAAACCTCTTGGGTACAAGTGGATTTTCAAAAGGAAAATGAAAGCAGATGGATCAATTGATAAATACAAGGCAAGACTTGTGGTCAAACGTTTTAGACAAAAAGAAGGTTTTGATTACTTTGACACATACTCACCGGTTACTAGAATAACATCTATTAGAATGCTAATTGCCATTGTATCTCTGTACAATCTAGAAATTCATCAAATGGATATTAAAACCGTTTTCTTAAATGGTGAGTTAGAAGAAGAAATTTACATGGAACAACCAGAAGGGTTTTCTGTTCCAGGGGAAGAAAAGAAAGTGTGTAAATTGATTAAATCATTATATGGTTTAAAACAAGCGCCAAAGCAATGGCATGAGAAATTTGACAAAGCAATGATGTCAAATGGTTTTAAAATTAATGAGTGTGACAAATGTGTTTATATTAAAAACACAGACAAAGGATATGTCATTGTATGTCTTTATGTGGATGATATGCTCATCATAGGTAGTAATAATGATATGATTAAAACTATTAAGAAAATGTTAAATAAACATTTTGACATGAAGGACATGGGTATTGCTGATGTAATTCTTGATATGAAAATTACCAAAACATCAGAAGGATATGCTTTGTCACAATCTCATTACATTGAGAAAATACTTGACAAATTCAGCAAAGATGATGATCATCTTGCTAAAACACCTGTAGATGTTAATTTGTATCTTTCTAAGAATGTACAGGAAAGTATTTCTCAATTAGAGTATGCCCAAATTATTGGAAGCTTAATGTACTTGATGAGCTGCACTCACCCAGATATAGCTTGTGAAGTAAGTAAATTAAGTAGATATACGAGTAACCCAGGAGTAGAACACTGGAAAGCAATTATAAGGGTTCTAAGATATCTTCGATTTACTCGTAACATTGGGCTGTATTTTACTAGATATCCAGCAGTACTTGAAGGATACTGTGATGCAAATTGGACATCGGATACTAGAGACTCGAAGTCCACCAGTGGGTATGTCTTTACTCTTGGTGGTGCGGCTATATCTTGAAAATCTTCCAAATAGACTTGTATTGCTAGGTCTACTATGGAATCAGAATTCATAGCTTTAGACAAAGCTGGAGAAGAAGCAGAATGGCTTCGCCACTTCCTTGAAGATATTCCAATATGGCCAAAACCGGTGCCTGCTATATGCATACATTGCGATAGTCAATCAGCTATAGGTAGAGCACATAGTCATATGTATAACGGTAAGTCACGACACATTCGTTGTCGACATAACACCGTGAGACAACTACTCTCTAATGGAATTATTTTCATAGAATATGTTAAGTCTAAAGACAACATAGCGGATCCACTAACCAAAGGGTTAGCAAGAGAGTTAGTTGAGAATTCATCGAGGGGAATGGGACTTAAGCCTATTAAATAAGAGTTACCACAACGGCAACCCAACCTAGTTGACTGGAGATCCCAAGATCTAGGTTCAAAGGGACAATCGAGTTGTGAATGACTCAGAAGGATCACTGGGGAGTCTAACTCCTATCCATTTCTTTGATGAAATAGTGATGTCTGCAGCATTTTAGGTTAAGTAAAATTTTAATGATTCTTATATCTAGGTAAACCTAGTGGAGTATAGCAGGATACTCTTCATAAGAATCACC
Source organism: Camellia granthamiana (assembly GCA_036172215.1). NCBI lineage: Eukaryota > Viridiplantae > Streptophyta > Magnoliopsida > Ericales > Theaceae > Camellia > Camellia granthamiana. The sequence continues at coordinate 79,647,671 of CM069910.1, forward strand.
TATATGAGTGTGAACTGGGCCGGTTCTATGAGATTTGTGAAGGGCTACAATTCTCTAGAGCACTCATGAAAGATCAGGTTGTTCAGGGCCAAAATGAACACAATAGTGAGAACTAAACTATGTCTGTGGATATACTGTGTGAGTTCTATTGTCTTGGTTTACACAAACGGCTGAACAGTTCAAGGCATTATGTTCACTGGTTAGCTAGTAAATTCGATAGTGTCTCACAAGGGAAGGTTCAAAGCCAAAAGCTACCTATCCTTTGCAGAATATTTCCAATTTCTGTACTCTCTGTATTTACATCATGTTGTTGCATTTTCTCTCTGTCAATTTCATTCATATGGGGGATTGTTGGAAAATTTATAAAGAGGTAGTTGTGAATTGAAATAGACTCTATTTTGAATGAAAGGGTGTAACCTTTCATGGTGTCTTTTTGTTTTAAAGGAAGGGTCAAACCTCCATTTGAATGAAAGGGTGCAAACCTTTCATGGTGTCTCTTTATTTTAAAGGAAGGGTTATGTCCCTTCGTCATACATTTTCTATTCAAATTGAATAGGTGCCAACAAAGCCTATATAAAGGCAGCCCCATTCCAATTTTGATTGATTTCGAAAATTCATTTTCCTTGCCTTCATTTTGCTCTCTTGCATCCTTTATTCTTCATATTATTTTAGGAAAAATTTCAGAGAGTTATAGAACACAAGGTTCTAGTTCGCCGGACAAATTTGTTTGAAGAAACAAATTTGTGAAAATCATTGTATCCTGGGAGATAGATGCCACATAACCGTAAGCACCGTAGCGGGGTGAATCTGTCTTAAGGACAGAGTGTCACACACTCGACTTGGTCTTTAAATTTTTTAATTCATTTCAATAAATAAATTCGGTACGTTATTTATTTATTTTGTTTGTTTTAGTTTCTATTTATTTCTTTTACACAGAAGATTGTTCCAACATGTTGTAGATCTTCTTCTTCTTGTAAGATGAACTTAATAATGGTAAATAGATCTGAGTTCCCGTGAGGGTGTTTATCACACAAGAAAATCGAGAATTTGGAAGTGAAGAATGCAATATTAGTTAGAAAATCCAATGAAGAAAAAATACACTGCTTTGGCCAAGTATTTATAGGCATCATGGTGACTTTGCAGAAAGTCACAACTTTTGGTATATTAGACAAGAGTATGAGTCACCATGCTTCACAAAACATTGTGCCACTTATTTTGAATTCAAACCCATTTCCAAATTCTTTATGCTTCTTGCGGGAAAGTTCAACTACCAATACATGGGTTAGGATAGAATGTATAGAATTACACCGTATTATGGTGTGGTCATTTATATTTCTATCATCTCTCACTTGAACACATCATAATAAAGGTGTTTGAACCTGAGTTGAGCATGCTTACCTTGGGACCAAAGTTTTAGCCTCATGTCAACTTTTATCTATGAAATTACCTCATAGATCAACGTCTGATTGTGACTTGGCCATATGTGCACACGTTTTTGCCACCAATCTGACTGCATTCGTACAAATGTGTTCTCCGACTGATAACACATTCCAGATGACTTCAATTCACTATATTTCAAGTGAATGTCATTAATTTTCAGTGCTGGGTTTATAGTCCATACCCAATCACCATTGACGACTTCAGCCGCATACATTTCTCATGTGTCAACCTGCGCCGAAATTATTGTTAAGTACTTTCTTTAAGGCCCATTCTTGAAGGTTTTCCTTAACACACCTTATCAACAACTTTTTCCTGATCAAGCAGACAACATCACCGAGTCAGCATGTTGCATATCATGGACTTTACATCTCATGCTAACTATGATGTTCGTACCTTGTTAGTTCATCTATCTTATTACCTAACCAAACACATGTTTCCATGCAAGATAGAGTCGCATAACATCGGTTATCCAGGCGTCCCCAGAGTCATCCGACTATGCTCTTATAGAAGTAGCTAAACCACAAAGTTAGGCATTTTTCAATCCCATATTAGTTACATATTCTCTTAACTTTTTTAGAAACAACCTTTTGGTCATAAGGTCGACCACCATCTCTTCTGAGGATATAAAGCTGACTTTTATTTCTCCCATCTCCACTATATCTTGAATATAGTGATAACTTACATCAATATGTTTTCCCTTAGAGCTATTCACTCCACTTTTTATTAATGAGATGGCAGACTAATTGTCACAGAACATATTGACCAGTTTGGTAGGTATATCTAATTGTAAATTGTCAACAAATCACTTTATCCAGACCGCATTACTAGCCGTTGTACTGCAAGCTATGTACTCAGCTTGCATAGTATATTTTGCAACACAACTCTATTTCTTACTTAACCAAGAAACTGTTGTTCCACCAAACAAGAACACATGACCACTCGTAGATTTTCTATCATCTACATCTCTTGTAAAATCTGCGTCAATGTATCCTTTTATTTCTAGATCATACAAACCAAAACACAATTTTAAACCCTTGGTACCTTTTAAATATCTGAATATTCTTTTAACTGGTTGTCAATGTTCCTTACTTGGATTGGATTGAAATCGACTTACCAATCCTACTGCATGAAAAATATCAGGCCTAGTGCATAGCATACATTAGGCTGCTTACTGCCTGAGCATATGGGACATCTTTCATTTCCTTAATTCCAGACTTATTTTGATTGCAAACAGGTGTGCTTAAAAAATTGCAATTATCCATATTAAATCTTTTGAGCACCTTTTCCAGATATTTTTCTTAATTTAGATATAATAATTTTGAATTTCTATCTCTTGAAATTCTAATTCCTAGAGCATAGGTTGCAGGACCCATGTCTTTCATTTCAAATCTAGATGTTAGGAAAGTTTTAATTTTTATCATCATATCTGGACAATTTCCTGCTAACAATATATCATCTACATATAAAGACAATATTGCTAACTTATCATCATTTTTCTAAATGTAAACACAATGATCTAATGGACTCACAACATAACCCATTTCTAAAATCGCTTAGTGGAATTTCAAATACCATTGTCATGAAGACTGTTTGAGTCCATATAGGGATCTTTTCAACTTGTACATTTTATCTTATTTACCTTGGATTTGGAAATCACCAGGTTGCATCATATAAATTTCCTCTTCTAATTCTCCATTGAGAAAAGCTATTTTAACATCTAACTGATGCAATTCTAGATCCATCCTAGCTACGACTACCATTAGAATCCTTATTGAGGCAAATTTTGCAACAAGAGAATACGAATCTACGAACTCTACGCCAAGTTGTTGAGTGAATACTAACTTCGCCTTGTATTTTTCTGAACTTCCATCTACTTTGAATTTCTTTCTATGAACCCACTTGCAACCAATGGCTTTTTTCTCATTTCGGAGATCAGTTAATTCCCAAACATCATTTTTCTTGATCGAGTCAGGTTCTTCATTCATAGCCTCAAGCCATTATGTAGCGTCACTACTACTCATTGCTTCGTTGTAACTAGTAGGATCATCTACCAAGTTATTGAGTTCTTCAACTTGAAAAAACATAATGATCTTCCAAAAACATAGATGGACGTCTTGCTCTCTTACTCTCACTTATCTCAGTATTCGAATCAGGTAAAATGTCACTTTGTTTTCTTTTCCTTCTCCCACTATGAGGTTGATTGGTGAGAACTGGTGGGTCTGGTGACAAATAGGGGAGAGAATAATCCGGAGATATCTCGAAGAGCAATTTAATTTACTCAATTGAAGTAACAAGATCAGTGGATTCAAGAAAAATAGCATCTCTACTTTTTATTAATCCATGTTCGGGATTGTAAAAACGATAACCACTCATATTCTCGACGTAGCCAATAAACTTGCATTCTCAAGTTTAACTTTCCAATTTATCCCTTCAAGGTTTGGGAATAAGGACATGTGCTTTACATCCCCAGACTTTTAGATTTAGAACATTAGGTTTAGTACCATTCCAATGTTTATAAGGAGTTAAAGGTTTGGCTTTTGTTTCAACTTTATTTAATATGTATGCAGCGGTAGACAAAACTTCTCCTAAAAAATGAATAGAAAGGTCAGCATGAGCCATCATAGACCTTGTCATTTCCATTAGAGTATGATTTTGTCTTTCTATAATCCCATTTTGTTGTGGAGTATAAGGCATTGTAAACAAATGTTTGATACCATTATCCTTGCAAAAAGAATCCATAGCTTCATATTCGCCACCTCTATCATTATTCAAGTTCTTAATGGACCGACCAAGTTGCTTTTCTACCTCTAATTTATATTCTTTAAATTTTTTAACTACCTCTGATTTGTGTTTAAGAAGGTAGATGTGTTCATATATTGAATAATCATCAGTGAAAGTAATAAAGTATTCTATGCCTCAATGAGTCTTAGTTCCTAAAGGGCCACAAATGTCAGAATGATTTACTTCAAGTAATTCCGATGATTTCCAATGTTTTGAAAATGGCTTGTTAGTCATTTTTCCTTATATGCATGGTTCACATGTATCAAAATCATCGGAACACACTATAGGCAATAGGCCACTTTTAAACATCATAGACATTTTATTTTTATTAGGGTAAATTACATGTACCCCCTCGAGGTTTAACAAAATTACAGATACCCCCTGAGGTTTGAGAAATTACAGATACCCCCTTGAAGGTACTATTTGCATAACAAATTATGGGGCAAATTGTTATGAAAATATAAATCTCAGGGGGCAATTTGTTATGAAAATATAAACCTCAGGGGGGTATCTGTAATTTCTGAAACCTCAGGGGGGTATCTGTAATTTAGTTAAACCTAGAGGGAGGTATATGTAATTTGCCCTTTTTATTAATGTGACCTAATCTTAAATGCCATAAATAAGAACTATTACTAGTAGAAACATGCAAATAATCACAAATACATACTTTATTATTATCAATAGAAAGAGAGTACATGTCATTCACTCATACACTTTTCACTAATACACTTCCTTTCTTGATCAACACTATGTCAAGCCGAAAATTAATCTCAAACCCCTTTGGGGTTAACACTGGAACTAAAATTAAATTTCGTCGAATGTTAGGTACATAAAGCACATCATGAAGTATGATGGAAGATCCATTAATAGAGAATTGACAGTTGCTGATGCCCAAAACATCACTGTAAGAGTTGTTGCCCATTTAGACTTTGTGTTTACCAATCTTCTTTTTAGTAAAATCTACGAACATTTATTTGCTTTGCACTATATGTTTAGTTGCAGCAAAATCAATCCACCATGAATTTAATGAAGGTTCGATTACCATTGCTTCAGAAACTATCATGGCAATGGGATTATGATCCTTTTTCTGCTTGTTCTTAGGACAAGTGGCTTTGATGTGACCTTTTTTACCGCAATTGTAGCATGGGCCAGCTTGGTTCTTATTGTGTTGTTGTTTTTGCCATCTTTGTTTCTTCTGCCACCCTTTGTGGAACTGCTTCTTCCATCTTTTCTTAAAATAAGTAGTCTTTCTCTTGTTGAATAGCATGTGGGAATTATTTTGTGGCTGTGTCAAAGATTATGCCATCAACAAGTTAGAAGGCAATCCTTCTTTAGGCCTTCGCTTCATTCTTTCTTCTTCTAAAACTAAGAGTACATACAATGTTACCATTGAAATCTCTCGGTTGTTATGAGCTAGAGATGTGACAATATGATCCCAAGACAATGGAACACTATTAAGTATGGTAGTGACTTGCATCTTGTCCAAAAAAAAGTAATCAGCATTGGATAATTCTTTAGCAATTAGTTCCATTTGATTAACATGATCACCAACATTGTCATGATCACTCATATGAGTGTTATTATATTTGTCCAAGAGCAATTGAATTTGAGTATCTGTTCGAACTTCATACTTACTTTCTAGTGTTTCCATCAATTGTTTTGCAGTTTCATGTTTCTTAAATATACTGTTGTCTTTCATATTATGTAATAGAGTTGCCTTTGCCATTACATCATTCTCTATCCCCTTGTTTTGAAACCAATCATCATTTGGTTTATAAGTGTACAAAGTTTTCTCATGTATAAGAAAATAAGAAATATGGCATTTTCATGTTCGGAATTTATTTCCATTAAGCATCTCAATTCTTGAAGCATCAATAACAGTTTTAAAAGTCATTCTAAAAATGTGTTACAATAAAAAGAACAAATGCGGATACACAAAAATAAAATTAAAATAAACACAACAACAATTTTTAATAAGGTTGAGCCTTGTAATTATTGAGTCAACCCCTGTGATAAGCAAAATATCAATTTGCCGGAGCAACGGGGTTTTCTCGCCTTGGGTAAGAAGAATGATGAAAACCCAGTGGCCAATTAAACCCAATCCTCTTTTTATGAGTCTTATGAAACCAAGTATGAGCCTAAGGAACACAATTTCGCCTATTAAATGTTTTTACTTTTGATGTTTCTTTAGGTAACACCCTTGGATAGCCTCCTTGTCTGATTATATCTTTCAAAAATTTAGTACAATGATACACAGAAAAATTCTTAAAAGAATTCTGGAGATTTTAGCTTTTGAATAACTGAAAATGACTTTGAAATGAATGAGAACAAGCCGAAAAACCACCCTGAAATGGGTTCAGCCGATTCAAAGGGTTGGTTAAGCTGGTTTGAACTAGCCGGTAATGAGCCAGCTCAACACGTGGGTCAACACGTGGAGCGGATGGGCGCGGGTCAAGGCACGAAGTAGAAGGGCGCAGGTCCAAGCCAACACGCAGAGTGATGGGCGTTGGACCGACACGCTGGTCTAGGCGCTGACGGATGGGCCACAACTTTGGGTTGCTGGGCTACATCTCTGTTGCGCTAGGTTGGGCCGCCTTCTGCGTTGGCCCAATCTGATTGTTTTTAGGGGAACTTACTGATAAGTCCCATGCAACAAGTTCAAGATCCAGCTAATCCCAAAACAAAATATTTGCACCAATTAGTCCACACTTATTTTTAATTGTTACCAAAAAATCTTTTTTTTTTTTTTTAATTTACAGACACTGTTCACATCTTACTATCGTCGGACTTCCGTCAAACGGTCGCCGGAGACTCGTCGGAATGTTCAACATCGCCGGAAAGTCGTCGGAATGTTCAAAACATGTTATGAAACTGTAAAATTTTACAGTTCTAAAGCATGTTATAAAACTGCAAAATTTTATAGTTTTAAACCATGATTCATTCCAGCACCAAAAAAAAAAATTCAAACTGCAAAATTTTACAGTTTTCACCGCCTGTAACTAAAACTCGAAAATTACTTGTTCAGAATTCGAAAATTTTCTCTTTACAAATCTGTGTGATAGCTGTACAAATCTAAGTCATTACAGATCTGTTTCAATGATATTATAGATCTATTTTATCATCAACAACAACAACCATAGATCAACAACTATCCAAAAAAAAAATCTGTAAATAGAGAGAGAAAGAGAGAGAAATTGACAAAACCATATTCATGGCAGATTCTTACAACAGCTACAGCAAGCTTCGTAGATCTGCTGTGGGTACTTCACAGGCACGGCCTCATCTAGCTTCTGGTTGATTTCTTCTATCAGAGTCATCCAATAGGTTCGAAGACCGAATTTCATCGACACTGACGATGATGGTGTCAATGATGAAGAAGAAGAAACAGAGCATCGAATTTTGGGATGCGAAATTGATCTGAAGAACGCATTGTTGATGAAAAACGCATTGTTGATGATGATGAAAAATCTGCAGAAAATTTCCAGATTTGAAGATTTTTTTTTGTTGATGTTGATGAACCCATTGTTGATGATGAACACGTAACAAGAGAGACAAAAACTAGAGAGATAAAGGAAAGGACTTTTTGGTGCACTCAAAAAGTTTTGGGATTAAATGGTCACCACATGTTTCACATGGGACCTCCCAGTAATTTCCCCTTGTTTTTAATACTTAAGCCCAGTGCAACAGATTTTCTTGCTGTGAGCCTAAGTTTTGGACCTTTCTTTTTTGGTTTTGAATTTGACCCAGTAGCTTGAGTTTTCAAAACAGATACAGATGCACCAACTTTATTATTGCTCTGGTTGTCTTCTCCGGTAATGGGTGTCAGAGACCAAACTTTGAAATTTGATTCTTTTGGGTCAATCCTTTACCCTTTTTCACAACGAATTTCACCATTGTGATCAAACTTCTGAGAAGAACGAAATGGTGCTAATGTGGAGATGTTAATGGAATCAAAAATTATTTTGTAAAATTTCTTCCATCGGTATATTGTGGCTATACTTTCGGCAAGGTTCGATACAATATCACCACCAACTGTTATTTTCTTTGGATGTTTCCCTGGAAATATAACGTGTTGGTGATGATTAAATAAACAAACGGAATTAACCAATGCCGAAGCTTGTCGATCAATAACACTCTGAATTTTTGATAAAAAGATTTTAGAAAATTTTCGTTCTTCCGGACTGTAGTTCGACATCTGCAATTATATGTAAACAAGGCTCTGATACCACTGTTAGATGAACTTAACAATGGTAAATAGATCTGAGTTTCCATGAGGGTATTTATCACGCAAGAAAATCGAGAATCCAGAAGTAAAGAATGCAATATTAGTTAGGACATCCAGTGAAGAAAAACTGCACTGCTTTGGCCAAGTATTTATAGGCGTCATGATAACTTTGCAGAAAGTCACAACCTTTGGTATATTAGACAAGAGTATGAATCACCATGCTTCACAAAACATTGTGACTCTTTTTTTTTTTGAATTCAAACCCATTTCCAAATTCTCTATGTTTCTTGCGGGAAAGTTCAACTACTAATACATGGGCTAGGATAGAATATAGAGGATCACACTGTATTATGGTGTGGTCATTTCTATTTCTGTCACTTCTCTCTCTCTCTCTCTGATCTCTTTTTCTCTTTTCTCTCTCAGTCGTCGCCACCGCCATACTCATCGTCTATGATGATGGCGGTGACGGAGAACTTGAGGACAATAGAGACGACGACAACGGGGTCATTGAGGTCCCGATAGACGGAGGAGGTCACCGATATCTATGTATGTATGTATGTATGTATCCTTACCTAAGCCTAATTGAACTATGTGGATGACTTGATTTTAGTTTTTCTCACACAGACGTTGGACATGAAAATGCTTGTTTGGTAAGTAAGATTTTGAATTTTATTTGTCCTTATATTTCTTTTTTTTTTTCTCTCAGTTTTCTTAACAACTAAATAGAGTATAATTGGAATTTGTATGATTCATTTTCTTTCAATTTCAATAGCTCTATGCATATAATTCCTAGAAAATTTTATAGTCGCGGTTGTCAATTGTTTGGTATTATTTGTTACTCTTGCAACAATAATAATATGATTTCATAAAGCTAAATAAGATTTCAATGTTGGTTGGTTGTTTAGGTGCGATTTTTGTTGAAAAATGTAACTGATGAGGCAAAACTAGAAAGATTACTCCGAATCTGTGTAATCAACAATGGGCTCTCTCTCTCTCTCTCTCTCTTTTATATTTATATGAGATCAACCAACATATCTGTTCAAGCCAAGATCAACCAACTCCTTAGTCTTATCATCAACACTTTCAATAAATTTATCAAAAGATGATTGATTTTTTTAATTTGATTGATTTTTTCCCGTCAGATCTATTCAAAAATGGCTCATATCTGTTCCTCTGCTCTAACTTTTCTTTTCTTTTTTATTTGGCTTGTATGATCTGATTATTTTTTGTTGTTGTTGTTGTTGTTGATTGCAACTGATAAACAAAAAAGTTAACACAGATCTTCAATAGATAGATAGAATTTAGGGAAAAAAATTGAACAGATAGTCAAAAAAATTTGAACAGATAGATATAAATTTGAATAGATAGTCAACGGAAAGTCAAACAGGTAAAAAAAAAGTCAAAGGTTAAAATTGAAAACAAAATGTCTTCTAAAACTTCTCATCAAATTATTTCTCAAAGTGTGAACTTTTTACCAATAAAAGAGATTTACTGGATCTAATGCTTTACACCCTCCTTAAATTAGATTTATCACCAATTTTCTCTTGATAATTTATTAAAAAAAATTGAACATGTTTTGTTTAGTAAACAATCACATAGCTTTTTGTTGGATAGATCCCCATAATAATCTTAAAAGTTTCGTTTGAAGCTACGGAGATGAGACTTTCTTGTTCATACATATTTAACAGTTTCAAATAAGTAAATAAATAAATATAAAATAAAAATAACAGTCACTAATTATGTTTTAAAAAAATCTCAATTTTTTTGGCCAAATAAATTATAGTTTTAAATTGCAACCGAACACTATTAATCAACTTTTTTTTAAGTAAATAAGCTAAAAACTATTATTGAATCAATTAATATATATATATATATATATATATAATTGCATAAAATAAACAAATTAGATTATCGAAATGACACTTGTAATAAGCCCATTGATAAATAAATGTAGTGAAATCCTTAGATTTACGCTGTGTTTGGTTGGGGGATTTGGGAATGAATTTAGAAAGGAACAAGGAAAAAGTAGGTGAAATGTAAACATATATCTATATTTTACCTAATTTCACACGCATTTTTCCTTTCAATTTCCAAATTTCTTTTCAAATCTCCCAACCAAACACAAAGTTAAGAAATTCCAGAGAATCTTAGCTAAATGGTTCCACCATAATATTTAATTTTATAAAAGAATAAGGTAGCGTTTGGTAGAGTTTTAGAGTTATGATTTGATAATAGAATTGTATTTTGAGTTTTTGAGTTTTTGAATTATGATTTGAGTGTGGAAAATTTGTTTGGTTACGAGTTTTGAAAAGAGTTTTGAATTGAGTTTAAAATTTTTGATGTGACATATGATATTTGATTCAAAAACTTACAACTCATAACCAAACACAAAATCCAAAATTCTATTTAAAGCTCATAAAAAATTTAGAAAAAATTTCGAGAATATTTTTTATTTAAAATATAAAAATAACAAGTGCAAAAAATAAATAAATAAATAAATAAAAAATAAAAAATCGAACTCTGTTCCTGTCAACCGGCCATGACGTGAAGACAAGCAATATTCAATCAAATTGGGTTCGCCACATTGGAGTGTCATATGTTACGTTTAGATAATTCTAATTCCATATTTGCCATTTATGTGACGCTTGGAAAAAGCTTACCACAAGCTTTTTTTAGTTTACCACTATTATTTGGGTGACCTATGGGTTCAAATCCAAACGTGTCCACCCCTAACATTGAATGAATGCAACTCACATCTGGATCCAAAAAAATTGATATACCTTCCACTAAATTAAACAAGGTGACCCACATTCCAGTTCCGACCCAAATGTAACCACCATAAAATTGAGGAAGCCGACCGACATTCCTGATATTTTCTGGACCACCAATTCAACGTTTTGTTGGTGAATCAACATTTCATCATTCCCATTTGGGTATTTCACACCCATTTGGACCACCGATTCACATTCATCTCAAAAGCGGCAACCACATCTTCATTCTGCACCCTTGTCCGTGAATGCGTGTGACGCTTTGGTGTGAAGGACTGCAACATCGGAAGTGATGGTGACATACGTAACAACATTTCATCATTCCCATTTGGATATTCCGCACCCGTTTGGACCACCGATTCACGTTCAAATTGTTATCCCAAAAGTGGCAACCACATTTTCATTCTACACCCATATCCGTAAGTGCGTGTGATGCTGTGGTGTAAAGGACTACACTGCCGGAAGTGATGGTGGCATGTGTAGCAACGTTTCATCATTCCCATTTGAGTATTCCGCACCCGTTTGGTCCACTGATTCACATTCGAATCTTCATCCCCAAAGTGGCAACCACATCTTCATTATGCACATGTGTCCATGAGTGTGTGTGATGCTATGGTGTAAAGAATCGCATCGCCGGAAGTGATAGCGGCGTGAGATAGTGGTCTGAGTCTCTATTCCATAGGCCATCGTGATGCAAACATGTGATGTGGCATGTGTCAACTGCATCACCAGAAGTGATAGTAACGTAGCATCGTTCGAAAATGAATCACATGAACAAACAATTGAAAATGGTGATGGACATCAACTAGACTATCATTTTCTTAAAATCGGATGTAAACGTATGACATACCAGATCACCGTGGGCTGTTGTGACGTCTGTGACAACCCTTGGTGCCATCAAACAATAGCCAAAACCTAACTTCATATTTCAAAAGAACACGACTAATTTCCCACTCCCTTGTAATTACGAGATTCGAACTACCAAACGTGGCATTCACGTATCACCCCAATATTTGTTACTCCTACAATACCATCAATTGATTAACAAAAAGGACAAATTTGTCCACCAAACAATCCAAAAAATTCAAAAAGGGACTTGGCTGACTAAAAGAACACAACAACGAGACTTGCCAATCTAATAGAAAAAAACGTGGGACCATATGGTGCAACAGTTTGTGAAATGGGACTTTCTGATAATTTTTCCTATAATATATCATGATATATTATATTTATGTGTATACAGGCATTACCATATTGATAATAAATAAGTAGAAATAAATTTGCTTTAAAATTGATAACGATTCAAATATTGATTTACTTTCCAAATTTAAATGATTTGATTATTACTACCATATGCATCAAATAATCAATTATTAATTACATTTGCAATACCGTATGTAACTAATGATTAAATGACCCAGGTATTTACGTATTTTAGATACTCAAAAAATAAAAAATCTGCCAAGAGTTTCAAGCTCAAACACACCTTACAACGATTTTACTTTGTATAGATAACAATGGACCTTCTACCAAATAGAAATGAGCTATTGTTAGGGTGTAATTTGGGCAGACTCAACCTGAATTTAATCCGAATTTTTTTAGGACTTAGACCAAAAAAAATTGAATTTAGTATAAGTCTGGGTAAAAAATTCAGAAGCTCGAATTAAATTTGGATGGACTTAGGCAAAGATATCAAACAACCCGAACAATCCAAGTTCCGAATTATATATAAAAACATTAAATATGCATATAAATTATTAGCCTTTGAATGATATTAACGTAATTTAGATCATTAAATCATATTGAATATGTATTATATACACACACAACACAAAAAAAAAAAAAAATCTTCTTTTTTTTTTTCACTCATAAATTGTAAAGATCACCATAGCAGTATCTCTTTTACATTATATAAATTATTTATTTTGATGTTACTAATGATTTTATAAAAAAAAATGTAAATAGAATTTTAACAAATTTAATAACTTAGCTGCACTAAAAAAGAAAAAGAAAAAATTGAAATTTATGTACAATTCAGACCATTCAGATTTAACTTGGATCGAACTTGGATAAATAATCTCAAGTTACAATTTAGACTTGGATAGACCTAGGCAGCTTTCCGCACAACGTGGGTTGGGTATAGACGAACCCACCCAAGTTGCACCCTTACATATTATCCCATTATATTACATACATTATAAATCTTGTATTTATGGAGAAACATTAATTTGACTGATCTATTTAGAAGCTGCCATTTTTTACTATACTTTCGTGGTTTCATTTTCATAATAGCACCCATACATCTACACAATTTGTTATGTTCGATTGCACACAATTGAGACACCAATCAATAAGAGTCTTCTCCATTTTGCAAAACCTTATCGATCAGAGTTTCAATTGTGTATATTCGGACAAAGTAAATTATGTGGATGAATTATTAATCTTTTCATAAATCAATGTGGTTTCTCTATCATAAATTTGTATTTAATCGATGGAAAACTCTATGGTGTGCACCCCCTTAGGCCATATGTACCCTACCACAAATTGACATAATTTTATCACAAAATTTTATAACATCAATCATAAAATGTATAATCTTGCCATAAATTGGCATAACAAAAAATGTGGTAACTAAAACACAAATTTTTATAACATGAATCACAAAATTTTGGACATTTTATTATGTTAATTTGTGACGAGGTTACTCATTTTGCGGTTGATTCACTACAACAAAAACACATTTTAGTGACACCATACTAGAGGCATGTTCTTAAAAAATGTCACAAAAAAAATATTTAGTGGCATTTTTTAGAAAAATGTCATAGAGCCACAAACATACAAGGCTCTAGTGACATTTCAATTAAAAAAAGTGTCACTTCACTACAACAAAATGTCACTACAACAAATTTACACTTTAGTGACACTACACTAGTGGCATGTTTTTAGAAAATGCCACAAAAATAAAAATTGGCATTAAATGTTTTAGAAAAATGCCACAGAACCACAAACATATAAGGCTCTAGTGGCATTTCAATAAAGAAATGTCACATCAATTTTATGGCATTTTATAAAATAATAACACAAAAAATTATGTTCGTGACATTTACCAACAGATGTCACTAAACTTTAATAGCAATGGCATTTTTAAAAAAATGTCAGGACACTAGGTAGGTGCAAATTACTTTTTATGGCACTTAGGTGAGAAGTGTCATAAACAAATACTTTATAGCATTTTGAAAAATGCCACTAAGCCAAAAACTTTCCAAGCTTATAATGACATTTTTGAAAAAACAAAAAATGCCAATATATTTTCTAAATTTTTAAAATGCAGTAAATGATTAAAAATAAATAAATTAAACTCAATGTACACTACAGGAAAAAGCACATTCGACGACTAAATTTTCTGACCAAAAAAAATTTGGTCGCTGAAAGTATAGCTTTCAGCGATCAAAACAGCATTAGTAGCAAAAAGTAAAGCTTTTTGGCGACTAAACAATTTTAGTAGCCAAAAGTCTACAATTGGCGACTAAAACTAAGTTTGGTCGCTAATTATATAGGTTTTAGTGACTAAAAAATTTTTAGTAGCCCAAAGTAAAGCTTTTTGGCGATTAAAAAAATTTAATAGTCAAAAGTCTACAATTCGCGACTAAAAATAAGTTTGGTCGCTGATTATATGGGTTTTACCTACTAAAAAAATTTTAGTAGCCAAAAGTCTACAATTGGCGACTAAAAAATAAGTTTAGTTGCCAAAAATGGTCATTTTTAGCGTAGGAGAACTAAAATCCTAAGGCAGAAATTAAATTTTTTGGCGACCAAAATTTTGGTAGCTAAAAGTGCATTTTCGGCGACCAAATCCGATTTTGATCGGCAAAAGTTAAGTTTTTTAGCAACTAAAAAACAATTAGTAGCCAAAAGTATAGAATTTGGGACTAAAAAATATTTTTAGTCGCCAAAAGTGGTCTTTTTTTATTTTGCTAGTAAATAATTTATTTTTACATAAATTATGTTCAATTAAATAATTATGTTTATACATATACTTTTATATTAATATGGATGTATGTACTATATAAATAATATATGTTATATATATAATCATGTGGTGCTATAGAGGTGTAGTGGGAAGAGTGTGGTGTATAAGGTTTATGGTGCGGGAGGTTGGCGGTTCGAGTCTCCGCAAGAGCGGATCTAATTGTTCTACAACGAATTATTGTCACGAATGGCACTTGACAGCGTCACGAATAGTGCCTACTGTTAGATAATGACTCAATGGGACCACATATTTAAATGTGGTGTTATCATTTATAAGAAGCCTACAATTTAAGTGATTCAATTTAGTTAATAGGCTTAAGGGTATATGTGTCATGGACCTAATGTGTAGCTACTAGTTGAGTAATTTCTATTTCTATGAGGGGCAGAAATAGAAATTAAAACATATTGGTTAAGTTGGTTTTCATAAAAAACTGCCACACGGTTGTGTTGTTGGAAAACCTATTTCAACCTTATATTGTTATGGTCCCTAATCCTCCCAATGGTGAAGAACTGCCATTCTTCTTCTATTTCCTCTCAAGGAGAATTGATAAGGCACTGGTAAAGGAAAGGATTAGAAGGCAATAACAAAATCAATAACAAAGGGTTTATTGATAATCACGCTTCCGTTTAACCGTTCATCGATGGATTCGGATAAGTTTTTGTCTTGATTTCTTGATGATTCACATGGTAGATGATCCAAAGCATAAAGTTTCATGTTCTGAAATTTATGTTAACAAGTGGTATCAGAGCGGTTATATCATGTGTTGTTGGGAAAATGGTTTATTATAGGCATATTTTTTAGCTCAATTTGAGTGGGCCCCAAACGTCTTTTGGGGTGGGTCCGAAGGGGTGAAGTATTCCTTGCCACGTGGCAAGTCACACGGTGAAGACGGAACGTCAAAACCATTTATGAGTGAATAGGAAGTTAACGTCGTTTTCGGATCTAATATTAATTTTTTAGATAAAATTCATTTGAATTTTTTCAATAAAAATTATTGTGGGAATTTAATTTAATTCTAAATTAAAATTTTAGATTCCTAAGTGGTTTCCTAAAATTTGTAATTGTGGGAATTTAATTTAATTCTAAATTCAAATTGTGATTTCTTAAAAAATGATTAAACTATTCAAAATAGTTTAATAATTGTTTTCCATTAATTTAATATATATATATTAGTTATAAAGTTCCAAACTGTGCGTTTGACCAACGGACACTTTTTGAATTTTGATACAACCGCTAGTATTAATTGAATACAACTTGTGCACCTATTCTTTTAGAAAGTGCATCTGTTCTTCTAATTGGTTGCACCTGTTCGGAGACTTGGTTTGCCTATAAATATAAATCCTTTTCTAGCAGTCCGAGTGGATCGGTAAATCAGTTTAAAATTTGGTCCCTTTACTGTCCAGATATTTCTTCTTTTGCATTTTTCTTCATTCTAGTTTTAGAATAAATATTCAGAGAGTTAGAACACAGGTTTGGTTCGCCGAACAAATTTATTTGAAGTGCTTCTATAAATTTGTGAAGATCATTGTATCCTAGGAGATAGACGCCATTCAACCGTAAGCACCGTAGCGGGGCGAATCTGTCTTAAGGACAGAGTGTCACACACTCGATTTGGTCTTAATTTTATTTCGGTTCAATAAATAAATCTGGTATGTTATTTATTTATTTTGTTTGGATTTATTTCAAGTTATTTTATTTACACAGAAGATTGTTCCAACAATCTTAAGACAGAATTTTAATTATTCTGTTTGCAGAATTTTTCATTTGTTTCCCTTTTTCATTCTTCGTAAATAATTTCAAAAGAAAATTATTTTCTGTAGATTTACAAAATAATATTCTGGTTGGAAAAAAAAATAGTGATTATATGCTATTTGACAGATAGTAGTATTATACTGTCTCTTTTCTTTGACAACAACTAGTAGTACGATACTGGTGTCATTAACAATTCAGAATATATTTTTGTGAAATTTTTTCAGAAATTAATTTTGGGTTTTAGAAATTATTTTCTGAGTTTTCATTAATTAAAATTCTGTTTTTAGTATTTTAATTTTTGGAGTGTAACAAGAGATTTAAATTTTTGTGTGAAATTAATTTGGTTAAATAAAATTTTATTTTATTTTCAAATTAATTGAAAAATAAAAGTTATATTTTTATTTCTTTTATTTTACAGAATTTAATTTCTTGTGTGGAATTAATTTGGTTAAATAGAATTTTATTTTATTTCCAAATTAATTGAAAAATAAAAGTTATATTTTTATTTCTTTTATTTTACAGAATTTAATTTTCTGTGTGGAATTAATTTGTTTAAATAAAATTTTATTTTATTTTCAAATTAATTAGAAAATAAAAGCTACATTCTTGTTTCTTTTATTTTTACAGAATTTAATTTTGTGAATTTGGTTTAACTTTCTGTGTAGTGTAAATTCTAATTATAATTTTTTTTTATATATTAGAATTGATGGCTACTGAAACTAATGCCCAAACAAGTACTGCTGTGGTGGCTGCAATTGCAACAACCCCCTCTCCTGTGGTGACAGTGCCAATAAATCACGGTGAAAAGCCAAAGAAGTTCTCAGGAACTGACTTTAAAAGATGGCAACAGAAAATGTTGTTCTATCTTACAACTCTGAACCTGGCCCGTTTCCTCCGTGAAGATGCTCCTATCCTGAAAGAGGATGAAACCGACCGGCAAGTGGTTGCTGCGGTTGATGCTTGGAAACATGCCGATTTCCTTTGCCGGAATTACGTCTTGAACGGATTTGACAACACATTATACAACGTCTACAGTCCAATCAAGACAGCAAAGGAACTTTGGGAATCGTTGGAGAAAAAATACAAAACGGAAGATGCTGGCTCAAAGAAATTTGTGGTTGGCAGATTCCTGGATTTTGTAATGGTTGATTCAAAAACTGTGATCAGCCAAGCTCAAGATTTCCAACTCATTCTGCATGACATTCATGCAGAAGGTATGTCTCTCAGTGAATCCTTCCAAGTTGCAGCCTTAATTGAAAAATTACCCAAAGGCTGGAAGGAATTCAAGAACTACCTTAAACACAAGCGCAAAGAAATTTCTATGGACGAGTTAATTGTGCGTTTGAGGATTGAGGAGGACAACCGCAATTCTGAAAAGCGGGCTGGTAAGCTTCCTATGGAGTCTAAGGCAAATGTAGTGGAACATGCTTCAAAAACCAAGAAACGAAAGTCTTCTGGAGAAAGTTCATCACAAGGCTCTAAAGGGGGGGATAATAAAAAGTACAAGTTTAATGGCAAATGTTACATCTGTGACAAAGAGGGACATCGGGCCAAAGATTGCCGTAGCAAAGGCAAAAGCAAAAGAAGAACAAGCAAGAAGCCTGCTCAAGCCCACATAACTGAAGTGGACAAGATTTCCAATGGTGTAGATGACATCAATCTTTCTGTAGTTGTTTCCGAGGCAAATCTTGTCGGAAATCCTAAAGAATGGTGGGTGGACATTGGTGCTACTCGCCATATTTGTGCCGACAAAAAGATGTTCACATCTTATTCTATAGTGGACAATGGTGAACAACTCTTTATGGGCAACTCCTCAACTTCCAAAGTTGAAGGACAAGGAAAGATTGTACTCAAGATGACATCTGGAAAGGAACTCACTCTCAATAATGTGCTGCATGTACCGGACATTCGCAAGAATTTAGTTTCCGGATCTTTGTTGAGTAAGAATGGGTTTAAGCTAGTTTTTGAAAGTGACAAGTTTGTACTTACCAAAAACGAGATGTATGTAGGAAAAGGTTACATGTCTGATGGCCTTTTCAAGTTAAATGTAATGACTATTGTACCCTCAGTTATTAATAATAATACATCTTCTTCTTACTTGCTTGAGTCTTCAAATTTATGGCATGGTAGACAAGGACATGTTAATTATGGATCTATACGTAGATTAATTAATATGGAATATTTACCTAAATTTGACATTGATTCAAATCATAAATGTGAAATTTGTGTTGAGGCAAAATTATCTAAAACTCCTTTTCATTCAATTGAAAGAAGTACGGAACCGCTTGAATTAATTCATAGTGACATTTGTGATTTTAAATCAATTCAAACCAGAGGTGGAAAAAAGTATGTAATCACTTTTATAGATGACTATACTAGATATAGTTATATTTATTTAATTTGAACCAAGGATGAAGTTTTGGAAACTTTCATTCAATATAAGAATGAAGTTGAAAATCAACTTGATAAGAAAATCAAGAAACTTAGAAATGATAGAGGTGGTGAATATGAATCACCTTTTGGTGAATTTTGTAAAGAACATGGAATAATTCATCAAACCACCGCTCCTTACTCACCTCAGCAAAATGGAATTGCTGAAAGGAAAAATAGGACTTTAAAAGAAATAATGAATGTCATGTTAATCAGTTCTGGATTACCTCAGAACTTGTGGGAGGAAGCAATACTTTCTGCTAATTATATTTTAAATAAAATACCCCGAAAGAAAGTGAATCAAACACCTTATGAATTGTGGCATGGAAGAGTACCATCCTACAAATACTTAAAAGTGTGGGGGTGTTTGGCTAAAGTGGCTATTCCTAGTCCTAAAAAGACTAAGATAGGTCCTAAGACCATTGATTGCATTTTCATTGGTTATGCCAAGAATAGTAGTGCATATCGGTTTTTGATTCATAAATCAGAACATTCCGAAATGCATGTAAATACTATTATTGAGTCTCGGAATGCATCATTCTTTGAACATGTATTTCCAAATAAGACTGGACAAGAGACTAGTAATAATAAGAGATCTTTTGATGCTATTACTAGTAATTATCAAGAACATGATCAAGAGCAAGAGTTAGATCAAAATGAGGAAGAGGAACCTAGGCGTAGTAAACGTGCTAGAACCTTAAAATCTTTTGGTCCAGATTTCCTAACATTTTTGTTAGAAAATGAGCCTTTAACTTTTAAAGAGGCTATGTCCAGTCCTGAAGCTCCTTTATGGAAAGAAGCTGTTAACAGTGAAGTTGAATCCATCTTGCAAAATCACACTTGGGAATTAGTGGACTTGCCACCAGGTTGTAAACCTCTTGGGTACAAGTGGATTTTCAAAAGAAAATTGAAAGCGGATGGATCAATAGACAAATACAAGGCAAGACTTGTAGTCAAAGGTTTTAGACAGAAAGAAGGTCTAGATTATTTTGACACATACTCACCGGTTACTAGAATAACATCCATTAGAATGCTAATTGCCATTGCATCTCTATACAATCTAGAAATTCTTCAAATGGATGTTAAAACCGCTTTCTTAAATGGTGAGTTAAATGAAGAAATTTACATGGAACAACCAGAAGGGTTTTCTGTTCCAGGAAAAGAAAAGAAAGTGTGTAAATTGGTTAAATCATTATATGGTTTAAAACAAGCGCCAAAGCAATGGCATGAGAAATTTGACAAGGCAATGATGTCAAATGGATTTAAAATTAATAAGTGTGACAAATGTGTTTATATTAACAACACAGACAAAAGTTATGTCATTGTATGTCTTTATGTAGATGATATGCTCATCATTGGTAGTAATAATGACATGATTAAAACTACCAAGAAAATGTTAAATAAACATTTTGACATGAAGGACATGGGCATTGCTGATGTAATACTTGGTATGAAAATTACCAAAACATTAGAAGGATATGCTTTGTCACAATCTCATTACATTGAGAAAATACTTGACAAATTCAGCAAAGATGATGATCATCTTGCTAGAACACCTGTAGATGTTAATTTGTATCTTTCTAAGAATGTACAGGAAAGTATTTCTCAATTAGAGTATGCCCAAATTATTGGAAGCTTAATGTACTTGATGAACTGCACTCGCCCGGATATAGCTTATGCAGTAAGTAAATTAAGTAGATATACAAGTAATCCGGGAGTAGAACACTGGAAAGCAATGATAAGGGTTCTAAGATATCTCCGATTTACTCGTAACATTGGGCTTAATTATACTAGATATCCAGCAGTACTTGAAGGATACTGTGATGCAAATTGGATATCGGATACTAAAGACTCGAAGTCCACCAGTGGGTATGTCTTTACTCTTGGTGGGGCGGCTATATCTTGGAAATCTTCCAAACAGACTTGTATTGCTAGGTCTACTATGGAATCTGAATTCATAGCTTTAGATAAAGCTGGGGAAGAGGCAGAATGGCTTCCTCGAAGATATTCCAATTTGGCCAAAACCGGTGCCTGCTATATGCATACATTGTGATAGTCAATCAGCTATAGGTAGAGCACAGAGTCATATGTATAACGGTAAGTCACGACACATTCGTCGTCGACATAACACCGTACGACAACTACTCTCTAATGGAATTATTTCCATAGAATATGTTAAGTCTAAAGACAACATAGCGGATCCACTAACCAAAGGGTTAGCAAGAGAGTTAGTTGAGAATTCATCGAGGGGAATGGGACTTAAGCCTATTAAATAAGAGTTACCACAACGGCAACCCAACCTAGTTGACTGGAGATCCCAAAATCTAGGTTCAAAGGGACAACCGAGTTGTGAATGACTCAGAAGGATCACTGGGGAGTCTAACTCCTACCCATTTCTATGATGAAATAGTAATGTCTGCAGCATTTTAGGTTAAGTAATACTTTTAATGATTCTTATATCTAAGTAAACCTAGTGGAGTATGGCAGGATACTTTTCATAAGAATCACCTATGTGAGTGTGAACTGGGCCGGTTCTATAAGATTTGTGAAGGGGTACAAGTCTTTAGAGCACTCATGAAGACCAGGTTGTTGAGGGCCAAACTGAACACAATAGTGAGAACTAAACTGTGTCTGAGAATATACTGTGTGAGTTCTATTGTCTTGGTTTACACAAACGGCTGAACAGTTCAAGACATCATGTTCACTGGTTAGCTAGTAAATCCGATAGTGTCTCACAAGGGAAGGTTCAAAGCCAAAAGCTACCTATCCTTTGCAGAATATTTCCAATTTCTGTACTCTCTGTAATTAGATCATATTGTTTCATTTTCTCTCCGTCAAATTCCTTTCATGTGGGGGATTGTTGGGAAAATGGTTTATTATAGGCATATTTTTTAGCTCAATTTGAGTGGGCCCCAAACGTCTTTTGGGGTGGGTCCGAAGGGGTGAAGTATTCCTTGCCGCGTGGCAAGTCACACGGTGAAGACGGAACGTCAAAACCATTTATGAGTGAATAGGAAGTTAACGTCGTTTTCCGATCTAACATTAAATTTTTAGATAAAATTCATTTGAATTTTTTCAATAAAAATTACTGTGGGAATTTAATTTAATTCTAAATTCAAATTTTAGATTCCTAAGTGGTTTCCTAAAATTTGTAATTGTGGGAATTTAATTTAATTCTAAATTCAAATTGTGATTTCTTAAAAAATTATTAAACTATTCAAAATAGTTTAATAATTGTTTTCCATTAATTTAATATATATATATATATATTAGTTATAAAGTTCCAAACTGTGCGTTTGACCAACGGACACTTTTTGAATTTTGGTACAACCGCTAGTATTAATTGAATACAACTTGTGCACCTATTCTTTTAGAAAGTGCATCTGTTCTTCTAATTGGTTGCACCTGTTCGGAGACTTGGTTTGCCTATAAATATAAATCCTTTTCTAGCAGTCCGAGTGGATCGGTAAATCAGTTTAAAATTTGGTCCCTTTACTGTCCAGATATTTCTTCTTTTGCATTTTTCTTCATTCTAGTTTTAGAATAAATATTCAGAGAGTTAGAACACAGGTTTGGTTCGCCGAACAAATTTATTCGAAGTGCTTCTATAAATTTGTGAAGATCATTGTATCTTGGGAGATAGACGCCAATCAACCGTAAGCACCGTAGCGGGACGAATCTGTCTTAAGGACAGAGTGTCACACACTCGATTTGGTCTTAATTTTGTTTCGGTTCAATAAATAAATCTGGTATGTTATTTATTTATTTTGTTTGGATTTATTTCAAGTTATTTTATTTACACAGAAGATTGTTCCAACATGTGTATTATTAGAAATTGATATGCTTTATTCATCCAATTTGGTTTCCTGGTTTTCGGATTCTGTTTTTTTTTTTTTTTTTTTTTTTTTTCCTGCTGCAAATTCTGTTTGGTTTCTGGAAATGTAAAATTCTGTTTGGTTTTCGGTTTTTTGTCTGATTTGGGTAATTCTGTTTGCTTTAGTTCATCAATAATTGAGGGTTTATTTATATCATGTATATATATATTTATTCTCATGCGGTTTGATTGGTTTATTGTGAACATTGGTTTAAAAAAAAAAAAAAAAAAAAAACACACCCACTTCCGTCTGCCTACTTTAAGCGTTTGAAAACAGAGCAGTTTTATTATCATTAGTGACTATTTCAAACGGTTTGTTCATTTTTCTTTTGGGCAGTGTTCTTAATCTCTTAATGCATGTGTTGTGGCTTGGTCTTTGTTTTTTTTATTAATCTATCCATGCATGTGTAGTTTTGTATAACAGGTTTGGCTTTGGAATTTAATAATCAATTCTTGTATGTCTCTTAATCTATTCATGCATGTGTTGGTTGGCCTTTTGTCATCAATTCTTGTATACGGTTTGGTTTTTTGGGCAATTTTTTTTTTTCTTCACTTGATGCATGTGTTTTGTGGTTTAAAAAAAATAAAAAATAAAAAAATTGGAACCATCAATTATATATATATATGTATATAATTGGGATTGCTGCAAAGTATATTATATATACGGGGTAACAAATTAAGAAATCTTTAAATTTAATGTAATTTCATACAACGTCTACAGAAATTTAATTTTCTAACGTTCTAAATATAAGTCAATTCAAACAAGATGTCACAAAAGTGATCTCTCTTGTCTAGATTGTTTTATATGGAATGTTTTGATGTTCATGTACGTGTATCTCATGCAGGTATTTATCGGTCCAAAGACATGATTAATACTTGGCACAATTACACACACATTTTGTGGTGATAAACATGTGCCAATTGTTAAGGAAACCTAATGTGAATAATAAATCCATCAAAAGATAGATTTGTTATTTGATATAACTTATTGTCAATGTTTGATCATTACAACAAGAATACCACTTACAGTTAATATCACTACCCAAAGGCTTGGTATTAATGTTGTGCTAGGTATCTTGAGATGTTGTCATTAACTTAATTTATTTAGAGATTATCTGTTTGGTTACTTAATGTGAGCATAATTGTTTATTTCTTTTATTTTATTTTCTATTCAGCTTTAATGTCAACTACTTTAATCTCTGCCAACATGAACAATGTTCCAATGTTAAATGGAACAAACTTTAAGGACTGGAAAGAGAACATATTGATTGTTCTCGGCTGCATGGACATAGACTTGGCATTACGAATGCCAAAACCGAATGATCTCACTGAACAAAGTACTCCTGAGGAAATTGTGTACTTTGAAAAGTGGGATCGTTCTAACAGGCTAAGTCTTATGATCATGAAGCGTGGGATTCCAGAAGTTTTTCGGGGTGCCATAACAGAGGATGTTACCGTTGCCGGTGAATTTCTCTCAGAAATTCAAAAGCGTTTTGCTAAAAATGATAAGGCTGAAACAAGCACGCTTTTAGCAAGCTTGATTTCAATGAAGTATAAAGGCAAGGGTAATGTTCGCGAGTACATCATGGAAATGTCTCAGCTTGCTTCAAAACTTAAGGCACTAAAGCTCGACCTATCTGATGATTTGCTCGTGCATTTAGTTCTCATCTCTCTTCCTGCACAATTTAACCAATTTAAGGTCAGTTATAACTGCCAGAAGGAGAAATGGACTCTCAATGAGCTCATTTCATTTTATGTGCAAGAGGAAGAGAGATTGAAGCAAGAAAGGACTGAAAGTGCTCATCTGGCAAGCACCTCCAAGCATACGAGCAAAAGAAAGCATAAGGGAAAGAAAGTTGCTGCTCCTAAGGGTCCGAAACCAAAGAAACAGAAAGTGCAGGATGGTTGTTTCTTTTGTGGCAAGCCCGGACACAGAAAGAAGGATTGTGCCAAATACGTCGCCTGGCGTGTAAAGAAAGGTACATTTTATGTTTTGGTCTGTTCTGAAATAAATTTAGCTTCAGTACCAAGAAACACTTGGTGGGTAGATTCTGGTGCTACTACTCACATATGTGTTTCTATGCAAGGTTGCCTGAACTACCGAAAGCCAACTAATGCTAAAAGATACATCTTTGTGGGTGATGGCAAGTCCATAGAAGTGCAGGCAATAGGGCACTTTAGATTATTGCTGAAAACTGGTTATTATTTGGATTTATTAGACACTTTTGTTGTACCGTCCTTTAGACGGAATTTAATTTCTGTTTCTGTATTGGACAAATTGGGATATTGTTGTTCTTTTGGAAATATGAAGTTTAGTATGTCTATTAATTCAAATGTTGTTGGTACTGGTTTACTTAATGCGTTTGATAATCTATATTTGCTCGAAACTATTGCATCTTATAATGAAACCTTGCACGTGGAATCACGAGGTACAAAGAGTAAATTAACTAAGGAAAATTCAGCCTCATTATGGCACAAACGCCTAGGTCACATCTCTAAATCTAGAGTTGAGCGCCTTGTGTCTGATGAAATTTTGGACTCTCTTGATTTTTCAGATTTTGATGTCTGTGTTGAGTGTATCAAGGGAAAACAGACCAAAATGAAGAAATATAGTGCCCATAGGACTACAGATGTCTTACAATTAATTCATACGGACATTTGTGGACCATTCCCTATGGCGTCTTGGAATGGTCAACAATATTTTATCACATTCATAGACGACTATTCCAGATATGGGTATCTATTTCTTATCCATGAGAAATCACAGTCTTTGGACGTATTCAAAAAATTTAAGGCCGAAGTTGAGTTACAACTCAACAAACGGATAAAAAGTGTCAGGTCTGACCGTGGTGGTGAATACTATGGCAGATATGATGGATCAGGTGAACAACGTCCAGGACCGTTTGCAAAATACCTGGAGGAATGTGGAATCGTCCCACAATACACCATGCCAGGATCACCTAGCATGAATGGTGTATCTGAGAGACGAAACCGGACTCTTAAGGATATGGTAAGAAGTATGATCAGTCATTTTACTTTACCAGAGTCCCTCTGGGGTGAGGCTCTAAAGACAGCAACTTATATCTTAAATCGGGTGCCAACTAAAGCAGCTGCAAAAACACCTTATGAGCTTTGGGTTAGGCGAAAGCCTAGTCTAAAACACTTGCATGTGTGGGGGTGTCCTGCTGAGGCGAGGCCTTATAAACCTCATGAAAGAAAATTGGACTCCAAAACCATCAGCAGCTACTTTATTGGCTATGCCGAACGATCACGGGGTTACAAGTTTTATGATCCCACAAATAGGTCAATATTTGAGAAGGGAATTGCAACATTTTTTGAGAATGTTGAGTTTGGGGGAAGAAATCCAGTTAGAGACATTGTCTTTGAGGAGGAAGCAGGAGTAATCCCACTTCCTACTACTACTTTTGACCAATTACAGGTTCCTATACCTGTCATTGCTCGAGAAGTAACTTCGGATCCTCAACCAGACAATGTTGTTCAAGATAATATAGTTCAATCCCTCATTCAAGATGAGGTAATTGTTCCTGAGGAACAAACTCTACAACCTCAACCTCAAGAACCTGTGCCATTAAGGCGATCCACAAGAGAAAGGAGATTTGCAATTTCGGATGATTATATTGTATATCTCCAGGAACATGAGGTAGAAAATGGAATGTCGAAAGATGATCCAATCAACTTTCGTCAAGCTATGGAAAGTTCCAACTCTCATAAATGGATAGAAGCCATGAATGAAGAATATAAGTCTATGCAAGACAATAAAGTTTGGGAACTTGTCTCATTACCAGTTGGTGCGAAGCCCGTAGGTTGTAAATAGATATTTAAAACCAAAAGGGATTCAAATGGTAATGTGGACAGGTATAAGGCACGTCTTGTAGCCAAAGGCTTTACTCAAAAGGAAGGAATTGACTTTAAAGAAATTTTCTCTCCAGTTTCTTCGAAAGATTCTTTTAGGACAACTATGGCGCTTGTTGCATATTTTGATCTTGAGTTGCATCAGATGGATGTCAAAACAGCTTTTCTTAATGGTGACATTAAAGAAACAATTTATATGGTGCAGCCAGAAAACTTTGTGTCAGGAGACCCAAAGAATATGGTTTGCAAATTGACTAAATCCATCTATGGACTCAAACAAGCTTCTCGTCAGTGGTATTTCAAATTTCATCAATTTCTCACTTCGTATGGTTTTGAAACTAATGTTGTTGATGAATGTGTGTATCACAAGTTCAGTGGGAGTAAACACATATTTTTGGTTTTATATGTTGATGATATATTGCTTGCTACAAACGATATAAACTTATTGCATGACACCAAGAGATTTCTATCTAAGAATTTTGAAATGAAAGATCTTGGTGATTCTTCCTTTGTATTAGGAATAGAAATACACCGAGATCGTTCTCGGGGTATTCTGGGATTATCACAAAGGAGCTATATTGAAAAAGTACTCAATAGATTTGGCATGCAAAATTGTAAATCAGGTGAAACCCCGGTTGCTAAAGGAGACAAGTTTAGTCTCAGCCAATGCCCGAAGAACAGTCTTGAAATTCAAGAATTGCAGAGGATTCCTTATGCCTCGGCTGTAGGGAGTCTAATGTATGCTCAAGTATGTACGCGTCCGGATATTACATTCATAGTTGGCATGTTAGGCAGATATTTAAGTAATCCTGGTATGGATCATTGGAAAGCAGTCAAGCATGTTATGCGATATTTACAGAGAACAAAGGAATATATGCTCACATATAGGAGATCGGATAAGTTAGAGGTCATTGGATATTCCGACTCCGATTTTGCTGGATGCCAAGACAGTAGGAAATCCACATCAGGCTATATTTATCTGTTAGCTGGCGGAGCAATTTCTTGGAGGTCTGCAAAGCAGACGCTCATAGCTTCATCCACCATGGCCGCAGAGTTTGTAGCGTGTTATGAGGCATCAAACCAAGGGATATGGCTGCGGAATTTTGTCACTAGGTTGCGTATTTTGGAAGGCATTGAAAGACCACTTAAGTTATATTGTGACAATAAGTCTGCAGTTTTATATTCCAATAACAACAGGAGCTCGACAAAATCAAAGCATATTGATATCAAGTTCCTAGTTGTAAAAGAAAGAGTGCAAAGTGGACAGATTTCCATAGAGCACATTGGGACAAACTCCATGATAGCAGATCCACTTACGAAGGGACTACCACCCAAGGTCTTTCATGAGCACACTGCTCATATGGGTGTTGTTCTATTTGAGAACATTTTGGTTTAGTGGGAGTTTGTATTTATATTACTGCTTTATGTCAGCCTTGAGTTTTATCTATGTAATTAGATTAATTTCTGCAGAAATGAAGTACTTAGTTTATTACACTCTATTACGTATTGTGAAGTATTGATCTCAATAAAGTTAAGTAGGACCAGTTGGAAATAGGCATGTATGGATCACATTACATGTAATTTCCATGCTACGCATCCATGATTGATCTATGTTATTTAGCTGTATTGGTATACGTGACCATTGGTGGGTCGAGTTACGATTAATGTAACGAAGACCGCTTTGATCCTATATCAATATAGTTAATGGACAAGATTGTTTGGATACCCTCAGGCCATGATAACAAATTTCAGAGCTCACTAAAGTTAAGCACATTTTTCAGGTTACATATGTGGTCCAGTGGGAGATTGTTAGATAATGTCTCAATGGGACCACATATTTAAATGTGGTGTTATCATTTATAAGAAGCCTACAATTTAAGTGATTCAATTTAGTTAATAGGCTTAAGGGTATATGTGTCATGGACCTAATGTGTAGATACTAGTTGAGTAATTTCTATTTCTATGAGGGGCAGAAATAGAAATTAAAACATATTAGTTAAGTTGGTTTTCATAAAAAACTGCCACACGGTTGTGTTGTTGGAAAACCTATTTCAACCTTATATTGTTATGGTCCCTAATCCTCCCAATGGTGAAGAACTGCCATTCTTCTTCTATTTCCTCTCAAGGAGAATTGATAAGGCACTGGTAAAGGAAAGGATTAGAAGGCAATAACAAAATCAATAACAAAGGGTTTATTGATAATCACGCTTCCGTTTAACCGTTCATCGATGGATTCGGGTAAGTTTTTGTCTTGATTTCTTGATGATTCACATGGTAGATGATCCAAAGCATAAAGTTTCATGTTCTGAAATTTATGTTAACACCTACCATGACATTAAAGTGTCATTGAAAGGTTTTAGTCTTGATGGTGTAATGACACTTATAAGTGTCACTAACTCTTTTTTTAATGGCGCTTGATAGTGCCACAAATGATATCTACCATGACATCAAAATGTCATTGAAAGTTTTTAGCCATGATGGTGTAGTGGCACTTGCAAGTATCTACCGTGGCACGGATACAAATGACACTTGTTCAAAATGCCGCAAGACTAAAAAATGTCATTAAACCAATAGTTTTGTGGCACTTTCAAATGTCACTAAATTAAGAAAATGTTGTAGTGATTGTTATAAAATTTTGTGATGAAATTATGCTAATTACCACCAAGGGGTCATCCTAGTTGGTAAAGGAGTATGTTCCTCTCTTTACTGACCAGGATTCGAATCCCCTACTACTCAAATGGAAGTCCGACGATTTAAATAGATTGGCTAATTTCTTCCAGTTTGACTTGTAAGGGTGAATTCTAAGGATCCTATCTTGGGAGTATTCTGGGTATCCAAATATATATATATATATTATGCTAATTTATGGTAAAGGTGCATATGGTTTGTACCCTAAGAGAGTGCACACCATAGGCTTTCATTTAATGGATTAAATTAAATACCTCTTTTTTGTTTGGAAATATTATTTGTGTTTTCCGTCTCTATAACAATAACATTCCTCTTCTAATTTATTAAGTAAAACTAAATTAAATTTTCAAATATATCAAAATAAAATTTACAAGTAGTTACTATATCAAATGGACAAATGTTATTCATATTCATATTTTACAAATCAATCAAATTGAAGAGGGAGAAAAAAAAAACTATATAATGAAAATAAAGGGTGGGTCTCAGCTTGTTAATCAAATTAGAGTTAGGAAGAAATATGTGTGAATGAGTTCAAGATAATTTTAAGTGGATTGGGTTGATTTGTATGTAAGTTGACTAATTTTAAATAACGTGACAATAAACTCGTGGATTTTGGTCAGCATAAGTTAGATATATATATATATTGAAAACATGATTAAAGTTAAATTTTTACTTTAAACTTATTTTAAATCACATTATCTCTCCATTTTTTTACACGTTTTTTTCCAAAAAAAGCTTAAAAAAATTAAAAATCAACTTTTAACCAACTTCTCAATATATATATAGTATATTTGCACATCTCAACTTTGACTACTTGGTAATATTTTTTTGTGAACATATTCATTCTCTTATTTATGCAATAAATGGAATTAATTTTCTAAAAAACTGCATTTGAAAAGCTTTCAAAAACTTGAAATATTCCTGAAGTTCCATAACATAATTTATTTTTGACTACATAATTAATTAGATTTTGTAAAGATGAAATAATCTATACTAATAGTCAAATTATGAAATCAAGAGATTGAATAGTTGTTGATCCAATGCTGAAGTCAAGCACCAAAGCATATCCCTGCCGTACCTTTTGCGAAAAGTAACAATCAAAAAACACATGTTATAGAGCTTCATCATTTTTATTACATCGAGCACACAACGTTTCAACTTACTTTCCTTGCCTTTTTAACTCTCATTTTACCGGAAGCATTCTACGAAGACACTTCCAAATAAATAAAGCCCATTTCGAAGGTAACCTTAGGTGCCACAACTTTTTCCATACCAATTGATCGGATCTGGTTGATGAAAAACGGATAATAACAAAGCAAGGCTTGTTTGTAACCCGATTTGAATATTCCCCACTCTGAACAAGACGCCAAATCAATTTGTCCTCGCAAGGAAATCTTGGAATATGATTTGCTAGAATATGTCAACTACATTCTTGAGGAAAAAATAGGCCGAACTAGAATATCGAAGACACAATTGAGGAAGCAAAGGAACTCTCAGCTTTGGCTATATCTATTGCATATCATGGGTCCTCTGTTCTTATTGATGATGATGTAGGTATGGGGGACAAACAAATTGTTGGGTGTAACTTCTTCATGGAGTATGGGACCTAATTGGTTTATTATAAAGAATTTTAATTTTGTTTGGTTTAATTATAATATATTGTATATATTATATCTGACTTTTAGAAGCTCAATAGGTATTTTATAATCAGTTTAATAGCAAGTAGAGTTTTGATAAATAAATAAATAAATAAGCCCAAAATTCAACAATATATATATAAAGTTTGTCTTTGTTTTTCCCCAAGTTGAGTGGAGCAGTCGCCAACATTAATTCTTGGGTGCATGTTCAAGGGTGTTGTTTTTGTGTGTAATCAAGTTGGTGCACTGTTTCATGTGGAATCAAGTTGGTGCATATTTGGTTGTTTCAGTGGAGATTGATTTGGGTTATTATTTTGAGTTTTCTACAACTCTATTTCGAAGACTTTTGTTCATCTATTCGGTGAGATCTTTCCTCTTATTTATTTGTGATCATTTAAAATTCACTTAAGGATGGTTTTGTAAGACCATTCGTGTCTCGTTTGTAATCTTTTAAAAATTATTTGGTTGATAGTGGAATCGGATTTCGATTCCGTGGACGTAACTCACATTGAGAGAATCACGTAAAATTCTTATGTCGTTGTTGATTTAATTTTTTCGCATTAGTTTTTATTCTCATTGCTTGATTTACTTGTGAGGAATCATATATTTTCCCTAACAACTGGTATCAAAGTTTATGGTTAATTTAGGTTTATTTATTTGTGTAAATTAATGGAGGGGAATGTGGGTAGCATGTCTAGCTTCAATGGAAGCAATTGGGTAACTTGGAAAACTAAAATGGAGGACATATTATTTTGTAAAGATTTGTATGGGCCTATTGAGGGTGATAGTGGCAAACCCGATAATCTGAAAGATGATAAATGGAAGAGACTTAATCGAAAAGCCGTTGGTGTTATCCGTCAATAGATTGATAACAGTGTGTTTCATCATGTTGCTACTGAAACTTTAGCACATTATTTATAGAAAAAATTAGAAGGCCTTTATGATAAAAAAAAATCAGTCACAAATAAAGCCTTTTTGTTTTGAAAGTTGATTAATTTAAAATATAAAGATGATAGCCCTATTCTAGAACATTTGAATGAAATAAAAAGTATTGTTAATCAACTTACTTCTATGAAAATTATTTTTGATGATGAGTTACAAGCTTTGATGCTACTTAGTTCTTTGCCCGAAAGTTGAAAGACTTTGGTTGTGACAGTTAGTAATTCGGCGCCCGATGGAGTTATTACAATGAGTCAAGACACTAGTAACTTGTTAAATGAATAAACTAGAAGAAAATCAGTGGGTTCCTCTCATTCAGAAGCATTTGTTGTGAGAGGCCGAAGCAAAACAAGGGGGAGGAGTAAGACTCCTCATGGTCGTGATCAAAGCTGTAACAAATCAAGAGATAATTCTTTTTCAAAAAAAAGACATTGAGTGCCATTATTGCCATGAGAAATGGCACATGAAGCGGAAATGCCAAAAGCTCAAGAACAAGGTGAAAATACGTGATAAAAGTGTGGATAAGAAGCAAGAAGACACAACGATGGTTACTACCGATGATCTCATGGTCGTTTGTGAAGATGATTGAGCAATTGGTAATTGATTCTGGTGCTTCTTTTCATATGACTTCTCGAGTTGATTTCTTCACTACTTACACCAAAGGAGATTATGGTTGTGTTCGAATGGGTAATGAAGGTTTGTCCAGGATTATTGGCATGGGTGATGTTTGCTTGGAAACAAATGTGGGCTGCAAGTTGTTGCTTAAAGATATGAGACATGTTCCCTACAATCGCCTCAATTTTGATCTCTACCGGGAAGCTAGATAATGAAGGTTACAACAACAAATTTGGTGATGGAATATGGAAGCTCACAAAGGGTTCTTTAGTGGTGGCTAAGTGCAAGAAGACTCGTACACTTTATTTGATGGAAGGAAAAATTTGTAAAGGTGTTGTTAATACACTTAAAGATGATACTTCTACCGAATTGTGGCACAAGCGGCTTGGGCACATGAGTGAAAAGGGATTATAAGTTTTGTTCAAGAAAGAGCTTCTACCCGGTTTGAAAAGTATACATCTTAAAACTTGTATTCATTGTTTGGCAGGTAAACAATAAAAAGTTTCCTTTCATAAAAATGTTGCTTCTAAAAAGGAAAATGTCTTGGAGTTGATTCATTCAAATGTTTGTGGTCCTTTAAAACTTAGAACACATAATAGTGCACTTTATTTTGTTACTTTCATTGATGATTATTCAAGGAAAGTTTGAGCTTTTATACTAGAAAGTAAAGATCAAGTTCTAGATGTATTTAAGCATTTTCAGGCCATAGTTGAAAGAGAAACAAGGTAGATATTGAAGTGCATCCGATCAGACAATGGTTGTGAATACATTGGGCCATTTGATGAGTATTCTCACAGCCAAGGTATTCGACACCAAAAGACAGTTAAGAAGACTCCTCAACAAAATGGCGTTGCCGAAAGAATGAACCGCACCATTATGGAAAGAATAAGGTGCCTGCTTTCACATGCTAAATTGCCAAGATCCTTTTGGGGTGAGGCAATGAGGATAGCGGTTGATGTAATCAATTTGTCTCCTTCTTATCTTTTAAATGGTGATGTTCCTGAAAGAGTTTGGACCGGTAAAGATGTGTCTTATGAGCACTTAAGAGTGTTTGGTTGTCGAACCTTTATTCACATTCCAAAGGATGAAAGGTCCAAGCTTGATAATAAGTCAAGACAATGTATTTTTCTTGGCTATGGGCATGATGAATTTGGTTATAGATTGTGGGATCTGATCGACAAGAAAGTCATTCGAAGCCGTGATGTTGTGTTTCTTGAAGATCAAACAATTAAAGACTTTAGCAAAGGTGATCAACCGAAGCCAAAAACTAGTGATCTCATTGACATTGATCCATCTCCTTCGTCTTCGGTGGATAATGAAAATTGAGGAGATGTGCAGCCACCTCTTGAAGATGTAGATGATGATGCTATTCCAAATGAAGTTGAGCCCGAAATTGCGGAAGAGCAGCCAACTCAAGAACCGCCACCACAACTTAAGTTGAGAAAATCTACAAGGGACCGGCAACCTTTGAGAAAGTATCCTCCGAATGAATTTGCATTGATTTCCGATCAAGGGGAGTCTGAGAGCTACCAAGAAGCAATTGAGCACGCAAAAAAAGATAATTAGAAAAGGCCATGGAAGAAGAGATGAATTCCTTACTTAAAAATCACACTTATAATTTAGTGAAGTTGCCTAAGGGAAGGAAAATTCTGAAAAATAAGTAGGTCTTCAAATTAAAGAATGATGGCAAGAATCTGAGGTACAAAGTATGTCTTGTTGTGAAAAGCTTTGGGTAAAAGAAAGGTATTGACTTTGATGAGATTTTCTCGCCGGTCGTAAAGACGTCTTCTATTCGAGTGGTACTTGACATGGCCACAAGTATGAACTGGGAAGTTGAGCAACTTGATGTGAAAACCGCATTTCTTCATGGTGACCTTGAAGAAAAAATTTACATGGAGCAACCAGAAAAATTTGTAGAGAAAGGGAAAAAGAAATTTATTTGCAAATTGAAGAAAAGTTTGTATGGCCTCAAACAAGCCCTGTAGCAATGGTACAAAAAATTTGACTCTTTCATAATGAATAATGATTTTTCTAAAACCACTTCGGATCATTATGGGTATGTTTGGTAACGTTTACATTTTCAGTTTTTATTTACAAAAATTTTATAAACTGGTTTTTGTTTATTTTTTGTTTATTTTTAGAAAAATATAAACTACAAACGCGTTTGGTAATTGACAAAATGTTAAAAAAATTTAAAAATATAAAAAAGAGTGAGAAATGACAAGTGGTAGCAAGTGGCGGCGGAAGACGGTGGTGAAAAGTGGCGACGGTGGGTGGTAGGTAGCTGGTGGTGGCGGGTGGGTGGTGGTAGTGGGTGGGTGGGTGGGTGACGATGACGGGTGGCGGGTGGTAGTGAGTGGGTGGTAGTGGTGGTGGCGGCGAGTGGTGGGTGGTGGTGGCGGTAGGTGGGTGGCGGGTGGTGATGGGCGGTGACGGGTGGGTGGTGGGTGGTGGTGGTGGTGGATGGGTGGGTGACGGTGGCGGGTGATAGGTGGTAGCGAGTGGGTGGTGGTGGTGGTGGTGGTGGTAGTGGTGGCGGATGGTGGTGGCGAGTGATGGCAGGTGGGTGGCAGATGGAGGGTGGTGGCAGGTGGATGGTGGGTGGTGATGGTAGGTGGGTGGTGATGGTAGGTGGGTGGGTGACGGTGGCGGGTGGTGGGTGATAGCGAATGGGTGGTGGTGGTGGTAGTGGCGGGGGGTGGTGGGTAGTGGAGGCAAGTGGGTGGCGGGTAGTGGTGGCAGGTGGGTGGTGGATGGCGGGTGGTGGCGGGTGGTAGTGGTGGTAGTGTGTGGGTGGTGTGGGTGACGTGGCGAGTGGGTGGGTGGGTGACGTGGCGAGTAGGTGGGTGGTGGACGGTGGCGGGTGGTAGGTGGTAGCGAGTGGGTGGGTGGCGAGTGGTGGCAGGTGGGTGACGGGTGGGTGGGTGGTGGTGGTGTTGGTGGGTGGTGGTGGCGGGTGTGGGTGGCAGGTGGCTAGTAGTGGTGGGTGGCTGATAATGGCAAGTGGTGGATGGTGGTGGCAAGTGGGTGGCGAGTGGTGGTGGCAAGTAGTTGGCGAGTGGTGGTGGCGAGCGGTGGATGGTAGTGACGGGTGGCGGATGGTGGGTGGTGGCGGGTGAATGATAGGTGGGTGGTGGGTGGTGGTGGTAGTAGTGGTGGGTGGCGAGGTGTGGGTGGTGGTGGCGAGTGGGTAGCACGTAGGTGGTGGGTGGTGGTGGCGGGTGGTCGGTGGTGGTGGCAGGTGGGTGGTAAGTGGTGGTGGCAGGTGGTGGTGGGGGGGTGGGTAGTGGTGGCGGAAGACGGTGGTGGAAAATGTGGTAGGTGGTGGCTACTGTTGAGTGGTAAAAAAAAAAAAAAAAACTCAAAACTCAAAACGAAACATATTTTTTGTGTTTTCATTTTTTGGCCAAATTTATAAACTGAGACCACTAATTTATAAATCAAAAATTTTACCAAACAAGTTTTTATTTAAGTTTTTAAAATTTTTGTAAATATAAACAGAAAACTGAAAACATAAGTGTTACCAAACGACACCTATGTGTTTGTGAAAAAAAATTCGGATGGCAAATTTATTATTCTTTTGCTTTATGTTAATGACA
The DNA here is from genome assembly GCA_036172215.1 of Camellia granthamiana. Classification (NCBI taxonomy): domain Eukaryota; kingdom Viridiplantae; phylum Streptophyta; class Magnoliopsida; order Ericales; family Theaceae; genus Camellia; species Camellia granthamiana. Next base: position 79,684,322 of record CM069910.1, read on the forward strand.
TGTTAATTGTGGGTCGAGATTACACTATGATTAACAGGTTGAAATTAGAGTAGAGCAAGTCGTTTGCTATGAAAGATTTGGGGCCGACAAAGCAAATACTTGGTATGAAAATTGTTCATGATCGCAAAAAGGGACTGATTTGGTTATCTTAAGAAAGCTACATTGAGAAAATTCTTGAGAGATTCAACATGGATAAAGCAAAGCCGGTTGGTTGTTCACTTGTGAGTCACTTCAAACTTAATGTGAATCAATGTCCTACAAGTGAGAAAGATAAGGAAGAGATGTAGAAAATTCCTTATGCTTCAGTGGATGGTTCTTTAATGTACGCTATGGTTTGTACAAGGCCGGATATTGCTTACGCCGTTGGTGTGGTGAGTTGATTTCTCTCTAATTTGGGTAAAGAACATTGGGCAGCAGTAAAATGGATTCTAAGATATCTTCGAGAGACTTCAAAGGTGTGTTTGTGCTTTGGGGATGGTAAGCCGATGCTTGATGGGTTTACAGATTCTGACATGGCCGGTGATGTTGATTCTAGGAAATTTATTTCGGGGTATGTAGTGACATTTGCAGGGAGAGTTGTGGCATGATAATCTAAATTACAAAAATGTGTTACTCTCTCAACTACCGAAGCTGAATTTATTGCCATTACAAAAGCTTGCAAAAAAGAGTTATGGTTGAAGAAATTTTTGCAAAAGTTGGGTTTGAAGCAAGAAATGTATGTGATTTATTGTGATAATCAAAGTGCTATTCATTTGAGTAAAAATTTCACTTTTTCATTCAAGATCGAAACACATTGATGTGAGATACCATTGGATTCGTAATGTGTTAGATTCGACATTGTTACAACTCGAAAAGGTTCACACGAAAGATAATATTTTAAATATGTTGACTAAGACTTTGTCAAGGGACAAATAACTGAAGTATCGAACTTTGGCGGGTATAGTTGATATCTCCATCTAAGTCGGTAGAGGAAGAATTGTTGAGTATACCTCCTTAGTGGAGTATGAGACCCAATTAATTTATTAAAAGAATTTTAATTTTGTTTGGTTTGATTATAATATATTTTTTATATTATATCTGACTTTCGGAAGCCATATAGGTATTTTATAATCAGTTTAGTTGCAAGTAGGATTTTGATAAAAAGTGTAAAATTCAACAATGGCCCTATTTGGTAGGGCTGTGGGAAAGTGCTTATAGTTTACACATTAACAGCTTATAGCTTATAACTATAAACATAAGCTAATTTCTGACTTATAAATTAAGCTTATCCTGTCCCACTCAAAGAATAAGTTGATTTCTGACTTACAAAAAGCTATAAGCTGTATTGTTAAGCTAAACCAAATACATCAAAATAGCTTAAATTAAACTGAAAGCTGAAATTAAGCTATACCAAACAGAGCCAATATATATAAAGATTGTCTTTCTTTTTCCCCAAGTTGAGTGGAGCGTTGTTGGGTGCATATTCAAAGGTGTTTTTGTGTGTAATCAAGTTGGTGCACTGTTTTGTGTGGAATCAAGTTAGTGCATATTTGGTTGTCTTAGTGGAAATTGATTTTGATTATTATTTTGGGTCTTCTATAACTCTATTTTGAAAAAATTTATTCATCTATTCGGCGAGGTTTTTCTTCTTATTTATTTATAATTATTTAGAATTCACCTAAGGGTGATTTTATAAGACCATTCGTGTCTCATTTATAATCGTTTGAAAACTATTTGGTTGATAGTGGAATCGGATTTCGATCCCGTAGACATACCTTACATTGAGAGAACCACGTAAAATTATTGTATCATTATTGATTTAATTTTTTTATATTAATTTTTATTTCCATTGCTTGATTTACTTGTGGGAATCATATATTTTTCCCAACACAAATTAATCAGCCTGTTTTGCAGCAGACGGGAGCACTCTGCTGGTTCATATACTTGGATGTTCATCATTGACGGAGCATGGAAATCATCTCACACCTGTGCAGGTATTGCATGGGTCTGCATGGATAATAAGGGTCAAAATCTAAATCAAAGTGCATCAGTGGTGAACACTTCCTGGTCCACTGGCAGCTGAAGCAACATGTTTGGAAGTTATACGTTGGGCAATGGATCAAGGGATAAAATGTTTAACTATTCAAACTGATTGCTGATTGCCAAGTTTTGGTCAAGATGCTTTAGAGCACAGGAGAAGTAATAGCCTGGCAGATTATGTCTGTTGTTAGTGATATTATTAACTATAGTAAGGCTTTTGATTATGTTTGCATTAGTAAGGTAGGAAGAAATGTAATCCAGCAAACGCATAAACTGTCAATTGATATTATTAAGTTATTTTTCTAATATATTATGGTTGTTAGTCCTCAAAAATAAAAAATAAAAATAATTTTTGATGGTCAAAATGGGCCAAAAAGAATTGAACCAACCAAGCCCTCAGTCTCAACTGGGTCAAACTACAGCCCAGTGAAGTAATGACCAGCAATCAGAATGGGGGATTCTATTTACACCAAAAAAAAATGTTTGAGTTTAATTTTTCAGTACACCTTATTAAATTATTTAGCATTACAATTTATTCTCAAAATATTTTATTTTTTTTCCAAATTACCCTTTTGAGGTATATACCCATATAAAACAAATTAGAAAACTCAAATTACTTTTGAAAAATTTTTCTTTTATTCACGCACATACATAGAACACGATCAGAGAACCCAACACCGGCAAAAGAGGACAGCGAATATTCAACATATTTTTCATTATTATTGTTCAGATTTTCATAACGAAACAAAATGAATTTGTTCAGACTTCCAGAACCAAATAAATTCACTTTGTTCGGCTGGACTTCCAAAACAAAGTGAAATTGTTCGATTTTGAAAATCCGAACAATAATGACAAAAAATAAATTGAATATTTGCTTTTATGTAAAGATTTAAAAAAAAAAATGGAATCATGATAAATCTGTACACGTCTAGTTCCGGCACATAAAAGAAAGGCCACACTTTTGATACTCTTTGTTGCCTATTTAACCCTTGCCATGTGTAGCAGCTCCTTTACCTAGTAAACTAAAAAACGCAAAAATCAATAATTATATTTGATATTTATATAAAATACTTACCTCTTTTTTAATAAATTGTTTCAAAAAACTATTTTGATTATTACTTTCATCTATTATTTAATTTTATTCAAACTTTCTTCTATTTACAAGTAATAATATAATAAAAAAAAATAATGATATTGATGATAATGGTGAGTTTTGATAGAGTGAATTAGAGTTTTGACATGAGAAAGCCGAAGAAGAAGATAAAATGATTGAAACTTGGGAAAGAACATGAAGATATTTGAATAGGAAGAATATGTACAATTGATTAGAATGTACTATAAGAAAAAAATTAATATTTTATTTTAATTTTTAATATGTTTTGTCTGTATTATGAAAATTAAAATTTTAAAATTTGAGTTAACGATAATTTTGGAATTTAAATAGAATGGCCCAATCAGAATCAATACAATATGCCAAGACAATGTGAATTGGGCCATTGAGCCCAAAACAGAAAAGGAAACTTGGTCGGAGGCAAGTGCTAATCCAAACCAGTCTCTGGCAGAATGCCACGGCCAACAATCCAAAGCCTAAGCCAGTCTTGGCCATTGCTAGCAAGACCAAGCTTACGGTAGACTCGGCCACAACTAACAAGCTCAAAGCCCATGACAGGCTTGGCCACAACCAACAAGCCCAAGCTCCTACCAAGCCTGGTCACCACTAGCAAGCCCAAGCCCACACCAGACTTGGCTACAACCTGCAAGCCCATGTCAGGCTTGGACACAAACCAAAAAGCACAAGCCCCTGTGAAGCTTGGCCATAGCTAGTAAACCTAAGCCCACCCCAGGCTTGGCCGCAACCGCAACCACAAAACCCAAGCCCCTTCCAGGCTCGGCTACAACCAGCAAGCCCAAACCCACTCTGTGGCTTGGCACCAAGTTGTAGTTCTAGGACCTACCATGGCATAGCACCAATACTTGAATCCAATTTTGAATATTGTGGACCTGGTAAGTAACCTGGATCTAATGGTATTGTAAGAAAATTGTAATCGTTTTATGATTATAAGGAAAATTGCAACGTCCGTAAACGTAATCCTATTTTTTGGTGAATCGTGCAAATCTTTGTATTTTTGTGTGCTTAATTTTTTTCAAATTGTTTTATCTTTTCTTATTTGCTATTTTGTATCTCACCTATTCTAATTAGAAAGAATCAATTTCCAAACATCCTCAAACCCTAAGGTTTAGAGAGCAACATATTAAGGTTTCAAGGACACAACAACAACTCAGCAAGTGGCCTACCCACTTCTCCCGCGAGTGGATGGGGGAGGGGAAGAACTAATGGTTTAGAAATCATCTTCAGCAATAAAGCTGTAGAACAAAGAGCCAAGAGTGTCCCAGAAACGATCTACAAAGATGAACCAAGTTATGGTTGCAACCACGGCTTGTTATTTTCAACTTGATTGAGGTTATCATTAATCTTAACACTGAAAATCAACATCAATATTTCCCATCAAAAAAACATGTCAAATCAGAAATTACTTTTACCTTGTTGAGCTGCATATAATAGTTAACAACCGTGATTGGTAGCTCAAAACCCAGCTCCCCGAATCGCCCGAATTTGAAAAACGACGTCGGTTTTGCATTTTTTTTTTTTTGTTGGTTCAATTAGAAACGAAGAAGAAGAGAAGGAAGAAGAAGAACTGGAGGGGCCATCAACCAAGGGAGAAGGAAGAAGAAGGAAGAAGAAGAAGAAGAAGAGAAGGAAGGGGCCATCAACCAGGGGCGGAGGTGCGGCGGAAGCCGAGCTGCTGCGACGATCAGCCTGCGACGGAGAGTTGCGATCGGCCGACGATCGGCCGAGCTGCGACGGAGAGCTGCGATCGGCCGATCTTCTCTCTTCTCTCCCTCTCTCTCTCTATTTCCCTCTCTCCTCTCCTCTCTCTTTCTCCCTCTCTCTCATGCCTTCCCCCTCTTCATTTTTCAGGAGATTCGGGGGGGAATTTTCAGGGAAAAAATCATTTCCGAATAGTTAAAATGACTATATGAGCTTTGTTAGTCAACAATTTAGAAGTGTTTTGGGAAGTTGGTAAAAAGTTGATTTTTGACTTTTTACCAAGTTTTTTAGCTTTTTGAAAAGTGATTTGGAAAGTTGATAAAAAGATGACTTTTTGCTTTTTAGTTTAATATTTATTTATGGTGTGAAATCAAATTAAAATGAACAAAATACCCTTACCCAACATAAGAATTTTATTTTTTTACTTTTTTGTTATAGACCCTAATTTGTAATTTTACACCTGTGTTTTTGGCACCTGCATTTTTGAATATTTTGTCTAAAAAAGTGACTTTTTATTTTGTTTCCAAAACGGCACTTAATGCCCATATGATTCTTGTCAACGCCTAGTTAAAGCCTTGCATTGCCTGCTACAAGTATAACCGTAAACTTGCATTAGAGGAGGAGGAGGAGGGCAATGATTCAGGAAGAATGATCCCCCATATAAATAACCTCTAATTGAGAGAGAGAGAGAGAGAAAGAGAGAGAGAGCTCATACTTAACCAAACTATTTTAAAAGGGCAGTTTGATACGTGCAATATCTCTTTTAAGAGTCCAACAAAGATCAAACCTCTCAAATCTTTGCCACCCCAATAGTACTAGTCAAAGGTTCATTCGATGGCCAGCACAACAGCAACTTTCAAATAAACTTAAAAGTGACATACAGATTAGCATCAATTACATATAAAGTCCCAAAAAAATTGCCTAAATTTAAAAGATAAATTACACTTTGCTCCCCTAGAGTTTCATCTATTTCTCATTTTGACCCTTTAAATTTGATTTTTCTCACTTTGACCCTTCTTGTTTACAATCCTTTCTATTTTACTCCTAAACTAACTTTTATCCAAAAAATTAACAGAATCTACCATTAAAAGCAAGGAACTTTTTAGAAGAATATCGAGGGGATCACCAACACATCAGCTCTATGTATGATGTAAAAAATTCACTGAAAATGCAAAAAATTTAAAATTTAAAATTTAAAAAATTGAATTTTTTTTTTTTTAGTTTCTAGTGAATTTTTTTTTAAATTTATTCATAAATATTATTACATTATAGATGCATCTAGATTAGATGCACCTAAAAAAAATAAAAACAAATTTAACTACAAATAGAAAGAAAAAAAAAATTCACTAAAGACGGAAAAAAAAAATGATAGTAAACTTTTTATTTCAAAATTGACAATACAAGTGTTTAAGTGAGTATTTTTTTTTTTTCTTTAGTAAATTTTTTTCTTTTTTTAGTTAATTTTGATTTTATTTTTTTAGGTGCATCTAAATCTAGATGCATCTATAATGTAATAATATTTATGAATAAATTTGAAAAAAAAAAATTTCACTAAGGACAAAAAAAAAAAAATCAATTTTTAATGTTTTTTATGTTTCATTTTTTGTATCTTTACTGAATTTTTTACATCACACAAGGGACTGATGTGTTGGTAATGTGACAGATTCTATCAATTTTTTGGATGAAAGTTAGTCTAGGAATAAAGTGAGAAGGATTGTAAACATGAAGGATCAAAGTGAAAAGAAGTGCAAACCTAAAGGGCAAAAGTGAAAGAAAATGAAACTTGAAGGATCAAAGTAAAAAGAATTGCAAACATAAAAAGTTAAAAGTAAAAAAAATTGAACTTAAAGGGCCAAAGTGAAAAATGAGTAAAACTTTGGAGGGCCAAGTGTTTATTTACCCAAATTTAAATTGAATAATTTGGTCTATGCACTTAAAATTCAATGAGTAATGCTAGGAATCCCAAATATTTTACTAAATGTTCTACCAAATATTTCACATGAATGTAAAACTCACACTTACACTTATGCAAAACATTTAATAAAACATTTGAAATCCCTAACATTTTTCAAATTCAATTTTAATTTGATCCTTCTATCCAATTTTTTTTTTAATTTTCCAACGAATCTCCTAAAATTGTTGACTTTAATTTTCAATTTGAATAGAAATGACCAAATTAAAACTGTCCAGTTATAAAGACGAAAATGAATGTTGAGTCAACGGGCTAATCCAATTGATTCAAGACACTCTAGTTAGCTTTTGCCTACCCTTTTATTATTTATTTATTTATTTTTCTCAAGTTATGCAATGTGACAACACTAATAAGTTTTGCAAGGAAATGGGCACAGATCAATACCCCTCCCTCCTGCAAATGAACTTTCCTCAACCAAATGATGCAACAATGTGGTCCCTCCCCACCACCACCCCCATCAAAACTTTGCATCATAACAGTTAAAAGAATCAAACCAATACATTTATCTATATAAACATCGCTGTCTCCTATTATAAATTCTCGCATGCGTTGTTTAGCAAATAGGCATAAAGACAACAGCAACTCCAAACAAAAGCAATTTACACATCCATCATCCAACCAACATACAGTACTAACAATACTAAGCATACGTTACATGTATAACACACAATTCATGATAGCAACAAAGCGCACATGTTTGTTTTCATTATTTAAAGTTTACATAAACCATACCCAATCACATGACCAATAGCAGTTTCACAAGAACATGCGCGTACAACAACAAAGCTTCAATTGATCGATACATGTGTGTGGTGGTTGATTGAGACCTCTAAAGCAACTGCATGATGCAAAGTTGCTTCACTTGTGCAATTTGCTGCATCAGAAAGGAAAATCCCACAAACAAAACCACATGAAGATGACACAAAAAAAAAAAAAAGGGTGAGCAAACGGAAGTTGTGGGTCCCAGAGTCGCCCACTCGGCGTGCACTCTCCCCATTTGTGAGGTTCTTTTAACAAAAACCAATAATTCACTTCCCTTTATGAGGGCATTAATATACCAATCTTTTCTTTCTCTAGGCGAGGGGCAGAGAGATTAAACGAACCAAAGCAACTGGTTCCAACTGAAATCATCGAAGACTTGAAATGCGTTCGAGTTCTATCTTCACAATCTCCAATTTTCACTTCTGGTATTGAGAACATCTATACTGTGCACACACCAATTCTGCTAATATTATTGCTACTAATACTTGTAAGACAAATAGATTCTCAGAGTGCATCGACTCCTAAAGCCTTAGCTTTATGCTTCAAGGATATCAAGAAATTAATAGCTTCATCGAGTATCACAATTGTATCCTTACCCTTCCCCACAGGAATTATGTTTTGCAGTTTGCTCACGGTCTCTCGTATCTTGTCCGTCCTTGATCTCTTGTTACCTGAGAACAAACCCGATTCTCCAAGACCGCTATTTTTGCCATCCGCACAACTAGATTGCGCATCGTCTTCATAATCGAAGCATTTTTGGGGTTTAACAGAGCTTGCAGCAGTGTTCATGAGTGGTGGCGCATCATAACCTCCATCAAACAGTTTCCTCTTTTTGGTAGGCCCATCCGAACTAGCAACTTCTTCATCACTTTTCTCAAACCATTCTCCTTTATCATACACAGTCATCATACTGGGCGAATGTCCAGTGCTTGCTTCTTCGCCATCTTCAGAATAATCGCCATCGCCGTACTCATCATCAGAGAAAAGCAATGCATTGAGCTCTTCGGTGTCTTCGTGCATCTCACTGCCCATATCATCTCCATGATTTTCATTACCCTCATCAGTCAAAATGGGCCCAGGGGAACGAATGGTATCTCTTCTGGTTCCTAGCTCTATCTTATTCAAATCATAACCACTGTCAAGTTTTGGACCCCACGGAGCCGGCGGGCACTGGACAGGGACCCCAATCTTGGAGCTAAGAATCAAGGTTGTTTGATCACCAGACTGATCAAACACGAGGAATCTCTTTTGAGCACACTCAGATGCTGAATTAGGTGTGACAACCTCACGATTCTTATACGGACCATCATAGATTCTCTCTTTCAAAATGGAGTTTGGCACTGGAGTCGAGGCCTGATGGAAGTGAGGTAAACCATAAAACCAATCACGAGGTTCAATTGGTTGGCTTGCCTTAGTTTGAGGAACCCCATAAAAAGGAAACCCTTGCAGAGTCGCATTTGTGGAAACCACATTAGCAAGAGGGCTCGTATAAGTGGGGATAGCATTTTGCTGCCCCAGGTTGAACGGACCGCACAAGGTATTCAAATTAAGTGGCGGCCGATCAGAATGCTGGTGATAAAACCAGGATCCGAAATCCTTTTCCATCCAACTGCAACAATCACCTAATATTACATACCAAAGATCCAAAAACACACCCACCTATCAGATTAATTGGATGCAAAGCATGATCAAAATTTAGAAAAACAACAAATTAAGAGACGGTGAACCATACCAGTAGAACAACGTTTTGTGGTATTACAGATCGCTGATTACTTGTTGCTTTTCTTTCCTTTCAGAAACAATGGTGAAAACTAAATACTCCAGCTTAAAATTAAACACAAACGCGTGTAAAAACAAAGAACCTACGTAACGGGCTTAAGCAAGTGACGAAAATATTCTGCCTGAAAATACCCAAATACAAGATCATATGAGATTTTATTCTAGTAAGGCATCTTAGAGAATACAGACAAAGCAAAACACAAAAGAACATAAAATTCGATTCGACTCTAATAGTTCTATAGAAGATATCAGCTAAGAATTTGAATATATTATTGACTGACCTGGCAATCCTGTAGAGGTTGAAAGCATGCTATAACTCTAACTATAATGGTGGCACTCCCAGCAATCCCACTTTCGTGTTTCAATGCCCGAAATCTTGTTTGGCTCGCTGCTTGGCTTACCATAACTACAAATTCCCAACCCTTTTCTAATCAAAGCAACACCGCGCGATCTTCCAACAAACAAAGGATCAAACAAAACCCAAACAAGCAAAACAAGAATTTGATCGATATGGGTCGGATTAAATGCTGTGAATACAAAAAATCAGCTAATCCTGCGGACGTAGCAGGGGATAACGACGAACAGATTTGATCCCATGGGGGGGTTTTCTGTATTATGAATCGATTGAAAGCGAGGAAATTGTAGGGGAGTTGGAATTTTGGAAGAGAATTACAGAATCACACGACAATACAAGTTCAAGGAGATGACTTTTCGAAACACGTCGACAGAAAGACTATACCACCGCATGTTCTGTTTATAATCCGATTGCTAAAACTGTTTACTTTGCCACAATCTATTCAAAGTACCTGCAAGAAATAATTATAGATACACATAAGATACATGTATACCTAAGAATCGAAGAAAAAATGAAGAAATCTAAACAGAAACAGTAACCATACGTTTGGTTGCTGAGAAAATGAAGGAGAAAATGGAAGAAATCTAGAGAAAGAGAGTAACCCTGTGTTTGGTTGTTGAGAAAATGGAGGAAAAGGGTAATAAAAAGTTCGAATCTTCTGATTTCTGTTGTTTTTGCAGAAAAATCAGCTGAGACTACAGAGACTTCTTTTTTTTTTTTCTTTTTTTTTCGGAGCTCAATCAGGGTTACTGTTATTTTGGAACCCAAATAGTAGACGGAAAATAGTTCTTTTCTTTTCCTACCTTTTTTTTCTCAGGAAACAAACGGATAGATTGCAGGTAAATGGGCCATTTGCAGATGAACATATAATATTATTTCCTCGAATCAATTATGCAGAACACTCAAAGCTCATCATGATACATACATATATATATATATATATGGAGAGAGAGAGACAGAGAGAGGGAGTCTTACAACAAAATTTTCGGAGAAAATATAGATAAAAGCTTAATAAAAATAAAAATTGAAGCAATGAACGTGAAAGATCGAGACAGAAAACGGAGAAAAACATCAAATCAGAGCAAGATGGGCCGAAAATAAAGAAATTCAACAAAAAAAAAAACAAAACAGAACAAAAACACTATCAAAGAGCTAGAAAAAAAACTTACAGTGAGAGAGGGCAATTGCTGAGCAAGAAAAAGGAAATCCCAAATAGCTTATCTTCACAAAACACGAAAACCAGAGACTCAGATCGAACTCAGAAGAAGAGACACAAATGGAGTTTTATTGCAGAGAGAGAGAGAGTCAAAGTGGGGAAGATGAGATGAGATGAGATGTGGTGTGTGCACGGAGGGGGGAGAGAGAGACTATATAGAAGGGAATTGACATGAATGTCCTTTTAGTTCGTGTGGTGGTGGTGGGGTTTTTTTGTTTTTTTTAATACGTGTGCAACGCACGCTTAGAATTAGTGTACAATAATATCTACAATAAAATATAAGCATATAGCGGCAGCCTTCCAAGTTCCACCGCGAGTGAGATTAATTGACATGTATTTTTTAATTTTTTATAAAAAATAATATAATTTTAATAAATATATTTATTTAATTTATACTAAATAATATTTAAATTAGTCCAGACACTCCGTAAAAAATCAAAAAATATATATATATAAAAACATATTTGTATAATTATTTAATTTATACTAAATAATACTTAAATTAGTCCAGACATTCTGTAAAAAATCAAAAAATATATATATAAGCATATATGTATGGATTTGGGTGTGTATACAGATATATACTGAGATGGTACGAGGGAGCGTGGGTGGACCCGTTGGTGGTTGTATCATGATTCCGTGTGCCCGTGGGTTTTTTCACCCATATAACCACCCCTTTTTTTTTTTTTGTTTTTTTTAAGGGTAAAACAGGTACTCTGAAGTCTAGTTTTAAAATAAGTAATTTTAATAATTTTTAAATTTTTTTTGCTAAAGTATGTGGTAAAAAATATATAGTATATTTGTGATAATTTTAAATTTTTTTATAAAAAAAAGTGTAAAAAATAAAGAGAAAAATAAAATTTTGACTTTTTTTGTATAATTTATTAGTTTTTTAAATTTTTTAGTTTTTTTTTTTTTTTTTTTAACTTTTAAGCTAACATCAACACTTCCCAAATGAGACCTCAAATTAAACTATGGATGAAAGAGATTTTTTCTTTTTATCAAATTCATGTCATTTGTAAAATTAAATTTTGAAATTTATCGCTCAAACTCATTTTATTTTGTAAAATTGTGTTTTTAAAACATAATTTTAAAAAATAACATGATTTTAGAAAATAATTATAAAATAACTTACACTTGTGAAATAAATTTTGTAATAACTTGAATTTGATAAAATTTCTCAAATTTAAATATTTTTAAATTTATTTCTCAAATATCACGTTGATTTTGTAAAATTGTATTTTCAAAACACGGTTTAAAACAGTATTGCTTTGAAAAAATAAGTCTGGAATAACTTGCATTTGAGAAATAAATTTTGTAATAACTTGAATTTGATAAATGGTTTATTTTACCTATATTTATCTTATTTTATTTTAAAAAATAAGATGAAGTGGTTTCTTTTACTTTGTGACCTTTGAGAGTGTTCATTAATATACTTATTGACATGAATTGTCTTTTACCTGTATTTATTTTATTTTTGTTGTTAAATATTTCCATTAAATTTGAAACGATAAATTCTTAAGATAATTGTGAAAAAGGCTGTAACATGCAGTTTAAGATTCAATATAAAGCACCTATCTAACAAAATTCAATATAAAGGAGGAGTGGAGTTTGTAAACTATATATATACAAGTCCCATTTGGCAAAAATTAAAAGTTAGCATTTTTTTTTTTTTTTTGGGGACTAAAAATAATCCGTGTAAGGTATGTAAGTTGAATGCAAAAATGTGCCAAATATCTTTCATCAACTTTTAAAAAAAAAAATTACAATCCAAATTATCCAACTTGAAAATTTTCCTAAACACCTTCCCATGCTCACACTCATTGAATAGAAGATATTAACAATGATGCAATATTTTGAAAATGATTAATGATATCAGAGCAAATCCATCTAAATAGTATCTTGTTACAATTATAACTCTCTAGAATTTAAGTGGTATTTTTAACAAGTAGTTTTTGTGGTATATTCAAAGATTAAACATAAACCTAACATGATTAAAATTGCTCAAAAATTATTTACCATAATGGTAGTCTTGATAAGTTTTTGGAAAAAGGATTCTTCTCCCCCTCCTTTTTTTTTTTTTTTTTTTTTTTTTTTTTTTTTTAATCAATAAATTTCATCTCACAAATAAATATTTCAATTATTCACAAGTTTTTTTTTATTGATCTGTTAAGTCTTATTAGTAAAAAGTTTCTTTTCAAGTATAATGTGACATTCTCTTTAGTATTTTTTTTTTCAAATATGATAACGTGGCGGGTATAATGTAACACTCTCAAAAAAACTAAAAATTCATTAATGTACTTTTCTCAAATATGACGACGTGGTTGGTATGATGTGACAACTAAAAAAAATTTAGCATACTTTTTTTAAATGTGACGACATGACAGGTATGGTGTAACACTCCAACGTAATGGATATAATGTGACACTCTAAAAAAAAACTAAAAACTACGATGTGATACTTCAAAAAAATTAAAAACTCTGTATACTTTTTTCAAATGTAACAACATAGTGGATATGATGTGACACTTCACAAAAATAAAAAAACTTCTTAGTATACTTTTCTCAAATATAATATGTGACACTCTAACGTAGCGGATATGATTTGACACTCCAAAAAAATTACAAACTCCTTTGCTTTTTCCAAATATGGCACTCCAACGTGACAGGTAGAATGTGACATTAAAAAACTCTTTAGTGTACTTTTTAAAATGTGGCACTTCAATATGGCAGACAAATAAGTTATTATACATCTAAAAGAATTAAATGAATCACAAGAAAAAAATATGAAATTATATAAATCACAAATTTAAAATATGAGATTTATTAGTCAATTTCTATTTTCTATTTTTTTTATTTCTTATTTTTTTTTCTCTCTTTCAAAATGTAAGTTCAAGCTGGCAGAAGAAAATGTAAATTTGTATTTGAAAAAATAAAATTGAAGTTAAAAGTAAAGGGAAAATTAAGATAGTAGTGGGTATCCTATGTTTGGCATGAAGACCAATTATTTGGAGATTGACCATTCAAACTATGAATCATATGAACGCAAATTGGCCCACTAACCAGCTATGGATGCATCATGATATCCATCCAAGTAATAAATGAATTTTTCATTAAAAACACAAAAAAAATGTCACCGAATAAAAAGACATGAGTTCGGCATCTCTAAAAAAAAAAAAAAAAAAAAAAAAAAAAAAAAAAAAAAAAAATTGACACAAACTGCAATTAGAAAGCAAAATCCAAGGGTTTATTTGATTAGATGAATTTTAGTATATGATTGAAATTTATAATGAATAAAATTTACATTTTAGTATTTGGTTGTAATTTTCATTATTTGGATTAAATTTTGATAGATATTCCATTCAACAAAATTGATAGACCTTTTACATGAATTAAATTCTGAACAACCAACGTTATACTAAGGCCAAGTTTGGCATTCTCAAAAAAATCTAAAAAGTCAAAAAGTCACTATCCTATTTAAGTCACGTCACGTCATCTTATTTAAGTCACATCACTTCTCTAACACATCACTTCAAACCCAACCCAAATCCAACCTATATTTCATAAAAAGTCAAAAAGTACACTTATTTAGTCTTCCCAAACTTAGCCTAATTACATAAATTAGTAATCTTTTCATTATTATTGGTGCTAATAGAAGATGGCCTAAAAGTAAGCCATCTCTTAATTTCAAAATAATTAACTTATTTAAATTATTTGTATTTTATAAATGGCAGTGATTGGTAGCTCGAATCACTGGCTTGAAATCTGGCTCGAGACCCAAAACGACGTCGTTTTGGGTCTCCAATTTTCTTTTTTCTTTTTTTCTTTTCTTTTCTTTCCTGGTTTTGGCTTCGTTTTGCAGAACGAAGAAGAAGAAGAAGAAGGGAGAGGAGGAGGAGGAGGAGGAGGGGAGGGTGAGGGGAACTGGAGGGGGCCTAAAAAATGGAGGAAGAAGACGGAGGGGCTGCGACGAGCTCGGCGATCTCGGCGGGGCTGCGACGAGCTCGGCGGGGCTGCGACGAGCTCGGCGGAGGCGACGGAGGTTGCGACGAGCTCTGCTGGGCCGACGACCGACGGGCGGCGAGACGATCGGAGGCTGTCTCCCTCCCACGACGAGCCCTCCCTGCGACGATCGACGGTCTGACGAGGACGCTGGGTGGACGACCCACGGCGGGGCTGGGCTGCGACGAGGACTTCCTTCCTCCCTTCCTCCCTTCCTCCTCTCTTCTTCCTCCTCTGTTTCCTCTCTTCTCTCCCTCTTTCTCCATTCGAGCCATTTCGAGCCTCGTAGCATTCGAGCTACGAGGCATTACTGTTTTATAAATATAAGAAATATATATGAATTATACCAAAGAAGGCTTATATATCCATCAATAACCCACTTGAAGATTGGGGTTAAAAAGGATAGAAGTTCAGAGACCTACTCTTATTCACTCAGGAAATTTTGATAGATGATTATGTGATAAAAATTAATTTGTGTAGTATGTGCCTTGTGAATCTATGTAGAGTTGGATAAAAATTAATTTTTAAATAAGTTTTAAATTGATAAAAATAAATTTGTAATATTACTATTAAAAAGATCTTGGCACTTTTCATTGATGTGACATATTGCATCAAGAGAGTCATCAATGGAGACCCGAAAACCAGGGATGGAGACCTTTTTTTAGACTTTATATTCACTACTGAAATTATACCTACATTGCCTTTGGGTGTCACTTTTACCTCAAAAATAAATAAATAAAATAAAATAAAATATTTAATATAACGATAATATCATTTTATATAGTGTAAATCATCAATAAAAAGTAACCAATGAAACCAAGTGGATAACTCTCATTGTCTACTCAACCAAAAATATTCAGGCCTTGTTTGGGGAATACCAAATAATTCAAAAAGTCAAAAAATTACTCAAAAAGTAAAAAAGTTAACACTATTCACCAAAAGTCAACAATTACGGCTGCACAACTCCCAATTCAAATTTTCCTCTAAAAACCAATTTTCACAATTTTCACAATTTTTTATTACACATTTTTTCATAAAAAGTCAAAAAGTTAACCCAAACATCCATATTTTCAACCTCAATTTTTTAGTCAAAAAAGACAAAAAGTACACTTATTTAGTCTTCCCAAACAAGGCCTCAGTGTGTTTGGTTTGAATTTTCTGAATTAAATTTTTTAAAAATTAATTTTTTTGGTGTTCGTATTTTTTGTTTTTAGTGAATATTTTTTTAATTTTAAATATTTTTTTTTACTTTTTTAGATGCACCTTACTTAGATGTATCTAAAAAGTAAAAAATTTGTGAAAAAATATTTTAAAAAATTAATAAATACATAAAAATATAAAAAAAAATGTACTAAATTCTTATATTTTTTTTTTATATTTTTGGTATTTAGTGAATTTATAAAAGATTTTTTTTACAATTTTTTTACTTTTTAGGTGTATTTATGTTAGGTGTGTCTAAAAAGTAAAAAAATTGCTTAAAATATTAAAAAAATTCAGTAAAAACAAAAAAACACGAAAAATAAGAAAGTAAAATTTTCTTAAAAGTGTTTTTTGAAAAGTGAAAACAAACAATTTTTACTACAATTCAAAAGTACTCATTAAAAAATAAATAAAATTACTCATTAAATAATAATACCACCACATAATATTCACTTTGCTTGGTTCCTGTTTTCAAAAAACACTTTTTAGAAAATTTTACTTTCTTGTTTTTCGTGTTTTTTTTTTTTACTGAATTTTTTTAATATTTTAAGTAATTTTTTTACTTTTTAGACATACCTAACATAAATATACCTAAAAAGTAAAAAATTTGTGAAAAAAAATCTTTTAAAAATTCACTAAATACCAAAAATACAAAAAAAATATGAGAATTCAGTACATTTTTTATATTTTTATGTATTTATTAATTTTTTAAAATATTTTTTCACAAATTTTTTACTTTTTGGATACATCTAAGTAAGGTGAATCTAAAAAAGTAAAAAAAAAATGTTTAAAATTTTAAAAATATTCACTAAAAACAAAAAAAACACGAAAACCAAAAAATTCAATTTTCAAAAAACTTAATCTAAAAAATTCAAACCAAACACACTGATTATCATTACGTCTAATATTCACTCAACTTTTTCATTTTACATGTATTCTAATCACTACATTGCCTTTCAATAAGCTTTTTACCTTTGAGGACTCCATTCTTTGTTGCCTTTTAGCAAACTGCACTACCTTACCTTTTGATCACTTTGATAATATCAAGAGGAAAAAAAAAAAATTAAAAAAACAAATATTTACATGTTACATTTTTATTGACAACACCAAATTCAAGAAAATTATATCTTGTTTTTTTTGTTGTATTTGTTAGTGTATGGATAAAGGTAAAGTTTTATAATAAATAATAAAACAAATGAGCCCTTAACTTATAAGGTTAAGTATTTAAATAAGTGCACATTCTAATAATGTGTGTTAGATCTTAGAGTTGTCCATAGGTTTGCAACCTTAAGACCAGGATGATGAGTTAACTAGGCTCCAGTTAATTGAGCACTCGTGGGCACCCTAGTTACCCTAATAGTATTTTCATTTTTTTTTTCAAAAATTATAATAATATAAAAAAATAAAATATACATTGTTTTCTTTGTTATACAAAAAATATTCTAAAAATGAGTAAATTCATTTTTTTTTTCTTTTGACAACAAATTTTGGAAATAGTTCATCAAACAAATTTTTTTTTTTTTTTTTTACATTTAAAAAATGAAAAGAAAAGAAAAGAAAAAAACACAACAAAAAGCAAACCCCAAACATAAGATGAACTTAAAAAGTACCCCCAAAAAAAAAAAAAAAAATTGACATAATTTTTTTTGTGAAAAAAAGTCACCAAATACTAAAAACAAATGGCATTTTTAATTATATGCAAAATACCCACTAAATAGACTCTTCGTTTTAGGGTGTAATGGATGGGAGGAGATTAGAATGGAGGTGGAGTTATCTTTAATGTTGTGTTTGTTTGTAGAGTTGGGGAAGGGATTAGGATGGAGGAGGGAATTAAGATGGAGGTTGGAAGGGGGATTGAGATGGAGGAGGTGGAGGTGGAGGTGGAGGTGGTATTAGAAAAATAGTGAGGGGATTAGAAATTTTTGTATTTTTTACATATTGGGAATTTTTTTTTAAACATTAACGTTTAATTTTTTATATTTTTTATTTGTTTTATTATTTTATATAAAAATAATTTAACAATTCCTACACTAACAACTATCATCAAAACAAATATAATTTTACTTAGGCCTCGTTTGGGAACAGGCTATTTTAGGTGGTGTTTGGCAAGAACTTTTTTGGGCTTTTTTGGCTATTTTAGCCACAAAAGACAAAATAGGCTTTTTTAGCCACAAAAAACAAAACATCACATCCAACCCATAATCATTACACTCCTCTCTCACAAAAAAAGTCAAAAAAGCCAAAAAGCCAAAAAGCCCTTCCCAAACCAAACTTTTAAGCCCAGGCTAAAATAGCCAAAAAAGCCAAAAAGCCAAAAAGCCAACCCACTTCCCAAACGGAGGCTTAGTAACTTTTTGACTTTTTACGAAAAGATGTGCAGAAAAGTAGAGAGGTGATGTGACTAGTTTTAGTTGACTTTTTAGCTAAAATAGTCAGTCCCCAAACGAAGCATTAATCCCCTCACTATCAATCTCCTTCCTATGAATCTCTTTCAACCTTAGAAAGGGGTACCTTGTAATAGTGTCTTTTTAGATTTTTAAGATTTGATCTCAGTAACCAATCAAATTCTAATGTTTTATTATTTTACTTTAAATTCTACACTTTTAAAATTATATCAATCTTAATTATTCGTTTCTATCCATTAGTTATAACTAATAAATAATAATTTAGATAAATTAACCCATTTTTTCACTTCATTATTATTGACAATCACTTCTCATTCTGATAATCGTCCATCACTACTCTTCCTCTTCCTCTTCCTCTTCCTCAAGTCACTGCCATCCCTCCATCCATTTTCCACTTCCACTGTTACTTCTCATTTTCCCTAGCTCACTGCCACACTTTTCCTTCCTTTTCAATCCAAAACCATTATCATCATCCAACACTACTAACAAAAAGCGGTTAAATTATCTAAATTGTCCTTATTTCTTTAGTTATAATTAACAGATAGTTATGATTGATATTATTTTAAAATTTTAGAGTTTAAATTAAAACAATTAAAAGTTAGAATTTGATTTGTTAATGGAGTCAAACCTGAGATTTTCCCCCTTATTTTTATGTTGTGTGTTCTTGAAAAGGGCAAAAAAAAAAAATTAACCCAAAAAATTTATTTGACAAACTATTTTTGAGATAAATTTTTAAAAACACGGAAACTAAAAACGATAACATACAGATCAAACAAGTTTATTTAGTTGGTTGCACAAATGCACAAATTTAATTATTTGTTTAGTTATTAAAAAAAAATTAAGAACATAAAAATCAAATACATAACTGAACACAATTCTCCAATATGAAATGGATCGCACCTTTAAAATATGGAAAAATATCAAATCAGTGGTTTTTGAAAAAATTAATTATAAATTAGTGATAAAATTTATAAATATTAATAATTAAAATTATAAATTATTCTATGATTTTGTAATTATATCTGAAAAGTTTAACCGAAATGTAATTTTCCCTAAAAATATTGACAGAAGGAATACAGCAAGGCTCCAACAAGTCACTCACTATCACTCCCCCATTATGAAATGCTTCTCCATTTGGATTGTTCTCCATAGCTTTAGATAGATACTCTGTTCTTTGTAGGAATGACATGGACAAAACATAAAGTGCATTCCCAAGCCTGATCAAAAAAATATTCTACAAGTTGGACAAAATAATACAATAAACTAACCGTGCAAGCTAGCCAAACAGACCTTTAATTAAACAAATCAAAAAATAAAAGCCTATATAGTGCCTAATCAAGCCAGAGTTGTGCTCATTAAAAAAATAAAATAAGATGGCCATGATTTAATCAACCTGAAAGAGATCTTGTGCGCAGGTAAGAAGATCCACAGCACCCCCAATTATTTATAACTAGTCTTATCATAATAATAATATATACACTTTCCTGCCCTCTGGTTTGGAGTGGAGGGAACAATGGATTAGTCCTTCCCTTTGCCTCTTTCATTGGGTCTACCCTTTTTGTACCACTAATACACTCCCTCCATATACAGATGTTTATATGAGATGTGAAACAAGCATTAAAAACCCATGTATGTGAGAGTTTTTATCATATACCCACTTTAATTGCCAATGTGGGTTTCATGTACCCATAATACTATGCGATGTTTGGCAACTTGGTTCTAGTTTTTTTTTTTGTTTTTTTTTACTACAAGACAAATGTTTTACAAAATCAAAAAAAAATCAATCCAAACAAAATATCATATCAAACTCCATAATTATTTCACTTTTTCTCTCACAAACATCACATCCAACCAAAAAAACCCAACTAATTTTCCAAACACAAAAAAAAAAAAAATTCTCCAATAATATCCTACAACTAAAAAAATCTATAAAAAAATCCACAAAAAAATCCACTTCCCAAACACTTACTATAATAATTAGGGTTGGCAACTGGGTAGATGGGCAAGCCAGGTTTGCAGTGCTCCATTCCTGTCCCGTATCATATAAAGGTTGGGTAAATTGGAGAGGTGGCTTGAGTGGAGTAATCAGGGCGGGTTAATTTTGTATTTAAGAATGATGGTACTTGTAAAAATAAGAAATTATATGATATATTACAGATAATAAATGTTAAGGTCATGTTTGATTCACAAGATTAATAGTAAAGGGATTAATAATCTCATCAAATTAGTGTGCTATTCGCTTTCTAATTGGATTAGTAAGATAAATTATTCTCTTGTCCATTATTTGATATTTGATATGCATTGGATTAGTAGGGGTCTGTTTGGTAATGTTTACGTTTTCAGTTTATATTTACAAAAATTTTATAAACTGGTTTTTGTTTATTTTTAAAAAAAGCATAAACTACAAACGCGTTTAGTAATTGACAAGATGTTTAAAAAAAATTTAAAATATAAAAAAGAGTGAGAAATGGCAAGTGGTGACAAGTGGTGGTGGAAAGTGGTGACGGTGGGTGGTGGTTGGTGGTGGCTGGTGGGTGGTGGTGGTGCATGGATGGGTGACGGTGGCGGGTGGTGGGTGGCAGCGAGTGGGTGGTGGTGGTGGTGGTGGTGGTGGCAGCAGGTGGGTGGTGGTGGTGGTGGCGGTGGCGGGTGGGTGATGGTGGCGGGGAGGTGGCGGTGGTGGGTGGGTGGATGGTGACGGTGGCGAGTGGTGGGTGGTAGCGAGTGGTGGGTGGTGGTGGTGGTGGTGGTGGTGGTGATGGTGGCGGCGGGTGGTGGTGGTAGGTGGGTAGCGGATGGCGAGTGGTGGCGGGTAGGTGGCGGGTGGTGATGGTGGGTGAGTGGGTGGGTGACGGTGGTGGGTGGTAGCGAGTGGGTGGTGGTGGTGGCGAATGGTGGGTGGTGGTAGCAGGTGGGTGGCGGATGGCAGGTGGTGGCGGATAGGTGGCGAGTGGTGGTGGTGAGTGGGGTGGGTGACGGTGGATTGTGGTGGGTGGTAGCGAATGGGTGGTGGTGGTGGTGGTGGCAGGTGGGTGGCGGGTGGTGGTGGTGAGTGCTAGTGGCGAGTTGGTGGCAGGTGGCTAGTGGTGGCGGATGGTGGATGGTGGTGGCAGGTGGGTGGTGAGTAGTGGTGGCGAGCGGTAAATGGTAGTGGCGGGTGGTGGGTGGTGGCGGGTGAATGGCAGGTGGGTGGTGGTGGTGGTGGTGGTAGTGGTGGCTAGTGGGTGGCAGGTGAGTGGTGGGTGGTGGTGAGTGGTGGTGGCAGGTAGTGGTGGGGGGTGGGTGGTGGTGGCGGAAGATGGTAGTGGAAATAGTGGCGGGTGGTGGCTAGTATTGGGCGGTAAAAAAAAAAAAAAACTCAAAACTCAAAACGGAAACACATTTTTTGAGTTTACATTTTTTGGCCAAATTTATAAACTGAGACCACTGATTTATAAATCAAAAATTTACCAAACAAGTTTTTATTTGAATTTTTAAAATTTTTGTAAATATAAACAGAAAACTAAAAACGTAACTGTTACCAAACGGCACCTAGGTAAAAGAGTCTTTTTATTTTATTTCTCAACTTAGAATATATAATCCTAACCCTACCCCATTACTAATAATTTTATAAATTTGTTGGATTAATTATCCATTGAATTAATAATACTGAAACAAATTTTCAAAACAAACATAGGATTATTGGGCTCATGAATTAATAATCTCAATCTCATACTCTAATCTTGTCAATCAAACATGCCGTAAGTGTAATATTTTAATATTTTTATCTTATTAAAATTTACAGAATTAAGATTATTATATACGTAGAAATAATTTCAATCATTATAATTAGGATGAAACAACCTAGAATAGGGTGGGAAAAAACCGTGTGTGGAAGAAATCATTATCCTTAATAATAGACATTTTGTTTATTTTGTGATTTTTCATCATTATATTAGTTTAATAAGTCTTATCACTTTACAAAACAATAGTGACAAATCACATACTAAATCAAATGTGATTAGAAAATGCAATCATCATAACAATCTACAACCCCGGTTGGTAGCTCGAAATTTGTGGGTCAAATTTGGCTCGACACCAAAACGACGTCGTTTTGGTGTCTGTTTTTTTTCTTTTCTTTTTTTTTTCTTTTTCCTGTGTTTAATCAGAAACGAAGAAGAGGGGAGAAGAAGAAGAAGAAGAAGAAGGAGGGAGGAGGAGGAGGACTGGAGGAGGCCCAATTATTAGGGCTGGAGGCGGAGGCAGGGGGCGGAGGAGACGAGCTGCAAAGCTGGGACGAGGACGGCGGGCGGAGGCGGCGAGCTCCTCGCGGCGGAGGCACAGGAGGGCTGCGACGAGGATGGTGAGGCGATGAGGCGACGGCGTCGGCAGAACCAGCACCCGCTGTCTGCCTCTCTTCTCCTTCTCCTCTCTTCTCTCCCTCTTCGAATTCGACCCAAATTCGACCCACGAATTTCGAACACCCACCCATTTTTCTATGACAAATGCAAACAAGTGTTCCCATGACATTTGTTGACATTGAGAATGTAAGAAAAGCGTCTAGAAAAAAATATAAAAAAAACTTCATAAATATTTTTAAATTCATAAAAAATATAAGGAATTTAGTGATAACTGTATTAAGATATATATATATACACATATATTTTCATAAAAAGTGTTATAATAAATTTCACTAATTTCTCGGTCTCCTCGTAGATGCACAAAATAAAATGTTATGTACATAAAAGTTAAAACAGTCACCATACTGTTTGTATTCACTTTAATGGTCAAAAGGAATGTTATGAATTAGCCGGCGAATTTCTCCAATTTTTAACTCATATAATAACAATGTCATATGTATATATAACCACTAAAAAATCAATGAAATTCATGTGAAATGTATCATTTTCCATTGCGGAATTAATTATTTTTTAAACCAATAAAATATTTTTTGAACTTTATATATTAAACAGGGTTTTGTTATCCAATACTTTGTCAAGTAGTGAGTAACATAAGATTGGTGGTTGCGGGTTGACCACTGAAAATTGAAAGTCACAAGGGTTTGGAAGCTAGATGATGCTTAAGTAGCTTACCCACCAAGAAATATATATACATATATATAACACATAACATATATAAAAGCATTTTTTAATAACTAACACACCATAAAGATCCCATAGCTTATATTTGAATGTGAACCCAACAAATTCTAAACTCTGTATAATTTTGGACAAATTACATTAATATAGTTTATGTAATTTGCTTTTTATGTTAATTTGATCTTTATAATTTAATTGACTAAATTTTGTATTTTTTTTTTTTAATTTTCTCTCAAGTTGGGCCAATTAATAACACCCCATTAACATTTTTATGAAAATTATGGATGTAAACAACATATGTTGTGCTTTTATGGACAAAATAGCCCATTCATCTTCCACATCTCCAACAATTGTTGTTGGCTACCATCAACCGATTACATCCGCTACTATCCACATCTGAAACCCACTGCCACCCTCAACCAACGATCGACACCACTAACATCCACCTCATTCACCCCTGAAAACCCATCACCACCAACCTCTCCCTCCTCTCCCCAAACCCCTAGTCGCATCCCTTCCCTTATGTTGCCCTCTCACTTCCTTACTTCCCTTCCCTAGTTCCTTCATTGCTTCTCTATCTCTCTCTTACATATATATTAATACATATCGGTTTATTTTCGAGTGAATTAACACACTTGATATTGACTAATTGAGTTGGATGAGGATATGGACAAGGGCGGATCTAGGGCTGGGCATAGGTGGCTGCAGCCCAGCCCAGCCCAAAATTTAAAAATTTTGTAGAAATTTTTTTTCCCACCCAACCCAGCCTCCCAACCTCTCCCAACCCAGCCCAGTCCCAAATAAGGGCCAATAGTTTTTTTGTTTGTTTTTTAAATAGGTAGCCCAATAGCTGCCCAATATTTATCCAAAAAAATAGATAGACAGGCTAATAGGTTTGTATTTGTTTAAGGAACAAATCTTCCAAAACAATTCTCACAAGCAGCCCTCTCTTCGTCTTCTCCGTTGTCTCTAATAGCCTACAATAACTCCAATTTCCTAACATTTTTTGTAAATGTAATTAATCAATTATTTTATTTCGTTGGTTGAGAATGGAATTGATTAACAATGGTTTTAAAATTTTGTCTTTATACAACAAATATTATATTACTCTTATTTTTTTTATGATGCTGCCTTGTTCAATATTCTATATTGCTCTTAGTTTTTTAACTTTGAAATATGTTAAAACTGCCATTCGCAATTCAATGGGGGATGAGTTTCTTGCCGATTGCTTGTCTCTCTACCTTGAATGAGACCTTACATTGAAAATTGATCTAGATTTTGTAATCGATGAATTCGAATATTTGGAGACTCGTCGAGTACAACTTAATTAGATTGTTTCTTATCAACAAATTTAAATATTAATTTAGATTATATTATTGAATTCTCTTTTTTCTTATGTGGTTATACTTAAAATATATTGTATAATTTTACCTTAATATTAGCACACCCGATCGACGAATCCTGAGTCCGCCCTTGAATATGGACAAATTTATTATTTTGTGCTAGGTACATCTCGAATGTGCATTTATGCCAAAATTATGGATGTTATCTCTTAATGTTATATGTTATCTCTTAGATCTACCACTTTTATGTTGATTTTTAAAAAGCAGTTGAGCAAATATTATAATATAATTGATATAGAGTATTATTTTAAGGCTGCCAAATAATGTAGCAATTCCTATTTTTCTTATACTATGTTTAGATTATGGATTTAGATAAAAATTTAGAAATGAATATGAAAAAAAGTAAGACAAACATGAATGAAACATAAGTTAAATATTTCCTAGTTTTTTTTTTTCTTTTCTTTTCATTTTTAAATCTTTACTTAAATTTCTGATTCAAATGCAATCTTAACGATTTTGCTCCAATATCTAACGTATATATGATGTATAGTTACTGCAAACATGAACAAGTCAAGTCACACATGCAAGGCAAAGATGCACAATCCTAATTAATGTCAAGATCATATTGTCAATTCCACAAATTGTCATCGTGTAACCTTATCGGATGACCACATCATAGTTGGAGTCCCCATGATTGGCGTTAAGAAAGAGTTGTGTATTCACAATTGTTGGTCAATATGTATACGAAATAAGTTTTTTTTGGTCAATAAGTATGAGTTACATTTTATAAAGGGTTAATTACACTAATAGTCCCTATAGTTTGAGACTTGTGTCACTTTGGTCCCTGACTTTTCAATTGTGACACATTTGACCTTGAATTTTGAATTTTGTTCCAAATAAGGACAATTGAAAATATTATTAGATTTTTCAAGGGTAAAATCGTCAATTTGATAAAATATAAACTAATTTGACAAAAATAAATGTCAAAAAAATATTTTTAATTTTTTAAAATTATTTTTATCCACCAATGATAAAATTATGTAAAATTAATAAAAATTACATGATTAATTTTTTAAAATTAATTTTACATGATCATCATCCAAACACATAATAAAAATTAATTTGGTAAAAAAAAAAAATAAATGTCTAAAAAATTTATCAATTTTATATAATTTTATTTTTAGTAGATAGAAATAATTTTTAAAAATTCAAAAATATTTGTTTGACATTTATTTTTGTCAAATTAGTTTATATTTTATCAAATTGACAATTTTACCCTTGAAAAATCTAATTATATATTCAATTGTCCTTATTTGGAACAAGATTCAAAATTCAGGGGCAAATGTGTCACAGTTGAAAAGTTAAGGATCAAAGTGACACAAGTCCCAAACTAGAGGGACTATTTGTGTAAACATGAAGAAGGAACAAATAATTAAAGAACAATCACATATTGGAAGAAATAATCAGTCTTTAGCAAGGAATGCCCCTTTATAGGATTGGTCAACTAATCTAAATCAGTTAGTTATTGGAAAATAGTTTAAAGAATAATAATCACTGTGTTTGATTCAATTTCCCAGAAATTGAATTTTTTGTTTTTTGTTTTTTTATTTTTAGTGAATATTTTTAAAATTTTAAGTAATTTTTTACTTTTTTAAATGCACTTTACTTAGATATATCTAAAAAGTAAAATATTTTAAAGAATCAATAAATACACAAGAATACAAAAATGTACTAAATTCTGCTTTTTTTTATATATATTTTTTATATTTAACGAATTTTCTAAAGATTTTTTTCAAAAATATTATACTTTTTTTATGTTAGGTGTATCTAAAAATTAAAATTTTTTTTAGAATATTAAAAAAATTCAATAAAAACAAACAAAAAAAACACGGAAAACAAAAAAATAATAATTTTCTGAAAAATAAATTCTAAAAATTCCATCCAAACAAGCTGAATATTTTTGTAAATAGTTGTCTATGATTTCTACAAACAATTTCTTTGTTAAGAAATGAAGTTTTTGAAGTCACATACTGAATAAGCACCAAGCTTATGTGGTGCAATTTTTCAAAAGTTAAAAATTGACAATTAAAATGTAAGCTAAAAGCATATATATTTTAGAATATCAATTTTTTTATGTTATTTTTCCTTCAAAAAGTTAGGGATCACATTTATAATCCAATCCATTCTAAAAGTTGGAATTATAAGATTTGTACATTGGGTATTAAATAATCATTTTTTTCTCAAGATTTATGTCATCTAAATTGATCTAAGGTTAAATTTTTCCACCCGGTCAGTCATATCTATATATTAGGTAAATTACATTCATTTCTCATTGAAAAAAAAGTATTGAGCTCCATAAATTTGTCATAATTACATTATGTTGTTTTAAAATTTTAATTCCTATAACTATTAAACTCTTTTTCATAAATAATTTATTAACAGTGTGGATTTGTTATATTCATATATTTTTATACTTTATACATTAATTTCAGTCACTTTAACTTTATTAATAAAATATTAGTATAATTATATCAAATTAATATAATTTATCATAATTTTTTTAAACCTTAATGGTGGTTAGTGTGATTTACCCTTATATAGTTGTATAACATTATATATATATATATATATAGAGAGAGAGAGAGAGAGAGAGAGAGAGAGAGAGAGAGAGATACACAAGTTACTTTTAGAAAGAAAGTGGGGCATGAGACCATGGAGCCATTTGGTTGTGGATTCTCCAACAAAACATCCACGCTTGGAAAGCTAAACAATACCCTCTCCACTCCACCAAGCCGCACTAGAAAGATTTAAGAATTGTGCTTTTTAAAATATATACCCACAAAACCAAATACTCTACTAAAAAAAGGAACCGCGAAAGGAGGAAAAGGGAATCCATGCCCTCGTTTAGCATATTATATATGTGTTACACTATTACCCACTTTCTTAGACTTTTTACCACCTCCAATTCCCACTTTATATATTTATCAACAACATACATGCATGCAATATTTTATCAAAGAGAGAGAAAAAAAAAAAAAAAACCATTACAAAGTCTCAACCCTCTCGAGTTTAAAAAATAAAAAATAAATTAAAAAAAGTCTCAATCCTCTCTCTCCCTGGCTCTTTCTTCTTTTATGTGTTTGATTCAAAGGATTAGGGAGATTATTTACAGTTCAGATTGCTTATTCAATGAAAGGGGATGTCCTTCGTTTGGTACAATTTTAGTCTGTCAAATATGGAGTCTGACCGGACTCCCTATCCTTTATATGAGGGACTAAACAATCTTAAGGGGTGAGATTATTTCCATAGGATTGGTATCTTATGGAACTAATATGTGAAATGTCCATTTTACCATCATACCATTACTTAGTAAACAATTAGAAAAGGGTAAAATAATCTTTTGAACATTTATAAATTATTTTTTTAGTGTTGTTAATTTAAAATTATATATTAAATAAAAAATAAAAATTAGAAATTAGAAATTAAATTTAATTAAAAATAATAAATTAAAAATTATGGCCTTATAAATTAAATTTTTTTATTGCTGTTAAAAATTAAATTTATATATTAAATAAAATTATTTTTTTAGTGTTGTTAATTTAAAATTATATATTAAATAAAAAATATAAATTATTAATTTAATATAATTAAAAATAATAAATTAAAATTATGGCCTTATAAATTAAAAAAATTTAGTGTTTTTAAATTATAGATTACAAATTTAAAATTATATATTAAATAAAAAATATAAATTATAAATTATAAGCGTAAAATAGTTTTTTAAACCTTTATCCTTATCAAGTCTGTCTAACCAAACATTGGATTCACTAAAATAGTTCTTTCTAGACATATAATCTCATAAAAAAACAAACACGGGATATACATCCAACCCAACCAAATAGTCCGGGGGATTTACAGTCTCAAGATTCAAGTCCGATGGATTCTAATTCTCTTTATCCAATCCGTCCAATCAAACATCCCCTTAAAGGTTTATTTGGAGAATCCAAAACCTCTAATATATTGTCTATAGTGTTCTAAAATGAAGTCAAGTTGAAGGAAAGGAAAAGAGAAAAGAGACGATTCTGTTTGTCCCAAAAAAATATTGTTTTAGACATTACAAAATACACAACAAACAATACATTACAGAGAATCTGAATTTGTTTGGAAATCTTGATATATAATGGCTAGAGATATAAATAGAGTGTGTTAGGTTTGAAATTCCATCATCAAAAACGTGTGGCGATCACCACGGAGAGATGTTAGGTATTCCAAGGGCTGCTATGCTGATGTCCATGAAAAGGAGTGTTAATTTTGATTTCCCTTGCTATTTTCCCCAAGTTTTGGTGTGCCAAAGATTTAAATATATACATAAAATGACATGGCTCATTTGGATGCTCTCATTTTCAAATAAAAAACCATAAGGTCATTTTTGTAGTCCAGGACCATCCATGCTGTTATTTTTTAGTCTCGGTCAATTATAATTGATTAAATTAGTAAAAGTTGACCTCAAGTATCAAGTTATCAGAACCACTTCTTCGGTAAGGTAAAAAGATAGGAGCTTGAATTTTAATTTTGTTGATTTGGGTAATCACAATTGATTGGGACTATAATAATTTTGGAATATCAAATAATTTTTCGTATGACTATAATTTCAAAAAAGATTAGACTTTTTTGAAGTTTAAATCTAAAATTTAGAGAATTTAAGAAGTCCGTGGGGCTCATCATGAGTTACATTTCGATAATTCGAATCGTTCATTTTGTAGAACCATCCGTGTATATCATCTATTAAAAAAAAATTAGAAAAATCTGATAAACGTAACATTTTTATTTTATCGCGTATGTCTCCAAAAAAAAAATACAACAAATATATTTTTAAAAATAGATCATTTATTTTTTTCGAGACAAACTCAATAAAATAAAATGTAACGATTATCTGATCAAACTAACTTTTTTCATAAATGATACACATGGAGGGTCCTATAAAATAAACTATTCGGATCATCAAAATAGAATCCGTGGTGAGCCCTACAAATCTCTCAAATTCAAATTTAAACTTGAGAAAAACCTAACCCTTTATGAATGCCACAAACATGTTATTTATTTTTTAAAATTTTAGACAAATTATATCAAAAGTCCTTATAGTTTGGCTCTTCTGTCATTTTAGTCCTTATAATTTTAATTAGGTCAATTTTGACTCTAAATTTTTTATTTTGTCACAATTTAATCCAATTTATTATTATTGTTAGTATTATTTTATGAAAAATATGTAAATGAGCGACATATATGTCATGTTTTTTGAGGTAAAATTTTAAACTTGTTCAATTAAGCAAGTTAACCTTAACTAACTTAATAATCATTTTTCTTTAATTTATTAAAAAAAATGGTAAAATCTAAAATTAAGGATCTAAGTTGAGATAATTGATATTATAGAGATCAAAATGATACAGGAGAAAAATGTAAAGACGTTATACAAATTAACAAAATTTATATATTTTTAAACTCGCAAGTGTATCTTATAGTGATAAAATTTTAAAAGGGAAAATTATAAATTTTATCATAAATTTGTAATAATTTTTTGCTGACACTATTGTGGTGTGATTTATCCATTTTAAAAATAGAAATGCGATTCTCTTTTTTTATTTTTATCAATCGATAGGAAAGTAATTACAAATATGAGAAATAGTACATTATCAAACAGACTACTAACTCACAATAGTTAAAAAGCTAACAAAATCTATCAAACACAAGCCCATCAACAACTCATTTCCAATAATGAGAGAGAAATAAACACAACCATAAATGGTATCAAACTCTTCTTCATAGAAGTTGAATCCGAAACCTCTCACTATAAAGAATGTTACATAACTATTAGGCCAAATATTCTGATTGAAATGAGATCCATTTGAATAATACTAAAAAACATTTATTTATATAACATAATAGACATCAATTTTCCATTTTACAAGGCACCACATTACTTAGTGATGGAAGGAACATCATTTGGAACGTAGTTGTTGCACGTTTTGTGTTTCCTTGGATGGCAAGAAAACACAAACCTTCTCATCATGGTCGCTTAGATGTGATGTTGAAGGCAACTTTTACTATCCATCTTTCACCTTCTCATTCCACAAGGAGAGAAGTACTAAAAACATTGTGTGACATGATGTAAGTTTCCATTCCTAACAGAAAGAAAATAAAAACAATAAGGTTTTGGTTTTTGACATCTTAGAGTGGAAGGATCACAATTGTTATTGGCTATGTCAACCAAACATAGTTGGATTCAAACAGTCTCCATTTCCTATATGGACCATGGAGGGTGAATACCACTATACCTCCACTCAAAAGTAAAATTGGGCCTGGATTTTTGTTTTCTGTTTTCAATCATAAATTATTCACCATTATTAAATTATTTCTTGAGATTTTTATATATTAAAATTTTTATATAATTTAACAACTTGGTAGTTTAGTATAGAGAAAAAAAAAATTAGAGACAAAAGATCCTTAACCATCATTTTTTTTTTTGTTTGTTTTTTTGCCTAGTCACATTGAGAATGAGAATAAAAAACGCTGGTGAGTTGTCACCAAATTTAAAAATCAATTAGGGTTTTTTTTTTTTTTTTTTTTTTTTTTTTCTGTTTTTGGGTACTTTACTTCTAGAGAGTACTATGAATTTTCACTTTTGACTCTTAAAATTTATTTTTTCTACTTTGATCATCAAAATATATATATTTCTTCCCAATTTGGCCCAATCCCCAAGCTAGCGTTGAATTTTTTTAGTAAAATTGCCACATGACTGCCGCGTCTGTTGTTAGGCACTACATGACATTTTTCCATTTCCAAAACCAAGGGCAATAATTCATGAAAATAGGATAAAATTCATTTTGTTTGGTTTTGAGTTTTTAAAAATAATTTTTAATTTTTTTATGTTTTATTGTTTTTAAATACTTTTTTTTTTTTTTTGGTATTTGAGTCAATTTTTTATTTTATTTTTTAAATGCACCTTATCTAAATATATTTAAAATATAAAATATTTATGAAGAAATTTTTAAAAGATTTAACCAAAAAAAAAAAAAAGAAAGAAAGAAAGAAAGAAAAAGAAAACACCAAAATGTATTGAATTTTTATATTTTTTGTATGTAGTGAATTTTCAAAAAAAAAAATGATAAATTATGTACTTTTTAAATATATCTTGATTAAGATAATCTAAAAACTAAGAAAAAAAATGATTAAAATATTTAAAACATCACAAAAAACCAACAAATACAGATTGAAAATTCAAAAATTATTTTTGAAAACTCTTAAACCAAACCGAGTACTATTTTCAAATCTGACTCCTTAAATATTTTATTTTTCTCATTTTGACTTTTTAAAATTTCCCTATTTACTCCATGAAAAGGAGCCAAAGTTCATGCCATTTTGTTAACGTCGTGCCATTGTGAGTGGCATTTTAGCGAAGGATCAGAGTGAGAAAATAATTTTTATACTATTTATATAGACGGTCCTTTCTAATTTCCCATGGCATCACAAAAATATTTTTGTTAAAAATAGACCGCGTTGATAATTGGGTCAAATTGAGAAGAATTTGATACTTTAAGCATTAAGTGTGAAAAAAAAAAAATTAAAACATCAAAGTGAAAATTCACTACTATTTTGGCCAGTAAAGTAAGCTAAGAAAAAGTTACATCATCCAACAATAAGATTTAAACTTGGAGATCACACCTAATTGACGGAGGCTCTTGCACCTTATTTTTTCAATCAAGGAGTAAAGATTATTTACAAATTTGAGAAAAATTATATTAAATTGAATAATCATAATTATGTTAATTATACTTAGTATTCTTCTCCTTTTACCAAACTCTAGCTATGCTTATTGGATCTAGAGGTCATCAATGGAACGGCTGGGCTTACCCGACTTGTAATTATTGTGTCTACATCTAATATGTTAATAGGTTTTTTGAAATTTGATCAATTAACAGGTTGGTATGGATCAGACTTATTTTTAAAAAATTAAAATTACGTCTCGTACATAAATCCAAATCTTAGGAGCCAAAATCGAACTAAACCGGATTACACATTTTTTTATTAAACTAATATTATTAAGTTCTACACATTTATTTATTCTTTTTTAATAATTCATATGATCAAATTAATAAATAATACTATTAAAACAATCAAATTAAAGTATAAATTCACCAAAGTAACCAATTATGACAATGTTATAAGTAAAAAGTTGAAAGTTAGAAAATATCACTGGTCACTATTAAATTCAATTTTAACAAATTGTGTTTTGTGTATTTTTTTTAAAAGTACAATTTACAATGATAAGATGGACAATCAAAATTTTTTTTTTTTTTTAAATGGAACAGTATTGATTTTATTGGATTAAAATTGAATTTAACAATGTTATATTTTAATGTTATTTGGACGGAATAGTTTAAGTTGGACTGATGGGATGGTCAAGATAGATTTACTCATGCAGGTTTATACGAGCAGGGCAGGATTCATGGGTAGACTCGGGTTTCAAACATTTGTCCAAAGCCCTAAGAGCATGTTTGTTTTGATAAGGGTGTGGGATTAGACTATTAGTCTCACCGGACTAATAGTCCAATGTTTGTTTGAAAAATTTTACTCCGGACTAATAGTCCCCCAGACTATTAGTCCCACAAATATGGGACTATCCTATCCCATAGGGGGGTGTGGAATAGAAACCATGGGATTGGTATCCCATGGGATTATTTTGTGAAATGTCTATTTTACCCTTCATGCTATTACTTAGTAAACAATTAGAAAAGGGTAAAATAGTCTTTTGAACATTTATAAATTATTTTTTTAGTGTTGTTAATTTAAAATTATATAGTAAATAAAAAAATTAAATTATAAATTATAAATTAAATTTAATTAAAAATAATAAATTAAAAATTATGGCCTCATAAATTAAATTTTTTTAGTGTTGTTAAAAAATTAAATTTACATATTAAATAAAATTATTTTTTTAGTGTTGTTAATTTAAAATTATATATTAAATAAAAAATATAAATTATAAATTAAATTTATTTAAAAATAATAAATTATAAATTATGGCCTTATAAATTAAATTTTTTTAGTGTTGTTGAAAATTTAATTTATATATTAAATAAAATTATTTTTTTATTGTCGTTAATTTAAAATTATATATTAAATAAAAAGTATAAATTATAAATTATAAATTTAATTTAATTGAAAATAATAAATTAAAAATTATGGCCTTATAAATTAAATTTTTTTAGTGTTGTTAAATTATAAATTATAGATTACAAATTTAAAATTATATATTAAATAAAAATTATAAATTACAAAGATAAAATAGTCTTTTGAACATTTATCCTTCTCCATAATATCTCAAACAAACATGGGATTCAATAGAATAGTCCAATCCAGACCTCTAATCCCATGACTAAACAAACATAGGATACAAATTTAGTCCAACCAAATAGTCCCGGGACAATGTATCCCAAGACTAATAGTCTGATGGATTACAATCCTCCCTTATCTAATCCGTCCAAACAAACGCACCCTAAATGTTCTATGGAATGGAACGAGTTGGGCAGACAAGCAGGTTAGGATGGGTCATAGGACTAGTTAGACGGGTTTAGTAATATATGATTTTTTATCTGCGGACCATTTGATGAAACCTAATTGAATCAATATAATTTTTTTCAATAATGATTAACACGAGAGTATTTATAAGATGAAATATTCAATTCATCGAAGTAAGACTTCTATCAAATTTAAAAAGTCAAAATTGGACAATCTACTTCTTGGAAAATTATGCAATAGTCCCAGAATATCACGTGGTCATACTCTCTCATCAATCATCATTTATCATACCCATTCATGTTTCTCAATCACCGAAACTTATCTCTCCATACGTATTCATACTCCTCTTATAAGCCCAAATTTGGACTCACATTGATAATGCAATAGTCCCAGAATATCACGTGGTTCTGTAATGAAGGCTATCTATACAAAAAATTAATTTCATCAAACATCTATAAATAGAAAAACAAATCACATTTTGTTTATAGAATGAATAACAAATAGGATTGTAAACTTAAATTATTTACTTTGTAAAACAAAACGTTATTTATTTGTGTTTATAATTGTCGCATATATTTAATTTTTATATGAATAATTTTTATTATGAAACTTATGAATTATACCGTTTGATTCATTAAAGTGAAGTTAAATTAAGACCTATAAAAAAATATATATAAATTAGTATAAAGAGATAAAATACGGAATGGAGCTTATCCCCATAAATAATTAATATTTTATGTTCTTTACATAAAGTATTATCAAATAATCACCCCTACGGGAACGAACTCCAAGAACAAGTGGAACCATGTTTTGACTATTAAAATTACCTGAATCACTTTGACTTGTGTTGAGAAATGTATTTAAATATTAGTGTAACCATGTAATAAAGTCTGGCGAATTTCGCGGGGTTGCATCGTGCGTCCTATCCCAAGTAATTTA
The DNA here is from genome assembly GCA_036172215.1 of Camellia granthamiana. Lineage (NCBI taxonomy): Eukaryota > Viridiplantae > Streptophyta > Magnoliopsida > Ericales > Theaceae > Camellia > Camellia granthamiana. Next base: position 79,719,797 of record CM069910.1, read on the forward strand.
TAAGAAAAATATTAAACACTCTAAAAGTTTTATTATATTTTTTATCAAATATTTTATAGGAGTATGAAATTCACATTATATGAATTTATCATTTATATGAGATATTTGATAAAAAAAAAATTGATAAAACTTTTAAAATCTCTAACATTACTTAATTTATAAAGTTATATTGGTTTGTTTGAAAGAACTTATAAATCCATTTGGCAACCACTTAAACAAAGGCAGATTTCTCTCTAGTTTAAAATCAAATTGGAGTGCATTGTTAAGTTTATAAGAGTTTATCACGGGTCCAATTTCAATAATCTCAATTGTTTAACGTGTAAAACTTGTCGAGCACTGCATTCTTATAAAAAAATACGTTAATCGGATATCAATAGCCAGTTGACCAAAATATATTTTTGTCAACTATAAATTTAATTTTCAAAATAAATTATTGACAAAAATCTTATCTGAACAAGTACTTATCGATATTCAATTAATTTGATTTTTTATAGAAACAAAATACTTAACGAACTCTACACACTACACGGTTTGAATCATTGAAATAAGATCCGTAATGGACCATATGGGCCCAAACAACACTATGTAATCTGCTGTGTGAATTGGAGAAAATCTGTTTCCCTTAAATAATTTGCTTATTTGTTTATATGTTATAAATTGTTATATCATCTTTTTATTTTGGGTAAATTACAAACACATTACCTGAGGTTTATTTAAATTACGAATTATTCTTTGTAATTCTAAAAATTACATTATGCCCCCTAAAGTTTCTAATTTCACAACAAATATATTCTTTTATTAATAAATCATCAAATTAATTAATAGTTTTTAATGATATTAAAATTTTATTTCAATTAATAATTCAGATAATTTTATTATTGTATAGGAGAATAATTAGAAATTTCAATTTTTGAGTTATTTTTGTTAAATAAAAAATTTTGACAATGAGATATTTATAATTTTTCAAACTACAGGAGGCAATTCATATGTTAAATAAATCTCCGAAGATGTATTTGTAATTTATCCTTTTATTTTTCTTCACAATTTTTTGTAAAAAAAAGATAAATAAATATTAAATATGTGACACCCAAACTACCCTTTATTTAATTTATTTAATTAAAAACAGTTGTTTAGGTGTGTCTAGTTGTAATTTTAAAGTATAGCTTATTTGACTTTTTAAATTTATTTGGTCAAAGAAGTGAACTTTTTTAAAGCTATGATTTATAAATATTTTAGCTTATTTCAAACCCTCAAATAGTGCTGTCGAAATTACCCCATCTTTTTTTGCTTTAATTTTAACTTCGAGTGAATTTTGGATATTTAAATAATAAAAATTATGTGACAACTTATAACTAAATTGGTTCAATTTTCTTTTAAAGATTATGAAACCTGTTCCAAACAAATTTATAATTTTTTTAAATAAATAATCATAAAAATTAACTAATAAATCATACCAAACGCGACTATTAACCATTTCACACACATGATATGGTTGTTGTTACCACTAATCTCTTTTGTTTTAAAGCTATAACAAAATGATGGCAAGGGGCATCATTCATTTGTTTTGATCATTTTTCCACTATTTTCACCAAACCGAAGTGAGATATTTTCGTTAGATGTTGAACGTTGGTTTTGCCTTTTCTTCTTATTGAACTTGCCTCTAGAAGTCAATATAATGAACCTATTGCAACATTGCAATAATCCCCTTTGGTTTGAAACAAAACCATATATGTATTATGAGCTTAATCAATATTAATTAAACCCCATTCCTACGCAAGAATAATGAATCTCTTTAGTGCGTTTCCGTACCTTGGTGGGTAATAAGGTGGCCATCGATGTAATATGTGCACTATGTGAACCAAGCTAGTCATTGTTAAAACTATTTATAGGTCTAGATTAGATTAGATTGGAGGATATTAGAGCATCTCTAGTAGTGTATTAATTTTTTATCAAATTTGAGTAAAAGCTTTATTTAATATCAAATGTTTCAACGGAAAATTTTAGAATTTTATCAGAACACCGGTCTATTGGATGGACGACCAGGAGGATGTCCAGTCGGTCGACTGGTCAGTGTAAGGTTTTTTTTTTTTTTTTTGCTTTGAGGTAGTTGATCAGGTGATCGACCGACCAGTGTAATTTTTTCACAAATTTTTGCCTTGAGGTAGACATCTGGGGGATATCCAGCAACAACAATGAGCAGTGATTTGATGAAAGGCATATTTATCCTCAGTTTGATGAAAGAAAAGTGAAATTCTTAATTTGATACCTATTTGATGCAACCATTGAAACAATAAAAGAAATCATTTTCATAAAATTCAAATTTGATGAAAGGTTTGAATAACCATTGGAGATGGTTTTATCCGAAAGATTTGCCTTTTTTAGCAAATTAATCATCAGAGTATTTGATTTTGGTAGACTCATTTAGGGATCAATTTTAGTAATCTGAACAGTTTATTTTTTAGGACTTATTGAATAAAATATTCATGTAAAAAATCAAGATGATCGGATATTTGTAGCTATATACTTTAATCAAATTTATATCATAAAAAATAAATAATTATTCTTGAAATTATATTTTCATATAAAGTTACCAATATTTAATTATTTTAATTTTTTATATGAATATTCTACCCAACGAGTATGAAAAGTGAACTGTTTAGATCATCGAAATCGATCTTAAAATGGGCTTATCAAGTCTAAATACTCTCTCAAGTTGATATGAGAACTTGAGAAAAACTAAATTCTTATACGTTTTATTTCGAAAATCTAAGCTATTCATTTTATAAAGCTCTTCATGTATATCATTTATTAAAAATAAAAAATAAAAAAGTTGATCCAATAAATTTAATATGTTAATTTTATCATATTTGTCTTCAAGAAAATGAATGACAAATGTGTTTTTAAAAATATACCATCTATTTATTTATTTATTATTTTATTTTTTTTTGCGACAAACGTGATAAATTGAATAGTTTATGATTAATGGATCAACCTAATTATTTTTTGTAAATGATATATACAAAAGGTTCTAGAAAATGAATGGCTCAAGTGGTGAGCCTTCCAAACCCAGGTAATACCAAAGCTTAATCCATAATTTAAAAGAAAAAATAAAAAAAATTTGTTGATATGTGCTCTAAGAAGTTTAAAAAATTGTACATTGCGTATGAGAGTAATTGCAACAAAAAAAAATCTACAACTTTTTAAAATTTTCTTATCATATGTCACAAAGATACTTGTTAAAAAGACCCTAACAATAATACAAAAATAAGGAAAATATTATGCTTACATAAATTTTATTTAAAAAAATCATAACAAGAGTGATGTGACTGTATGATTGGATATATTTATTAGGGCTAATTACATTAATAATTTTTATAGTGTCGGACTTATATCACTCTAGTCATTAACTTTTTAATTGTGGCACATTTAACTCTAAATTTTGAATTTTGTTTTAAATAAGGACAATTAAAGATATCATTGCTTAATTTCAAGGGCAAAATCTTCAATTTGATAAAATATAAACTAATTTGACAAAAATAAAAGTCAAGAAAATATTTTTGAATTTTTAAAAATTATTTTTACCCATCAAAGATAAAATTATGTAAAATTGATAAATCTTTTGCACATTTATTTATTTATTTATTTTATCAAATTAATTTTTATTATATGTTTGGATGATAATCATGTAATTGATGGTTATTTTTATTTTCATTAAATTAGTTTCTATTTTTTCAAAAGTCAAATATGGTGATAACTTTGATATCATTATTAAATCAATCCATTAAATCAAAAAATTCGAAACTAAAAACATTCAATATATTAAATATATCGATTACACATTAAAGGACTTACAACCACCCATTACATGATCATCATCCAAACATATAATAAAAATTAATTTAGTAAAATAAATAAATAAATAAATGTGTAAAAGATTTATCAATTTTACATAATTTTATCTTTAATGAGTAGAAATAATTTTTAAAAATTCAAAAAGATTTTTTTTTTTACATTTATTTTTGTCAGTTAGTTTATATTTTATCAAATAGACGATTTTACCCTTAAAATTGAGCAATAGTCTTCAATTGTCCTTTTTTGAAACAAGATTCAAAATTCAAAGTTAAATGTGTTACAATTGAAAAATCAAGGACCAAAATGACACGAGTCTCAAACTATAGAGACTGTTAGTGTAATCCGCCCTATTTATTATAAATAAAAGGACCACTAGATATCCAACAATGCTAGGAATGCAGATGACTAAACACAAAATGAACATTGTGAGACATTTGTGTCCACTCTATGTTTGGTTCTCTACGCACGTAGACTTTCTCCAAGATATCACAACACTCTGTATGAAAATTCTATACATAAATTATGTTTATTTTTTATCTACATAAATTTTATTTATATATCATTAATCAAAAAATAATTACAATAAAGAGTCTTATTAACGAGTATCCCATTATTGTATAGTTTATTGAAATAAAAGTAGAGTGGAATAAAATATTTAGTCCTTAGTCTCCGCATATAGAATGACCTTTATCTATAATGATAAACGATAATTTTATTTGTAATGAGTTTTTTTTAAAATTATTTTATTAGTAAATCAAATGTGAAATGGACCTTTTAATATAATAAACTAAACACTAGGTCTCGTTTGAGAATATCATTTTTTAGTTTAAAAATCAAAAAGTCAACAACTTATACCAAAAATTCAAAAATTCTCTAATTTCTTTTCTCTTTACTTTTTGCACATCTTTTTATAAAAATACTTAAAAGTCATCCCAAACATGCTAACTTTTTTGTACATCATATTTAGCCAAAAAAACCAAAAAAGTTACTAAAAAAACATATTCCTAAACGAAGCCTAAGGTACTATTTGGTAACATTTATAGGTTATTATTTTTAGTTTACATAAAATATTAAATAGGTTTATGTTTATTTTCAGTAAAAATGAAAACAAAAGCATGCTTGGCGTAAGTGATTTTAAAACTTGTTTTGAAAACAAATGAAAAAGGTGGCCTACGGAAGGTGGTTATCAGCAATGGGAGATGATGGTCTGAAGTAGTTGTCGACTGTCGAAGGTGGTAGTAGAAAATGTTTTCCGACCCCAAGAGATGGCGATCAAAGGTGGTTGCAACTGATATGAGGTAGTTCGTAGTGGCCAAATGTGGTTGTTAGTCACAAGAGGTAGTGTCTCAAAGTGATGGTCGATAGCTAGAGATGGTGATTGGTCAGCTGCCTAAGATGATGGCCGGAAGTAATTATCGCATATGGAAGGTGATGGCCGAAAGCATTGGGCGGAACACATTATCCACCATCACCTTAAGCAACCGACTAATCACCATCTCCAACCATCCGCAATCACTTTAAGCTATCACATCTCGCGACCAAGAACCACCTTTAGCCACTGCCAGCCAACTCCTATCAATTGCAACCACCTCCCATTAGTAACAATGGTAGCCGGTTGTAGCAATGGGCAGTAGGTGGTGGTCAAAAAGGTTGGGAGAAAGAGAGGGGAAAAAAAGATTAAACAAGTGGAACCAACTCTTTGTTTTTTTTTTTTTTTGTGAACGAAAATTTCATAAATTTTTAAACTATTTAGAACTTTATAATAATAAATAATAATTAAAAAAAAGTCACACAAATTTTGTTTATAATTTTTAAAAATTATGTAAATATAAACATTGCCAAACAAGTTTTAAAGATATTGGTTAATAAGACTTAAAAGAGTCATGTTAACGGATGTCCTAAAGATACATGTTAAACATATTTGAACATTTTTTTATTAAAAGTAATTTCTTTAATGCAGAATATACAATCCTTTTAAGTTTCTTAATATATGTTATAAGCCCCTATCTAAAGAACAAGAAGAAGAAGTAGTAGAAGAAGAAGAAAACATATGTTATAAGTGAACATTTTAACAAAATTAAGCTTAAAATAGTTATATTTTGTTATGGCACACACTCACATAAAAAAATGTACAATTATCTTAAGAATACTGTTATTAGCACCTATCTTTTTTCTTTAGACACCTCCATTTTTTTTTTTTTAATTCTAATTTTGTCCAAATATAAAGTTACATTTTTACCCTCATCCCTAACTTTCTAACCCTAACCCTAACTCTAATTTTCCAAACCCACCTCTACCCCGCCGACGAGCTGTTCTACAAGGCCAACTCCTCCCCCTCTACCTCTCTCCCCGCCTCTTCATGGTCCGCACCCTCCTTATCTCCTCCTCCAACACCTTCTCCTCTTTCGACACCACTACCACCGCCTCCCATGTCTCCACGACATTGACGTGTCAGGATTTTGAGCTTGATCTTTGGTGGCTTGGACTTTCTTCTTCTTTCTCCTCTTTGACGATTCGCGTGCTCTGTCTGAGTTCGTTACAGGATTCGAGATCAGAGTTGACCCAACATCAACTTTACTCAATTTGAAATGATTTTTGAGTACCGATTCAGATTTGATCAAATCACGTATATATATAGATTGATGAACAACTATAGATTCAGTCACATGAATAGATGATTCCAATCACGACAAGAGAGAGAGAGAGAGAGAGAGAGAAATAGGTAATTTCTGTTGAATTTAATTAGAATGATGAAAATTTTGAAATCAGATAAAAGATAACTTTAAAAAAAAAATCATAAAAGTGAATTTTTTTTTTTTTTTTTTAATGCTAATCTTCGGATCAAAATCAATTAATAGAAGAATTGAAATGATCGCAACACACATAAGATCATTACGTGACCAAGGAAAAGGAATGATCGGAACAGTTGCAACAGATCGATTGAAGAGATTCAAAACCTTGAATCGATATATATATATAGAGAGAGGGGGGAGAGAGAGAGAGAGAGACCAAATATGGGGGGAAAAAAAGAAAAAAAAAAAAAGGAGGAAGGGGGTCGCCGGTCGGGGAGGTCACCAGAGGAGTGGGAATGCCAGTGGTGGTATTGCAAAAAAAAAGTTGGGAGTCAAAAAATGAGGGGTATAATTGGTATTAAAGTGAGGGTTTAAAGAAAAAATTGAGGATTTTCATTTTGTTGTATGGGATTCAAAGAAATGGAAGGGCCAAAGAAGAAAAGTAGATGCTAATAGCAGCACTCTATCTTAAACTTATTAACAAGTATCCTTAAATTACTCGTTAAAAAAATTCTAACAAAAATCAGGGACTAAAATAGTTTGTTGATGTTGTGATGCATACTCTTTGGTTTTAGTTTCAAATGGAAGGTGTAAGCTTTACTCATGTTAAAGTATTTAACTCAAATTAATTGGCAATGAATAGAGAGACCATTACATTGTATTAATCAAGTTTTGGTAGCTTAAATTGGCAATGTGGGATTAACACTCCTCCTCATGTGTAGCCTGGTAGTACGTAAAAGTGATTGAAAGGTCCAATTGAAAGATACAGACAGACCAAATGAGAAAAATAGGCTCAAGCATAGACTTGTACCACAAGACGTGAGAGGTCACCTAAGACTCATCTATGATATCTTATTAAAACATTCAATTTAAAATCAATTAACAATAAGTAGAGAGATTCTTGCATTATATTAACCAAGTTTAAGCGATTTAGATTAGGCCTTATTTGGGAGCATACTATTTTAGTAATTTTTTGATTTTTTAGTTAAAATATGAAGTAAAAAAAATTAGTATATTTAGAATAACTTTTTAATTTTTTACGAAAAGATGTGTAAAAAAAATAGACAGAGAATAAAATATTTTAACTTTTTGATATAAATTATTGACTTTTTAATTTTTTAATAATTTTTTAACTTTTAAATTAAAATATTAAATTGTGAAATGAGACCTAAGTGTAACGACTCATATTTTCCTCATCTATCAAATGCCCGATAACATGCAACATGCATGATAATTTTAATTTTGTTCTGAGTCAAATTTTGAAATTTTGGAACTTTGAGGATAAGAGAATTTTGTACCCAGCAACGTGTTTCTAGATTTAAAAAATAAAATAAATTTTCTACTATAAAAAAACTTAGCATAAATTATACTTAATACTTTTATATTTTCATCAAAATTTTATTTTAATTCGCTCACTTTCAATTGTAACAATCAACCTCCTAAACTTTAAATCAAATTTCAATCTCACCCTTCCGTATATTTACCATTAATGAAGCTAACGAAAATTTAAAATGGATGAACTAAAGTGAAATTTTAATAAAAGTGTAAAAGTATCATTGAGACAATAAAAATGTTACACATACTTCAAATAAATGCCGGCAAATTTGTTAATAAAAGAGTGATATTGCAACTTAACTTAAAATGTGGGAAAGATTGATTGTTTCAATTGAAAGTAAAGGTGCGAAAGTAAATTTTAATATAAGAATAAGAATATTAAGTGTAATTAATCAAAAATTAATAAAAAACGCAGTTTTAATAAATATTTTACGTTAAAATAAACATAACCATAATTATGATTTTTTTTTCTTGGCTGTGTATAATAGGGGTGGGCAGCGGATATTTCGATCCATCCAAACCAACCAAATCGAAACCGATCTGCTGCATTTTGGACGGATGCGTAATGACGAGCGGACGGTTGCGGATTGATTTTTTTCAATCCGCCTAATTTTGGACAGATGACAGATTTGAGATTCCTGTGGCCGCAACCGAACTGTCAAACCGCGACCACCTCTAGTAATTTATAAAATTTTGTATTTTTAATTTATTTAGATATTATATTTGTATTTTCAATTAAAAAAGAATTTATATATTCTATTGTGTTTTTAATTTTTTCTAAATTTCAAAATCCTTTTTATCAAATGACAAGTATTGACGGTTTGTATTTTTTTGTGAAAAATATAAGGCTTAATTTTGTCATTTTCTAAAAAAATTAAATTAAATAGTTTTTAAATAAAAAAAAATTAATGAAATAGTTTTGATAATATATGGTTTTCTTATAAGTATTTATTATTAGTATTTGACAATTTACTTGATAATTTTTTAGTTATGTTAAGTTAAATTGTTATCAAAAAAATATATATTGATAAGTTGTATTATATTCAAAATATGTAAAAATTTAAACCACCAAATCGATTCGCATTCATCTGTCAATCCGCTCAATTCGCATCTATCAATCCGACGAATAAATGGCGAATTGAAAGTTTGCTAACCCTAACTAAACCACAAACACCCCTAAGCCCCGTTTGTTTGGGGTTATAGGAAGGGAATTGTGATTGATAGTGATGTGAGACTACTATATGGGATGTTTGTTTTGAGAGATGGGGAAGGGACTACTAATACCTTGGTATTAGTAAAGGCCTTGGAAGGGGGATTCATAATAAGGAGGTAGAGATGGTATTAGAAAAATAGTGAGGGGATTAAAAAAAATTATTTTTTTTATTTTTTATATATTGGGAATTTTTTTAAAAAATATTAATGTTTAATTTTTTCATTTCTTTTATTATTTTATATAAAAATAATTTAACAATTCCTCACTAACAATTCCCTCCATTCTATCTCTGAAAACAAACGGGCCGTAGGACATGTTTGATTGGGTGGATTAGAGCATGAGATTGGGATTATTAATCCGTGGGCCCAATTGTCCTATGTTTGTTTTAATATTTTGATTTAGGATTATTAATTCAATGGATAATTAATCTAACAAATTTGTAGGATTATTAGTAATGGGGTAGGGGTGGAATTATTAATCCAATAGATATTAATCTAATTGGATAGTAAATACTATACTAATTTAATAGAATTATTAATATTTTACTATTAGTCTTGTGAATCAAAGATGACCGTGGTGTATAATAGAATTTTTCACAAATCTAACATGTAATTGTGCTCTATATTCATTTGGATTATGAAGAATAATTCAAGGTGAATGTTTATAAACTAGAGAGAGGTACGTAAGCGACTGAACAACCCCTCCCCTTGACCATGATGCTTTTTGTTACAGTTGTCACCAACTCTCCACTTTCTTTCTTTCTTTCTTTTTTTTTTTTTTTGGGGAACAAACCAACTCAGCACTTCAAACAAAGCCATTTCATGGTGTCACAAACTGCGACTCACAACTCCGAGAGTTGGTTTGGAATGCGAGTTAATTTTTTGATTTTTTATTTATTTTTATTTAGGATTAAAAGGTTTTGGCCTATTTTGGGAAGTTGATAATAATCAATTTTTTAATAAAAAGCAGCTTATAAGCAGCTTTTTTGTGAGAGAAGAAGTTGGTAATAATCTGAAAATCATGTTCCCAAAAGAAGCCTTTGTTTAAAATAATTTTTTTGACTTTTTAAAGAAAAAAATAAAGTAATTATGAATTGAATGTCACATTTTATCTTATTTGGTTAAAATAGCCTATTTTATCTTATATGACTATTTTAGTCCAAAATGTTATGCCAAACCAACCTTTAGGTCTTGTTTGGCAAGTGACTTTTTTAATCAAAAAATCACTAAAAAAATCAAAAATCTAACAACTTATACTAAAAAATCAAAGATTCCTTTTTCTCTATACTTTTTGCACATCTTTTCTTGAAAAATAAAAAGTCATCTCAAACATAACAGTTTTTTTATATTATATTTTAGTCAAAAAATTAAAAAGTTACTAAAAAAGTCTGTTTCCAAATGAGACCTAAGTAGTGACATGTACTCTTGACCTTTAATGCCCTGTTTGGTTGTTCGGATTAAATATAAGAGGTTGAGAAGAATATATAATTTTTAAAGATACAAAATGTGATAACATGTTTAGGATATGAGATATATAAGGCACCTTGGCTATAAATCTATTTCTGAATTTTTTAGATCATTATGTCCAAATTCTAATATTTTTGGAACAAAAAAACACAATTTGTTCAAAATGAGAAGTATATATTGAAATTAATGTATCTGTCTATCTATTGAAATTAACCTATTTATTAAAATCAATTTATTTATCTCTATTAAAATTCATCAAACTAATTATCCATTAAAATATAATACACATCACTCATTCAATAATTTATTTATTGAATATCACACATTTTTTAACCTCATTGCTATCACCACGGATCGATGTTGCATCCGTCAATAACTTTTCTACAGTAACAACTTTTTCGGTAATTTTTGTGACCAAATTTTTTTTTGAAAATTATTTTAATCTAAGATCTAATATGTTATACACTGCTACAAGTTACAAATTCTAACTCAAATAGTTGGCTAATGAGTTATGTGTAACTCAAATAGTTTGCTAATATAAGTTGTCATGTCAGCAATAATAAGCTTGCTTGATTTTGGTTTTCAAAAAATATTTTTACGAAAATTTTACTTTTTTATTTTTCCTATGTTTTTGTTTTTAATATTTTAAGTAATTTTTTAAATTTTTAGATATATCTAATATAAATACACTTAAAAAGTATGATATTTGTAAAAAGAATCTTTAAGAAATTCACCAAATACCAAAAATATAAATAAAAAAATACTAAAATTTAGTAATTTTTTATATTTTTGTATATTTATTAATTTTTTAAAATACTTTTTTCACAAATATTTTACTAGTAAAAAAAAATTCTTAAAATTTTAAAAATACTCACTAAAAATAAAACATATGCAAAACAAAAAATTCAATTTTCTAAAAACTGAAATCAAACACATTGAATATTGTCTGAAAGTATATATAAAATTTTCATTTTTTCTTTTTAGAGTGGTTTTATCAAAGCATAGCTGCTACATGAGGAGTTTTTATTCCAAACATAAGGGCATGTTTGGTGTAATTTTTTACAAATTAAGCTTCCGTTTGGAAAGTGGGTTGACTTTTTAGCTATTTTAACTTTAGGGCCAAAAAGCCTGGTTTGGGAAGGACTTTTTGGCTTTTTTAACTTTTTAGCTATTTGGTGAGGTGTCTTCTTGGTGAATGACCAAACTGCCCTTGAAGTGATTTTTTATATTTTTACTCCTTACCATACATCCTCCACATCAGCGTCATTGGTGTGGCTTTTTTTTTTTTTTTTTTTAATTTATGTTTTTGTCATTTTTCTTTTTGTATACATTAATTTGTTCTTTTTCTTTAATTTACATTTTTGTCTTATTTATTTTTATTGGTATACAATAATTTGTTTTTATTTCTCAAAAATGGGTTTTCATGTGTTTTAATTACGTGGCAAATGGTAATTTCTGTTTTTAATTTTAAATTTTTTTTTTTTGATGAGGCGTATTTTTTTGGTTCTTTTTTTTTAATTTACGTTTTTGTCATTTTTATTTTTATTTGTATACATTAATTTGTTTTTATTTTTCAAAAACAGTTTTTCATGTGTTTTATTTATTTTTAAATTACGTGGTAAATGCTAATTTCTGTTTTCAATTTTTTTTTTTTTTGGATGAGACGTATTTTTGATGTTCTTTTTTTTTAATTTACATTTTTCTCATTTTTTTTTATTTGTATACATTAATTTGTTTTTATTTTTCAAAAATAGTTTTTCATGTGTTTTACTTATTTTAAAATTACGTGGCAACTGCTAATTTCTGTTTTTAAATTTATTTATTTATTTATTTTGGTTGGATGAGGCGTATTTTTTATGTTATTTTTTTTGTTAATTTACGTTTTTCTCATTTTTATTTTTATTTGTATACATTAATTTGTTTTTATTTTTCAAAAATGGTTTTTCCTGTATTTTATTCATTTTAAAGGGTGAATTACACTAATAGTCCCTATAGTTTGAGACTTGTGTCACTTTGGTTCCTAACTTTTCAATTGTGACACATTTGACCCTGAATTTTGAATCTTGTTCCAAATAAGGACAATTGAAGATATCATTAGATGTTTCAAGGGTAAAATCGTCAATTTGACAAAATATAAATTAATTTGACAAAAACAAATGTCAAACAAATATTTTTGAATTTTTTAAAATTATTTCTACCTACTAAAAATAAAATTATGTAAAATTGATAAATCTTTTAAACATTTATTTTTTTTTTTTACCAAATTAATTTTTATTATGTGTTTGGATGATAAGCATGTAAAATTAATTTTTAAAAAATAATCATGTAATTTTTATTAATTTTTATCAATTTTACATAATTTTATCATTGGTGGATAAAAAAAATTTTAAAATTTAAAATATTTTTTTGATACTTATTTTTGTCGAATTAGTTTATATTTTATTAAATTGATGATTTTGCCCTTGAAATTAAACAATGGTATCTTCAATTGTCCTTATTTGGAACAAAATTCAAAATTTAGGGTCAAATGTGTCATAATTGAAAAGTCAGGGACCAAAGTGACACAAGTCCCAAACTATAGGGACCGTTAATGTAATTTGCCCTATTTTAAAATTACATGGCAACTGCTAATTTCTGTTTTTAAATTTATTATTATTTTCTTTTGGTTGGATGAGGCGTATTTTTGTGGTTCTTTTTTTTTCATTTACGTTTTTGTCATTTTTTTTTTTGTTGTTTTCAATTTGCTTTTTTTTTTTTAGGTTTGGAAAAAGCTTTTTTATGTTTTGTTTTTTTTAACATGACGTTGAAAATGTAAATTTGGGTGTTATGTTGTTGTCTTCTTTTATATATATATATTAATTTGTTTTTTTTTTATTTTGGAAAAGGCTTTTTCATTTTTTTTTTTTGAAATGACGTGGAAACTGCTAATTTCGGTTTCATTTTATTGACTTTTTATTTTTATTTTTATTTTTATTTTGAAAAGGTTTTTTCTTGTTTTTTAATTTTAAATGACGTTGACAATGCTTATTTCAGTTTCATTTTAATGTGTTTTTTTTTGTTGTTGTTGTTTTTTATTTTTATTTTTTTGTTGGAAAAGGCTTTGTTATGTTGTTTTTTTTTGTTTCAAATGACCTGAAAAATGATAATTTCGGTTTTTTTTGTTTTTTTGTTTTAATTTGTTTTTTGTTTTTGGAAAAGGATTTTTTATGTTTTTTTTAAATGACGTGGAAAATGCTAATTTTTGGATGAGGCGTATTTTTGTGGTTCTTTTTTTCCATTTACGTTTTTGTCATTTTTTTTATTTGTATACATTAATTTGATTTTATTTTTCAAAAATGGGTTTTCATGTGTTTTATTTTTTTTAAAAAAATACATGGCAAATGCTAATTTCTGTTTTTAATTTTTTTTTTAATTTACGTTTTTGTCAATTTTATTTTTATTTGTATACATTAATTTGTTTTTATTTGTGGTTTTTCATGTAGGGGTAGTTTGGTAAATTTACCTTGAAGTGGGTTGTTGCCAATCAATTGCAGTGGTTTGTTGCCAATCAATTGCAGTGGCTTTTGTCTCCATTTGCCTACTTTAGCCTCTTTTGTCCAGTAGTGGCTAAAATGGCTCCAAAATGCATTGTCAAACGGTGCCTAAGCATTGGTTTGGGAAGTTGAGTTGGGATGGGTTGGGGCTAAAATAGTTGAAAAAGACAAAATAGATTTTTTAGCCTAGGCAAAAAAATGTCACATTCAAATCATAATTATTTTATTTTTTCTCTTACAAAAGTTTAAAAAGTCAAAAAAATTCATTCTAAACAAGACTCTCTAACCCTAGGTTAAAATAGTTAAAAATTCAAAAAGTCAACCAACATCACAAACAAAGCCTAAAAGTTGATAATCAAAAAAATAAAAATTAAAAGCACATCTCCTTACTTTTCTAATAATTAATTTTTTCAATTTATTTCAGCCTCATATAATATAAAAGTTATGCCAAATATTCTAACACAAATTTTTAAACTAATAAAAGAATTGAGCATTTATTCATAAATCTCTTTTCACCTACTTATATTCTTCTTAATTCAAATTATTTTCTTATGTTTTAGGGTCCGTTTGGCAATGCAAGTTGAGGCTATTTTAGCCACTACGGGACAAAAGAGGCTAAAGTAGCCAAATGGAGACAAAAGTCATGGCAATTGATTGGCAACAACCCACTTCAAGGTAAATTTACCAAACTACCCCCACATGAAAAACCACAAATAAAAACAAATTAATGTATACAAATAAAAATAAAAATGACAAAAACGTAAATTAAAAAAAAAGAACCACAGAAATACGCCTCATCCACAAAAAAAAAAAATTAACAAAATAAAAACAGAAATTAGCATTTGCCATGTAATTTAAAAAAAAATAAAACACATGAAAACTCATTTTTGAAAAATAAAAACAAATTAATGTGTACAAATAAAAAAATGACAAAAACGTAAATGAAAAAAAAAGAACCACAAAAATACGCCTCATCCAAAAATTAGCATTTTCCACGTCATTTAAAAAAAACATAAAAAATCCTTTTCCAAAAACAAAAAACAAATTAAAACAAAAAAACAAAAAAAAAAAACGAAATTATCATTTTTCAAGTCATTTGAAAAAAAAAAAAAACATAATAAAGCCTTTTCCAACAAAAAATAAATAAATAAAAAACAACAACAAAAACAAAAAAAACACATTAAAATGAAACTGAAATAAGCATTGTTAACGGCATTTAAAATTAAAAAACATGAAAAAACCTTTCAGAAAAAAAAAATTAAACAAAAAAAAAAGTCAATAAAATGAAACCAAAATTAGCAGTTTCCACGTCATTTCAAAAAAAAATGAAAAAGCCTTTTCCAAAATAAAAAAACAAATTAATATATATATATATAAAAAGTCAACAACATAACACCCAAATTTACATTTTCCACATCATGTTAAAAAAAAAACAAAACATAAAAAAACTTTTTCCAAACCCAAAAAAAAAAAGCAAATTGAAAATAATAAAAAAAAAATTGACAAAAACGTAAATGAAAAAAAAAGAACCACAAAAATACGCCTCATCCAACCAAAAAAAAATAATTTAAAAACAGAAATTAACAGTTGCCGCGTAATTTTAAAATAAATAAAACACATGAAAAATCATTTTTGAAAAATAAAAATAAATTAATGTATACAAATAAAAATAAAAATGAAAAAAAAAGTAAATTTAAAAAATACGCCTCATCCAAAAAAATTAAAAATAAAAGCATCAAAACATCAATTAGCATTTGTCACGTAATTTACAAATAAATAAAACACATGAAAACCTATTTCTGAAATATAAAAACATATTGATGTATACCAATAAAAATAAACAAGACAAAAATGTAAATTAAAGAACAACAATGATTCATCCCCCCTTTTCCCCCCACCCCCTTTGACCCCCTCTCTCTCTCATTGGTTACTTTTTCTTTTTCTTTTTCTTTTTCTTCTTGCTCCTCCAATCACCCCCCGCCACGTGGCAAGGGGGGGTGAGAGGGTGACCCCCAAAAGGGGGTCCCAAGCATTATTCATTAAAGAAAAAGAACACATTAATGTATACAAAAAAGAAAAATGACAAAAACATAAATTTTAAAAAAAAAAGAACCATGAAAAAAAAAGACGCCAAATCCAAACGGAAAAAGAAAAAAAAAAATAATTCTAGTCCAATATGACGCTGACGTGGAGGATGTTTGTGAATGAGTTGACATGTATAAAGTTACTTGAAGGGTAGTTTGGTCTTTTAACATGGAGACACCTCATCAAAAAGTCAAAAAGTCAAAAAATTCTTCCCAAACCAGACTTTTTAGCCCCGGGCTAAAATAACCAGAAAAGTCAAAAAGCTAAAAAGCCAACCTACTTCCCAAACGGAGGCTTAACAAACTTTATAAGTGACATAATTATCAAAATACACCTAATAATAATATGATGAAGTGCACATTAATGTTATATTGACAGTGTGAATGTTTTATGATATAAACATTCATACTGTCAAAGTAAATATTCATACTGTCAAATTTATATAAGGTGAATGTTTACATCACCAAATTACTAAGGGTTAAAAAAATATTTGTAAAGGTAAAATTATTCATAAAATACCTTAAATATGATAATTAAAATTTAATAGATTAAATGTCTAAAATAATAGAATTTATTAAAATACATGTACTTAAAAAATAATTTTCTAATAAATTCTCCTAAAGCACACTGTGATTTTGAAAACGGACCGGACCGGTCAGTTTAAACCGACAACTGGACTTGATTACGGTCCAAACCACCCATGAAAACTGCTTAACACAAAGAATCGGTTGAGTAATGTATTTAGGCCAAGTTTGGGGAACCAAAATAAGTGCACTTATTTCATCTTTTTATCTTTTTTGGGTCACATCAATCAATATCTCCTCTCTACTTTTTCTACACATAATACAAGAAAAGTCAAAAAGTGCACTTATTCTAAACTTCCCAAACTTGGCCTTAGTTTTCCTTTCATATTTTTGTCTTTTGTGATGGATGTTTAAAAAAATATTATTTTTTGGGGGGTTTTATAGTATATATTTTGGAATAATTTTCAAATTATATTTTTTATATTTATACAAATTTAAATATATTTATGGTATCATAGTTTGATTTGATTTGACTCAACCGTGAAATTAGTGATCATCCACTCAATCATTTTTTATTTTTTATTTTCCAATTCACTAACCAATTTGATTTTCAAAATATTAAATCATACCTGAAACCATTGTTTGAATGGGCAAAAGCTCTCTTGATTTCGTAACAGAAATTTTTTACTTTTTTTTTTTTTTTTTAAACAACAAAGTTGTCTCATCTGCATATGCAAATATTGGAATCCGCCATCTTTAATTGATAAAAAATAAAAAGAGAAGTGACATGTAGCTTGAAAAGCCCTCCGAATTGCCCGAATTTGAAAAGAAAAAGAAGAAAAAGAAGAAGAAGGACTAGAGGGGCCAGGACTGGAGGGGCCAACATCAACCGAGCTGGGCAGGCGGCGGAGGTAAAAGCGGAGGCGGGGTAGAGACGGTCGGCCAACGAGCTGCGACGATCGAGCTGCGACGAGCGACAAGCTGCGACGATCGGCCGGGCGATCTGTGATCGGAGGGGCCCTCTCTCTCTCCATTCCCTCTTCCCCTTCTCTTTCTCTTCTCCTCTCTTCTTCTCTCTTCTCTCCCTCTTTCTCTTCTCTCTCTCTTCCCCTCCATTTTCAGACTGCATAAAGAAAAAAAAAAAAAAAAAAAAAAAGAAACTGCCCAAAACGACATCGTTTTGGGCAGTCGGGGGATTCGGGGGGACGAAATTCAGGGGGAAAATCATTTTCCAAATAAAAATACGCAATTAGTGACATTAATCTTTCTATTAAACCCCAAAGCAGCTAAGGGAAGACGTTTTATTTGAACTCAACGATTTGCAATCGGTAGATTAAAACATTAAATTTAAAATTTTTGTTTCGGTGATACTAGATGCATCAATTGATATATCATACTAATATATGTTATGATATTGTCATTTTAAAATTATGATTTTATCCATTATATAAATTACAAAGATCTACAACTTCTAAAATTATGTCACACCATATGTTAGCATATTAATTAATATATCAATTAGTACATATAATATTACTCTTTTTGTTTTATATTGATAATTGTGGGGACATAATTTTTGAATGACAACACGTGGTCGAGGTGTCACCGAAGTGCCAGCCGAGGTGTCACGTGTCCTGGTCATGACGCCGAGATCATCTCGGCTAGGCCGAGGTTATCTGCAAAGATACCGGAATCTGGGGTAAACGGATAAGGGATAAGAGTCCTAGAATGGAAGAAGATTTCAGTTTGAGTAAAGATAAAACTCTTAGAGAGTTTATCCTAATCCTACTGGGAGTCCAAGATTAGCAGCAATCCTAAGTCCATTGAAGCTAAACTTCTATTGGAACTAGGTTTGTGTTGGCTATAAAACAGAGGCACCCTCATGGGTCTAAGGTATGTCTTTTATGCTCTATCTAGTGAGTTAAGCACTATTGGTTATCTTTGAGAGATATTTTACTAACTTGATCGTCGAAGTGCCCTTGGGTGGACGAGCTACCGCCGGAATCTCTTATTTCTGTTGCAGGTTGTTCGGGCTTAACCTATTCTGCCAGTATTCTCCAGTTGAGTACTAAGTTGGCAGTGTGGTCGGAAATTGACATATACAATTTGGTGGGGACATAATTTTTGAATGACAACACGTGGCCGAGGTGTCACCGAAGTGCCGGCCGAGGTGTCACCGAAGTGCCAGCCGAGGTGCCACGTGTCCTCGTCATGACACCGAGATCATCTCGGCTAGGCCGAGGTTATCTGCGAAGATACCGAAATCCGAGATAAGCAGATAGGGGACAAGAGTCCTAGAATGGGAGAAGACTTCAGTTTGGGTAAAGATAAGACTCTTAGAGAGTTTATCCTAATCCTATTGGGAGTCTAAGATTAGCAGTAATCCTAAGTCCATTAGAGCTAGGTTTCTATTGGGATTAGGATTGTGTTGGCTATAAAAGGGAGGCACCCCCATGGGTATAAGGTATGTCTTTTATGCTCTGTCTAGTGAGTTAAGCACTTTTGCTATCTTTGAAAGATAACTGACTTGATCGTCGGAGTGCCCCCGGGTGGACGAATCACCACGGGATTCTTATCTTTCTGTGACAGGTCGTTCGAGCTTAATCTGTTCTGCTGGTGGCCCTCCAGCTGAATACTAATTTGGTAGTGTGGTCGGAAATCAACACACACAATTTGGCGCCGTCTGTGGGAAATAAAGGAGAATAGATGGCCAACGACAGACAGAAAGAGAAGGTTGGGGACGACACCCCTACTGAGAGTGGGAAACATATTGACCTTGACGTCGAAGAAGACAACTGCAACGAAGAGACTCGTGATAAGAATCACGGAGAGAAGGACGTCGGTCAGGAGGGCGGCGTACCGAAGAAATCGGACCGGAGCGGGTATTATAACGAGGACGACCTTCAGGTATGAAAAGATAGATGCCTGCAGAGGGACGACGAAATGAAGGGAATGGCGGACAAATTGGCAGACCTACAAACAGTCGTCAATTTCATGATACAAAATAACGTCATGCTGCCACCATTCCCGCTGCAAGATACGCCGATTCCAGCGGCCAAGAAAGATGCCTAGAAAGGAGGGCAGAAAACAGTTCCTGCGGTCCCTCAGCACACCAGGACCAAGGAATACTCTCACCGGCCTTCAAAGGAGGTCGGGCGAAGAGAGTCAATAAAAGGAGATTCACGGAGGACGCATCATACCAATGAAGCTAACCCCAAAGAACATCGGCATGTTCAAGGGAAGGAACTCTGTTTCGACGCGATTAACGGAGACAAGGTCAAAGCCACATGCTTAATGAAAATCTAAGTAGAACTTAAGTTCACATTAGGGGGCAGAGAGTTGGAGAATGGTACTTGGAAGGTGGAATTTACAAGTTAAGGTTGGTTTAACACCTGTCGAAATTTAAAATTTACAATTTGAAGTTAAACCGATATCATGTTTAACACTTGTTGAAATTTTAAAAATTTACAAGTTGAAGTTAAAATGATATCATGTTTAACACTTGTTTAAATTTTAAAAATTTACAAGTTAAAATTAAACCGGCGTCATGATTAAAGAAATGAATGATATAAGTTCTATCGCCTCAGGATGCCGAGGTAATAGAACCTAAGGGCAATTAATCATGTAAATGGCAATACATGTAAGACCAGTCCTGAAAAATGGGATTCAAAGTTGAACAAGAGAGTTTTGTATAAATCATGAGATGATGAATGCTCATCAATTCATTCTACCTAATGACCTTGGAAGGACCTGTATATAATATTAGAGTTTCACAGGATGACCCTAACGATGAAGGGGATAGTAGTGTAATTTAATACAATCAAGTAAACAATAAGTTAATTAATTAATTATCAACATTAATCAATCAGGCTAATTTAATTACATGTTCAGACTAAATAAAAAAAAAATGAGACATAAAAGAGAGAGTAATTTAATACAATCAAGCAAACAATAAGTTAATTAATAAATTATCAACATTAATCAACGAGACTAATTTAATTACAGAAATAAAAAATAAATAAAAATGAGGAGAGAGTGAAAGAGAGAGAGAGAGAGAGGAATAAGAACAATAATGATTCATCCTACTAATTTGCGAGTACTAGTTGACCACTAATGAAGTGGAAATTTTAAAAAAAAAAAAAAAAAACACGAGAACAAAACCTCCCATCATATAAGAGCCCCATCACTTTAGAGTTATTAATATTTCATTTTTTAGTGATTTCACACATTTTTGTAATAAGAAATGAAAAATGTTTGAGAGTCACAAAAAGTGTGGTTCAAATGATTCAAAACTGCCAAAACAACATCGTTTTGCGTCATTTTATGTTTTAAACGACGTCGTTTTAATAATTTTAAACCATTTAAACCATACTTTTTGTGACCCTCTACCCTTGCTCATAAGAAATGGAGTGAAAATCTTTCGATTCCCGACCATGAAATCTCAGGTGCAGTAGAGGCAACTGCAGAGACTACTTTTTCAGTACAAAAAAGCACCCTCGTCCTCCTCACGCGACCCATCATGCTCTGTCTATTAAGCGTTGTTTGGGAAATGATTTCTTTTTAGTGATATTTTAGGTTTTTAAGTAAAATATGAGGTAAAAATAATTAAGAGAAATTGCAAATAATTTGGTTTCAAATGTCGAGTTTACTTTTCAAAAAATTGTGTTTTCTTATTTTTTGTGATTTTTTTTTGTCAAAAATTTTAATATTTTTTATTTTTTAGATGCACCTAATAGAGATATACTTAAAAATTATAATATTTATGAAAAATATTTTAAAAAAATTAATTAAATACAAAAAATATAAAAATTCAATACACTTTTGTATTATTTTGTATTTATTGAATTTTTAAACTAATTTTTCGTAAATATTTCACCTTTTATGTGCATCTGAATTATGTGCATTTAAAAAAAAATACTTTAAATATTAAAAAAATTCTAAAAAAAATATGAAAAATATAAAACTCAATTTTTAAAAAATAAATCAAAACCAAACAAAGTGAATTACATTATAAATGAAATCTTTTTTAGTACAACTCTTACACAAGGAAAATTTGTACCATGCACTAAATTTACATATTGTCTAGGGGTGAGCAGTGAATATATCGATCTGTCTAAACCGATCGAACCGAACCGATCCGCTGCATTTTGGACAGATGCGTGATAACGAGCGGACGGTTGCGGATTGATTTTCTCCAATCCGCCAATCTGGCAGACGGATGACGGATTTGAAATTCATTTGACCGCAACCGAACCGCCAAACCGTGAGTCCCCCTAGTAATTTATAAGACTTTGTGTTTTTAGTTTGTTTAAATATTCTGTTTGTATTTTCAATTAAAAAAGAGTTTAAATATTTTGTTGAAAAAAAGTTTTCAACTTAAATATCTTTTTTGAATTGAAAAAAATAAACGTATTATTTATCTACATTTTTTATTTTTAAATCTATCTCTAAAAATAATAAATATAAAATATGATATATGCTGGTTGGTTTTTGTTTTCAAAAACAGATATAGATGTAACAATACAGAGACATACAATCTCTACTACTGCTCTGTTTATGATTTTGGTGGTTTGAATTGTTTTTATATTTTAAAAATCACAGATTGTAATACTTTATGTGGATGAGGCATACTGTGATTGTAGTATGTGAATAAGTCATGCAGTGATTGTGATATTCTAAAATTTCGAACTTTCTTGTTTTAGATGAGATATGCAGTGATTGTAATATTTTTTTAAATCATTGACTGTAATACTTTTTTCTTTTTCTTTTTTTGAGAAAGTGCACAAGTTGAATTATATTAAAAATTTATAAAATTTTAAACCGTCAAACCGATTCACATTCATCGGCTAAACCGCAATCCGCTCAATCCACATCCGCCGGATTGGCGGACGGATGCAGATTGATTTTCTCCAATCCGCCAATCTGGCGGACGGATGGCGGATTGGAGGTTCTGTGGCCGCAACCGACCCGCGCCCACCCCTAATATTGTCCCACTTATTTATAATTTTTCCAAAACACTAAAGTGTTTAGAATGATTTTTTTTCTTTTTTTCTTTTTTATGAAAAAATGTACAAAAAGTATGGAGGATGAGAAATATCTTTAACTCTTTTTGGACTTTTTAGATTTTTAATATTTTGAATTTTTAGTGGCTTTTTATTTATTTATTTTTGACTAAACTAACCTATTGCCCAACGATTTCTAAGGATAAGTTACATTTACCTCTATTGAAATTTGAAAAAATTGCATATAATATCATATTTTGAATATAATTAAACTAGCATCCCTTAGTGAGGTCAAATTAATTAACACAAATAGTGGATAAATATTAAAATAAACAAAACATATATATATATATTAGTAGATAAAAAATAATATTATATTTTCATTAATACTGACACGAATAGGCCCACAAGGACCACAGCCCACCGTGAGTAAACCCAGGCCCATCATTTAGACCCCGTTGCACAACCCGGTTAGTAAGACCCAGCACAGCCGAAGGCCAACTGAGCAGGGAAGGTCAATGATGCTGGGACACGTGGCAGGTGCAGAACAGGCCACGTCAGCAGACAAAGATCTGCAAAGCTATTGCCACAGCACATCACCATTAATGCAGCCCATCACAGCATTTATTACGACAACACCTCTCAGCCGGAATGGCACCCCCTCACCCTGAACAAGACGAACCACGGCACAAGCTTTCGGCGGGGAGGTCAGAACGGCAGAGACAGCGAAATGATTACCAAAGGATATAAGCAAAGCTTGAAGACAAGAAGAAGGTTAAGTTTTCTATCTCTCTCTCTCTCTTGCTACATTGTCTATCACCTCTTCTAATTCACACACCGGAGGGTTCGCCGGGGGACTACCCCGTTCCCCGTTGAACTTGTTTGCAGGTTATCTAGTGGGCTTGAGGAGCTTGGATCGGTCTAGCCCATTCACCAGGACGAACTGTTTCATCAGTTGGCGCCGTCTGTGGGAACTGGTTGATCCGTGCGCCAGTTGTGTTCATTGTCGCCGGAGACCCTGTTCCAGTGACTTCTATTTCTCACCCGTCAAGTGTATGGTCACGGCTAGATCCATGGCCTCTCACCATAATGCTACCGATCACCAAACCGACCATCCCAACCCAAACAACCCACCACAGTACTTCATTGAGCTTACCAACAGCATCAACCGTATGGCCGAACAGAACCAGGCCTTAATCAATGCCCTGCTCCAACGAAACCTCCCTATTCCTCCACCACCTCCAGATATTCCACCCCATCCAGAACAAATTCCAGGTCATGCCATCCCACAACCCAATCCTCCCAACTCAGAGGGCTTGCAACCCCCTCACCCACATATACATCCACCGCCTCCACCTTCACACCCATCGGTTATAGCACCAGCCCCCGAGGGGGAAGCCAGCAGCATCCAACACCTTTCTCCCTCTGGTGGTGACAACATCCCCCTCTGGGACGCTGAGCTCCGAGCCATGAAGCTCCAGCTACAAGGGGTCATGCAGAATATCCAGCATAAGCCCTCCACCACTGCAAACTCGCCATTTGTCGCCTCCATCCGAGACAAACCCCTGCCTGCCAAATTCAAAATGCCCACCATTGACTCCTTCGATGGCACAACTGACCCGATCGACCATCTGGAGACCTACCGCACCCTCATGATCCTCCATACCTTCCCTGACGAAATCATGTGCCGAGCCTTTCCCGTGACACTGAAGGGGTCGGCTCGGCTGTGGTTTAGTCAGTTACCACCCGGACTCGGTATCCACTTTCCAGCATCTCAGTGACTCTTTCTTGAGCCACTTCATCGGTGGCCAGCGCCAGCGACGCCCGGCCACCCAGCTGCTCAACATCCGTCAGACTGAGGGGGAATCACTGCGCAGCTTTGTCACTCGCTTCAACACCGAAGCCCTGCAAGTTGCCGAAAATGACGACAAGAGTCATCCTCACAGCCTTCATGGCCGGTCTGCGGCCATCTGATTTCCTTTTCTCCCTCTCCAAGAACCCCCCGACCTCCATGGCAGCCCTACTCTCCAAAGCCCCAAAATACATGAATGCCGAGGATTCACTAGCCGCTCGGCAAGATCTGCCAGCTAAAAACCCAACCCCCCGAGAAAAGAGAAAAGACCAAGAACCCCAGTAACACCCAGTATCATAGCCAAACACCCCGCTATACCGACCGACCTCCTCGTCCCGACCGGTCAGCACCAGCTTGACCCTCCGGTCGATTCGAGCGGTATACGCCCTCTCAATTCTCCCATGGAACATGTCCTCAACCAGATCCAACGGGACTACCCCCTCAAGTGGCCTCCCCCTCCACGGAACCCTTCCAGCCAGAAAAGACCAATCTAAATATTGCCGTTTCGACCAGGACCATGGCCATAACACTGACGATTGCATCAGTCTCAAGGATCAGGTGGAGGCCCTCATCCGTCAGGGGGCGTCTAAGTCGATTCACAGACACCCGCCCTCAGCAGAGGCAAAGAACCGAGCCCCACAGAGATAATCGCCGACATACCCCACCGCGGCAGCCAGCCCAACCAAACCAGGGTCATGACCGACCCCCCCAACAGTCTCGACCTCAAGGTAATCCACCTCCACCAGTTGGTGAAATTAGAGTTATTTCAGGCGGTCTTGCTTGTGGGGGACCATCTCGCTCAGCTCAGAGGGCAGAACTCAGAAAAATACGACAGGGCTCAGACAAGGCAGTCGCCACGATAGACCGACCCCCCAAACAGCCCAAGTAGTGGATAGAGCCCATCACCTTCATGGACGCCGACTGTGCAGGCATCCGTTATCCTCATGATGACCCTCTCGTCGTTTCCGCCATCCTCGCCAATTATAAGGTCAGACGAGTTCTCATCGACAATGGCAGCTCTTCGGACATCATCTTTCTAAACTGCTTCCGCCAACTTAAGGTTGGGGAGGAAAGCCTTTCCCCGCTCCAAACCCCTCTCGTCGGCTTCACTGGCGACCGCGTGACCTCCATCGATTCCATCGATCTTCCCATCACCATTGGTGAGTACCCACGGTAAGCCACAAAGTTGCTCACCTTCCTGGTGGTTGATTGCCCATTCTGCCTACAACATCATCCTCGGCTGCACCGCCCTCAAACGCCTTCCAAGCCATCACAT